>JAJEJO010002150.1:73006-213540 GCA_020662805.1 Glaucomys volans
AGAGAGAAAGAAAGAAGGAGGGAAGGAAGGAAGGAAGGAAGGAAGGAAGGAAGGAAGGAAGGAAGGAAGGAAGGAAGGAAAGAAGAAAGAAAGAAAGAAAGAAAGAAAGAAAGAAAGAAAGAAAGAGAAAAAGAAAGAAAAGAAAAAAATAATTGGTGGTCTGATTTTTGTTGTTGTTGTTACAAAGCAGAGAGGCTGGGGGTGGATGCAGGACAAGGCTGGGTATAGGAGTGTTCTTATGACAGGGTCTGGAAGAAAGCATGTTGCCTGCAACAATCCACCCCATCCCACCAGCCATGGACTGGCCACCTCCCCCACAATCAGAAGCACTTGGAGGATTCACCACTGCAATTTGGGCGCTAGGCACACACACACAGCAGGTAGACTGAGGCGCTTAGGACATGGGGTACAGTGCATAGGTAAGTCCACAAGCTCCGCAGGTGAAAGGATTGGCTGGCAGCTACATGCACATCCCTAGGTACAAATATCAGAGCTATAGAGAGTGAATTTAGTGAGGACAGAACTCACCATGAAAATGCCAAGTTGGAAATGAGAAGGAACAAATTGAGATTTAACTCTGTCCCACAAACCTCCACATAGCTGATGGATTCTAAAATGTAAGCCCTGGAAAAAAATTGTCTCCATTTTAATTGTGTCATCAAGGAGAGGTCTTAATATTTTTGTTTTTTGTTTTGTTTTTGCATTCACTTTTTTTCCTATAAATTGGCTATATTATCCCTCATTAGTTTTTTTGTCATATTTCTATCAAATTTCCTCAATCAATTGGATTTTTCTCAATATCTCTTTATACTTTCTCATTTTTATTTCCTTCTCTCTCTTTCTTCTTTCTTTCTCTCCTATTTCTTCTCTCTTCTCCATTTGTCCTCTCTTTATAAATTAGTATTATATGTGCCAATTTTAATGTCTAATTTGTTAGCCCATTCTATATTATCACTCACCCTCATTTTTCTTTGATTAGAGGAGTTGTAGAGGTCACATTTAATGGGTTTTTCTAAGGCATTATATGTTGATATATGGTTTGCTCTTAAATTAGGCTGTTATAGGTGGCTATTCTTTCCTCTCAAAGAAATTCTGGTGACTAAACCAAGTAGTTTGATGTATTGAGTAGGGCTTCAACATTGAAATATGTCCCCAGCCTAGGTACATTATGAGGACCTAACTGCTCACCAAAGAGATTCTCAATGGGGAAAAATCTGTCCCAAAAGATAAGCAAACCTCAACACAGAATCATGGAAAATACCAGGAAACAAGTAAACGAGATGGCTGCCAAAATTCATAACCTCAAGAACTGAATCTGTGGCTATCAAAGTGGAGGAAATGCCATTTTTTAAAAATGATTGTTAAAATGATCAATGAATTCAAAGAAAATACCAGTAAACAATGAGTGAATTAAGACAATACAGAATATCAATGAGAAATTTAAGAAAGAGAGATTCTGAAAAATCACCAAAGAGAACTCATGGAAATGAAAAGCTCAAACAGTCAAATAAAAAACTCAGTAGAAAATCTCAATAAACTAGATCAAGCAGAAGACAGAATTCCAGGGCTTAAGGACAAGGCAGATCAATTAGAACAGAAATAAAGGAAAAAAATAAGAAACTACGAATGGCATATACAAGAACTATGGGACAACATTAGGAGACCTAAATTAAGACTCAGACCTTGAGGAAGGAGTAGAAATACAGGAAAGTAGCACAGAAAGCCTACCCAGTGAAATAATAGCAGGAAATTTCCTATCCTTGGGAATGAGGTGAACATTCAGATACTAAAGGCATTTAAAATCTCAAATAGATAAGACCAGAAAACAACCTATCTGCTACATTTTGCAGTTAAAATGCCAAAAATTTGAAACAAAGACAGAATTTTTAAAACTCCAAGAGAGAAATACCAAGTTACTTATAAAGGCAAACGTATTGGAGCAACAGAATTCTCAGCATAAACTCTAAAGGCCAGGAGGACATGGAACCATGTCTGCCAAGCCCTAAAAGAAATAACTGACAACCTAAATCACTATAGTTAGCAAAGCTGTCCTTCAGAACTGAATAAGAAATAAAAACCATCCAAGATGAACTTAAAGGAATTAATGATCATAAGTCAACATGGTAAAAGTTACTTAAAGGAATCCTAAAAAAACCAAGATATCAAGGGAAAGAATAAATCTCATTAGAAGGGTATATAACAAAATGAGATTTAGGAATGTGTCAAAAATAGAAATGAAACAAAATGGCAGGAAGTAATATATACCTCTCTCTAATAATACTGATGTAAGTGATCGTAAGTCCACAATCAAAAGACATACACTGACATTGGATTAAAAAACAAGCTCTATGTTTTGTAATCAAACCAAATTTCCTAAATTCCTAATATTTCCCTGTATACACTAGATATATCCTATGAATTTAGCTTGATATGGATACATTTTCAACGACAATATGTTTGAATATAGCAAGCTTAATGTAAAACTAACAAGATTCAACTGTATATTATCTATATGAAACACTCCTCACCAGCAAAGCTATTCCTAGACTGAAAGTAAAAGGATGAAAAATGATATTTCTGGAATCCAAAAGCAAGTAGTAGTGATTCTCATATCTGATGTTGCCAACTTCAAGTCAAAATTAGAAGAAGAGGTAAAGAAAGTCACTTACATATTGGTAAAAGGAACAATACAACAAATATGTATTGTTTTGTTTTTGTTTTTGTTTTTGTTTTTGTTTTTGTATCAGGGATTGAACCCAGGGATGCTTAACCACTTAGCCACATCCCCATCTCTTTTTATATTTTATTTTGAGACAGGGTCTTGCTAAGTTGCTCAGGTCCTCACTGAGTTGCTGAGACTAGCTTCGAACTTGTGATCCTCCTGCCTCAGCTTCCTGACAAATATGAATTTAAATATTTATGTCCTAACAGGCCCCAATAAAATAAGAGTGGGTAATTGCCATATATCACTCTCACTAACAAATAGGTTGTCAAGACAAAAGTCAACAATATACCATAGAGTTAAACTATACTTTAGAGTAAATGGACTTAACAGACATCTACAGAGTATTTCATCCAATAACAGTTGAATAGCCCCCCTTTTTTATCAACTGCCCATGGAACATTCTCCAAAATAGATCATATATTAGGCTACAAAGCAAGTCTTAGAAAACACACTCAGAGACCTACCACACTGCGCACACCTACCATGCTTCAGGTTTCCTATCTACCAATACAGCTGCCCACCATCACTGAGCCACCTGCCCCCACTGCCTCATCTCCCAATGCAGTCACCTCCATCTTGGGACACCGCTTGGGACACTGCCATAGCCACCTCAATGTTGTAGCCTCCACCTTGGGATACCAGACAAGGACTGGAGGCAACCACCCACTGCAGTACCACCCACCACAGGGCTACATCTCTGAACGTGGCCACCCACCATCACCTCATGGCCCATTTCTGAAAGCAGTCACCTCTATTTTGGGACACCTCTGCTGCCATCTTGGGTTCCCTCCACTACCACCATTGCTATCTTGAGTTGCAGCAGCCTCCATCTTGGGACATCTGACAGGGCCTGGAAGCCCAGCATCAAAGTGGCTGCAGGCCCATTACACCTGAGGTCTCCCTTCTAGTTGATCTCATAGCTACCATCATGCTGCAGAAGCAGGAGAGAGCCTTGCACAGGGTTGGTAGATTGGAAGAGGGTGTGAGGGCATCTTCTCATTTTTCCCAGTCAATCAGCCTGGCACCCAACAGGTTTCCAGGGTCAACTCAGGCCAGCACTTGCTGGGACCCAACATCAGCCGAGTTCCCAACTTCCTCCCCAATCCAGTATCCATAGATCCCCTGCTCCTGCCAGTTTGGCAATCCACAGGGCCCTCTGACTCCCCAGTCCTCAAGTCTCCCAACCCCTCCCAAGCCACCAACCCAGCCCAGTGCTTGCAGCTACATGGTTGACCCACAGCTCTCCACACCTGGTATTGATCCACCTGATACAGAAGAGCTCTCCATTACAGGCACACAGGTCCTGGCACTCAGCCCTCAGAACCTCCAGAGAGAGGTGCCTAATTAGGAAGTTGAAAAGATGGGTATGGGAGAAATACTGTTTAGAGACTAAACTAGAGACCAGGAATTGTGAGGTCCACAATCCTGGTGTGAAGTCTTCCAATGGGGATTGGCAATTGTTATACCCTGCCTCTAGGAGTTCCTCCTCCAAGACTAACTTACCCACTCTCGTAACCCTCACTTTCCTGAAGGTGGGGATACCAGCAAACTCCAGACAACTCCACCTATCAAATGAGAAGGGAAGCAGAGAAACTATTGAACTCCAAAAGAAACAATTGTTCAATTTTTCTTCAAGTTATTTTCTTTTCCCACTCTCACATCCCCACCATTTTTTAAATCAAGTACTTTTTGTGCATCATGCTATTTAGGACTGGGATGTCTGAATAGTATATTATAGTTCTGTTGCATTTTTTTTTACATTTTTTTCTTTTTAATTTTTTCTCTTTTTTCTTGTTTTATAATTAGTTTTATTTTACTTTTTCTTTTTTTACTTGCTCTCTATATTTTCCTCTCACTTATGTGTTTCCCTGGTTTCTATTTCTCTCTTTTCTCCTGAAAACAGCCAACTTCTATTGATTCCTCTTTCACTCTTCCTGTGATCCATTACTTCTATTTTCTCACCTCCACCTCATAAACATCACATCCTACACCATCCTTGTTCTCTCTTTGTCTACCATTAGAAATCATAGACCTATTGCCAACCTACTGTTTATACTGCATATAATAATTGAACATATCATTTCTGTTTATTGTGACAAAACCATAAATGCCTTAATAGGGGTTACTTGGTTTAATGCTGCATATTGTGTGCATTGGGTGCTGTTAATATTGACCTCCTCCTTAAAGGCAAGGTGTTGGAAACCTGCAGGGGCAATATAAGTCTATAGGGTAGAAAATGTAATAACTTGGATCCGCACTGCTAGAGGGGAAGACATGTGAACAACATGAAAAATTAAGAGAAAAAGTACCCCAAATAAACCAAGATGCTACAATAATACAATCCATTGATAGCACAGTAGAAGAAATGTCAGAGAAGGAGTTCAGAATGTACATAGTTAATCTGATCCGCAAAGTAAAGGATGATTTAAGAGAACAAATACAGGTAGCAAAAGATCACTTCAAAATAGATAGAGATTCTGAAAAAACAAACAAACAGAAATCCTTGAAATGAAGGAAACAATAAACCAAATAAAAAATTCAATAGAAAGCACCACCAACAGACTGGATCACTTGGAAGACAGAATTTCAGGCAATAAAGACAAAATATGTAATATGTAATCTTGAAAATAAACTTGACGATACAGTGAAAATTGCAAGAAACCATGAACAGAACTTCCAAGCATTATGGGATAACATGAAAAGACCAAATTTAAGATTTATTGGAATAAAGGAAGGTACAGAAACACAAATCAAAGGAATGCACAACCTTTTCAATGAAATAATACCAGAACATATCCCAAACTTAAAGAATGAAATGGAAAGTCAAAGATAAGAGGTTTACAGGACCCCAAATGTACAAAACTACAATAGACCCACACCAAGGCACATTATAATGAAAATACCTAGCATACAGAATAAGGATAGAAGTTTAAAGGCTGCAAGAGAAAAGTAGCAGATTACATATAGGGAGAAACCAATTGAATCTCAGGAGATTTCTCAACCCTGACCCTCAAACTCAAAGTTAGGAGATTCTGAAACAACATATACAAGCTCTGAAAGAAAATGAATGCCAAACAAGAATCTTATATCCAGCAAAATTAAGCTTCAGATTTGATGATGAAATAAAAACCTGCCATGGTAAACAAAGTTAAAAGAATTTGCAACTAGAAAGCCTGCACTACAGAACATTCTCAAGAAAATATTCCATAAGGAGGAAATGAAAATCAGTAAAGGGTGAAACTACACTAAAGGAAAATCCAATCAAAGGAGAAACCAAATCAAGGTAAAACTCCAAAATGAATCAAAATGACCAGGAATACAAATAATATCTCAAAAATAACCCTGAATATTAATGACCTAAACTCATCAATCAAAAGAGATAGACTGGAAGATTGGATTTTTAAAAAAGACCCAACAATATGTTGTCTCCAAGAGACACATCTCATAGGAAAAGACATCCACAGACTGAAGGTCAAAGGATGGGAGAAAACATATCACTCACATGGACTGCATAAATAAGCAGGGGTTTCCATCCTCATATCAGATAAAGTGGACTTCAAGCCAAGGTTAGTTAGGAGGGATAAAGAAGGATATTTCATACTGCTTAAGGGATCTCATATCAACAAGACATAACAATCATAAATATATATGCCCCAAACAATGGAGCATCTTTGTACATCAAACAGACTCTTCAAGAGTCAAATAAACCACAGCACAATAATACTTGGTATTTTAACTCACCTCTCTCACCACTGGATAGATATTCCAAACAAAAACTGAACAAAGAAACTATAGAAATCAACAATACAATCAATAATTTAGACCTAACAGACATATATAGACTATTTCATCCATCAATAAGTAAATACACTTTCTTCTCAGCAGCACATGGATCCTTCTCTAAAATTGACCATATGTTATGTCACAAAGCAACTCTTAGCAAATACAAAAAAAATGGAGACACTACCTTGCATTTTATCAAATCATAGTGGAATGAAATTCGAAATCAATGATAAAATGAAAAATAGAAGCTACTCAATACCTGGAGACTAAATAATATGCTATTGAATGATAAATGGATAGCAGAAGAAATCAGGGATGAAATTAAAAAATACTTAGAGGTAAATGAAAACACCAATACAACATATCAACATCTCTGGGACATTATGAAGGCAGTGCTAAGAGGAAAGTTTGCTACACTGAGCTCATGAATTAAAAGAATAGAAAGTCAATGAATAAATGACTTAACATTATATCTCAAAGCTCTAGAAAAAGAAGAACAAATCAACACCAAAAAGAGAAGACAGGAAATAATTAAAATCAGAGTTGCTATCAATGAAATTGAAACAAAAGGAACAATTAAAAACTGACAAAACAAAAAGTTGGTTCTTTGAAAAAATAAAATTGATAAACCCTTAGCTACTCTAATGAAGAGAAAAAGTTATGAAAATTTGTGGAAAAGAAATATCATGATGAACACTACTGAAATACAGAAGATAATTAGAAACTATTTCAAAAATTTATATTATAATAAAATAGGGATAGTAGGAACATACCTCAACATCATAAAAGCCATATATGATAAACCCAAGGTCAACATGATTCTAAATGGAGAAAAATTGAAAGCATTTCCTCTAAAAACTGGAACAAGACAAGATGCCCTTTTTCACCACTTTTATTCAACATTGTCCTTGATACTCTAGCCAGAGCAATTAGACAGAAGAAAGAAATTAAAGGGACATGAATAGGTAAAGAAGAATTCAAACTATCACTATTTGCTGACAAAATGATTCTATATTTAGAAAATCCAAAACATTCCACCAGAAAACTTCTAGAACTCATAAATGAATTCAGCAAAATAGCAGGATATAAAATCAACACCCATAAATCAAATGCATTTCTATACATAAGCCATGAATCCATTAAAAGAGAAATTAGGAAAACCAGTCCATTTGAAATAGCCTCAAAAAATATAAAATACTTGGGAATCAATGTAACAAAAGAGATAAAGGACCTCTACAATGAAAGGAACAGAACACTAAAGAAAGAAATTGAAGAAGACCTTACAGGATGGAAAGATCTCCCATGTACTTGGACATGCAAAATGGCCATACTAACAAAAGTGTTATACAGATTTAATGCAATTCCTATTAAAAACCCAATGTCATTATTCATAGAACTAGAAAAAGCAATTATGAAATTCATTTAGAAAAATAAGAGACTAGATTCTAGCCAAAGCAATCCTTAGCATGAAGCCGGGGGCATCAAAATACCATACCCTAAACTTATACTACAGAGCTATAGTAAACAAAAATAGCATTGCATTGGCACCAAACTAGACATGCTGACCAGTAGTAGAGAAAAGAAGACACAGAGACAAACCCGCATAAATACAGTTTTCTCATACTAGACAAAATGCCAAAAGCAAATTGGAGAAAAGATATCTTCTTCAACAAACAGTGCTGGGAAAACTGGAAATTCATATGCAGCAAAATGAAATTAAACCCCTATCTCTCACCCTACATGAAACTCAAAGTGGATCAAGGTCCTAGGAATTAGACCACAGATCCTGTACCTAATAGAACAAAAAGTAGACCCAAATCTTCATCATGTCAGCTTAAGACTTGAATTCCCTTACAAGACTCCTAAAGCACAAAAAATCAAAGCAAGTATCAATAAATGGGATGGATTCAAACTAAAAAGCTTCTTCTTCTCAGAAAAAGAAACAATCAAAAACATGAAGAGAGGGCCTACAGAATGGGAGAAAATGTTTACCATACTCACATCAGATAGAGGACTAATCTCCAGGATACATACAGAACTCAAAAAACTTAACACCAACAAAACAAATAACCCAATCAATAAATGGGCTAAGGAACTGAACAGACACTTCATAGACACTTCATGAAATAGAAATGGAAGGAACACTTACAAACTCATTCTTCAAAGCCAACATCACCTGCTTATATACCATCACCTTGAAATGTATAATTGGGTTATTTGAGATCTTTCATAAGAATGTAGCTGCTCGTGGAACCTTCTCTAAAAAAGGTCATGTATTTGGTCACAAAAGAAGTGTTTGTAGCAAATATAAAAAAAAATTGAAATAGTTTCTTGTAATGCTTAGAATCTGGTATGCTGTGTTTCTATTCCTAGAATAGCTGAATCAAAGAACAAAACTCACATGATCATCTCAATAGTTGCAGAAAAAAAAGACTTTGATAAAATTTAATACTGCTTCATGATAAATCCTAAAGAAACTAGAATAGCAGGAACTTACTTCAACATCATGAAAATGAATTTATAACAAAACTGAAACCAACATATTGAATGAGGAGAAATCAGGAACAAGACAAGGTGTCCACTCTCACAACTTCTATTTAATATAGTACTTGAAATTATAGCCAGAGCAATTAAGCAAGAAAGAGTAATAAAGGGACATGAAGAGGAAATTAAACAGTCAAATTACCCCCATTAGCAGATTATATAATCCTATGCTTAGAAGATCCTAATGGCTCCACCAGAACGCTTCTATCTCTGATAAGCAAATTTAGTGAAGGAGCAAGATACAAAAATCAAGTTTTTCTATACATCAATAATGAACTCTCTGAGAAAGAAACCAGGAAAACAGTTCCATTCAAAGTGGCTTCAATAAAGTGAAATAAAATAAAATACCTAGGAATCAATCTAGCCAAGGTGGTGAAAGACTTCTTCAAAGAAAATTACAGAAAGTTGAAAAAAAATAAGATACTAAAAGATGGAAAGACCCTGTTGTTCATGGATAGACAGAATTAATATTGATAAAATGGCCATAGAGACAAAAACAATCTACAGATTCAATGCAATCCCCAACAAAACAAATGATATTCATCACAGAACCAGAGAAAGCAATTCTGAAATTCACATAGAAGAATCAAAAATCCCAGAATAGACAAAGTAATCCTGAGCAAAAAGATCAATACTGGAGTGTGATGCCCAATTTCATAGTACACTGCTGAGCCATAGTAACAAAAACAAGTTGGTACTTCTAAAAATACAAACCAGATTTGGTAATAATAGCTCAGTTAGCTCAGTGATAGAGTACTCACCTAGCATGTAGAAGGCCCTGGGTTTAATTTTGAGTGCATCAAAAAAAAAAAAAGTTACAATGCAATAGAAATTATAGAGACAAACACACCCATGAAGATATAGTCACCTATTCTTTTTATTATTTTTTAAATTTGTTCTAATTAGTTGTACATGACAGTAGAATGCATTTTATACATATTGATAGATCATACATAAACAGAGTGTAATTTCTCATTTTTGATTGTACATATTGCAGGATCACATCAGTCATGCAGTCATGCATGTACATGAGGTAATAATGTCTGTTTAACTCTACTATACTTTCAACCCCCATACCCCTTCCCAGTCACCTAATATGAAGTAACTCTATTCTTCCCTAGGCCCCCTCTGCATTATGAATTAGCATCTGCTAATATGCTAATAGCATATTATATGCTATTATATAATATAGAAAATATTTGGCCTTTGGTGTTTTGGGGTTTGGTTTATTTCACTTAGCATGATATTTTACAACTCCATCCATTTACCAGCAAATGCCATACTTTCATTCTTCTTTAAAGCTGAGTAGCTTTATCCATTCATCTGTTGAAGGGCACTTGGGTTGGTCCGATAGTGTAGCTATTGTAGTCACCTATTCTTGACAAAGATGTCATAATATGTTGGAAATGACAACCCCTTTAACAAATGGTGCTAGAAAACTGGATATGTATACGTAGAAGAATGTAATTAGACCTCTATCTCTCATTCTGCACACAAGTCAACTCAAAATGGATCAAAGATGTAGATATAAAAGCAAGAACTTTGCAACTGCTAGAAGAAAACATAAGGAAGTGCCTAAACATAGAGGCACAGGCAACAGCTTCCCGAATAGGACTCTTATAGCTTAGGAAATAATACCAAGAATCAATAAACCAATACCAAGCTTCCAATTAAAAAGCTTCTGCCAAGCAAAAGAAAGCATTAAGAGAGTGAAAAGAGAGTTTACAGAATGGTAGAAGATCTTTGTCAGCCACTCTTCTGACAGAGTATTAATATACAAAATATACAAAGAACTAATAAACTAAAAGAACACAAAAAACTCTACACCAAGAATACAAATAACCCAATCAATAAATGGGCTAAGGAAATGAGCAGACACTTCACAGAAGAGGATCTACAAGCAATCAACAGATTTATGAAAAAAAATTCAACATCTCTAGTAATAAGAGAAATGCAAATCAAAACTACCTTAAGATCTCATCTCATCCCAATTAGAATGTCTATTATCAAGAATACAAGCAAGAACAGGTGTTGGTGAGGATGTGGGGACAAAGGTACCCTCATACATTGCTGGTGGGTTTGAAAATTAGTGCAGCCAGTCTGGAAAGTGGTGTGGAAATTCCTCAGAAAACTTGAAATGGATCCACCATTTGACCCAGCTATCCCACTCCTTGGCCTATACCCAAAGGACTTAAAATCAGCATACTGCAGTGATGCAGCCACATCAATGTTTATAGCAGCCCAATTCACTATAGCTAGATTGTGGAAACAACCTAGATACCCTTCAATAGATGAATGGATAAAGAAACTGTGGTATATATACACAATGGAATATTATTCAGCCATAAAGAATAATAAAATTATGACATTTGCAGGTAAATGGATGGAATTGGAAAAGATCATTTAAGTGAAATAAGTCAATCCCAAAAAACCAAAGGCAGAATGATTTCTCTTATAAGTGGTTGATGACACATAGCGGGTGTGGGGGGAGGTAAGGGAAGACTGGAGAAAGGATGGATTGTATAGAGGAAAATGAGGGATGGGGTGGGGGTGGGGAAGGAAAGATAATAGAATGAGACAAACATCTTTACCCTATGTGTATGTATGAATAGGCAAATTGTATGATCCTACTTTGTGTACAACCAGAAAAACAATAGTTGTGCTCCATCTGTATACAATAAACTAAAATTAAAAAATAAATAAATAAATAAACTAAAAAAAACAAATAAACGAATAACCCATTCAAAATGGGTGGATGCACTGAACAGATACTTCTTCAAAGAAATACTAATGGCTAACAATTACATGAAAAAATGTTTTGCAGTTTTAGTCATAAAGAAAATGCAAATAAAAACAACATTGAGAGTCCAGCTCACCCCAGTCTGAATGACAACCATCAAGAATAAAATTACCAATAAATGCTGGAGAGGACGTAGGGGGAAAGGAATTTTCATACACTGTTGGTGGGGATGTAAATTGGTATTGCTGCTATGGAAATCAGTATGGAGTTTTCTCAAAAAGCTAAAATTAGTACTACCATATGATCCCGCTATATTACTCCTCAGTATTTATCCAAAGGATTTAAAATTAGCATACTTTTGAGATACACATTTATTGAAGCACAATTCACAACAGTCAAGTTATAGGATCAGCCTAGGTGTCCACCTTAAGTGCTAAACATGTGTTAACTCATTAAATACAACAGCCCTACAAGGTATGTATTACCAGTCTCACTTTACAGTCGGGAAAACTGAGATACAAAGAGGTCAAATAACTCACCCAAGGTCACTCAGCTAGGAAGTGATAAGGTCAGGAATAGACCTAGCAGTATGGCCCCATAGTCTGTGTTCTTAACCAGTTTCATAGATGCCTCTAGTAGTCTTGCTCCTACTACTAGAAACTAGTTCATTTATTAGGGTTCTCTGAGTCCTAATTGGCCGATCGGGGGGCAGGGGGACATGAATTTTACTTGTTTCCTCTCATTGTAAAAGGTATTTATTATAGATTGAATTGTGTTCCCTGAAATTCATATGTTGAAGTATTAATTCCCAGGACTGCAGAATGTAAACTTACCTGGAGGTTGGCTCTTACATATATAAAATTAAAATAATGTTATTTGAGTGATTCCCTAATCCAGTATGACTGTTGACCTTATAAAAGGGAAATTTGAAGACAGACACATATACAGGCCTGATGGCCACATAAAGACAAAGGTAAATATGGAAGTGACATTTCTGTGAGCTGAGGAGCATCACAGTTGCCCACCAGAGTTAGGTGAAAGTCATGGAACATATTCCCTCACAGACTTAGGAAGGAATTAAGCCTGCCCACCCCTTGATCTTGAACTTCAAGTTTGCGGTCGAGGGACCTGTAGCAAACTAATACAGTATCTTTTCACTTCTTGTTATATATCTACACTAAAAAAAAATTGTTCAAATGGTTGAAACTAAAATGCATGTAGGGATTACGTAAATAACAGAGATCTGGATGGGAGGTGTAGGGCAGTAATTTTAAAACTGTATTTCACAAGGCATTAAAAGTCCACATGTTTGCCTGAGAAGCTTCCACACAGTTGAAGTGCAGAGAGCAAGGTCCTGGAACCCCATCCCTTCTACACTCATCTCAATCCTAATGACAGCCAGCCAGTCTACTTTGCTCTTTTGCACAATTTGTATTCAAACTAAGAATTTGTTTGAAGAAGGATTTCTATTTTATTCTTAAAGGTAAAAAGTGCTGATTTAAGATCAGAACTTGTTTCATTTCTCCACTTGATACAATTTTATTGACCCACTACTATGTGCAGGACAACATTTTATCCCTTGTAGGCCAACTTTATTGCTACCAGGTACCCTCTGTTTTAAATATTGGGTCAACACAAAATTTGAAATTAAAAAGTAAAATATATAAATGCATTCTACTGTCATGTACAACTAATTAGAACAAACAAAAATAAAAATTTTAAAAAGGAATTAATAAGTAATAGTTAATTCCTGATTAATTATCTCATTTTTATTCTTCAAAACATATCCAATGAAAATTTGCTTTTTAGGGAAAAAATTAGAGTATATGGTCTTAATAAGTCAAATATTTTCCTTCTACTTGAAATACTAAAAATAGTGATCTCCATATTTTAATTTTCAGGGAATCTGTTACCTAGTTCAGAATAACTGAGTGAGGGGTTTCAGTAAGTAAAAAATGTGAAGATTCTCCATTAAGGAAAGAGCAAAGGGTGAAATGGTATAGATCCGCTCACCTCCATTCATTTCAAAAACAACCAACTAGATATTGGAGCTCCCATTTTCTTTGGAAGGCTAGAATCTGATGGTTTGGGGTTGCATCTGACTTTGGAGGAGGAGATCTACAAGTACAACTTGTACATCAGAGTGCAAGTTCAAGTACGTACCATTCTGGAACACAACTGTCACTGCAGCCGTTTTCATGTCTAACAGTGACCTGAACTTCAGACACTTAGCCTTAGGAGCTGATGGATCACTCTGTCAAAGATCTTTACTTAGTCTATATGTGTGTGAGAGTTTGCACTGGGTAAAGAAGGCCAAGTCCAACCACTAAGCAAGAAAGCTGCATGGGAAGAACCAGCAGGGAGTAACCATTGCACAGAAAGGAGCCTGGCTAACCAGCAATATTTCTACCAACTACCCACTTGGTCCATCCTCAGAATCCTCAGGGATTCTCTTCACTCACTGGACCAAGAGATGTTTCCTCTGGGACTTCTCTTTTAATTATAAATTGGCATTTAAGAGAAAGAAGACATTTCATACCACCACAGTTGTCATTAAAACTCAATTCTATAAGAGGTAACTTGTATATTATCATATAAGAAACACCCACTGCATTTCCACTCTTCAAAACAATGCAGTAGGCCTGGTAGAGAAATGCCAAAAGAACAAACTCAGGGAGTCAGACTAAACTCATGAGCCTGGTTTTTAACAGAAGTTCCAAACTTTACACATATCTCAACACACAACTATAGACAACACCACAAAGCCATAAACATTGCCATAATGATGCCATTGTCCAAAGATGACTGAGAAATATTTTTGGAATTGCCTTAAATATCTTTTTTTTGAGATATTTTAATTTATTTTTTCATTATCACAGACTGCATTTTGATTCATTGTACACAAATGGGGTACAACTTTTCGTTTCTATGGTTGTGCATAATGTAGATTCGCACCATTCATGTAATCATACGTGTACATAGGGTAAAGATGTCTGCCTCATCTTCAAGGGTGGTAAATCACTTTGAGCAAGTTGTTTAACTTCTTTGCACCTAAGATTCCTCATAGCATAATGGTGATAATAATAGTATCTACCTCATTGGGTTTTTGTGAAGATTAAATGAGAAGATCTACAAATTATACTTAGCACAGTGCTTGGCACATAGCAGATGTTCAGTAAATGTTCTTAGACTTATTCATGGTATAATCAGAATTGTCATGATTCTTGGAAGATGTGAGATTTTTTTATTTTTGGATTATGGAAAGGATTTTGAAAATAAGTCTTAAATCAGAAGTGATACAACTTAATATCAAAGCTGTATGTCAACAGCAAGAGGAGAGTACAGAGCAAGAAATACATTGTATTTTTGGAGTCTATCAGCTGGAAATTTTCTTATATAAGTAGTTTCCAACATGTACTAAATAATGGTAGCATTCTTAAAATAAGCACTATCTTCCCGCTGCGACTGCTTTGAAAAGAAAAAAAAAAAAAAGAAAGAAAGAAAAAGCAGGCTCCTGCAAGGGAAGCTTTGTGCAAATGTGTGATTTCGCTGTGAGCCACTGTTTCAGAGTCATGCCCGGTTCAGTCTCATGGGAGTTGACAAACAGAGACGGCATGTGCATGCACACTGGAATAATACAAACAAGCACCTGTGCACTCACGCTCTGTAACTCTAATTTTATCTCCTCCATGTGCTGTTTGTCACTCTCTCTGAGTCTTTGAGAAGGAAAAGGGGATTTTCGTAGAAGGTCCATGTGTCTGTGCTAGTCTTTTTGGCGTCATTATCCTTTTCAAAAAAGGAATCTAAACTGTCAGTGTGACATAGAACAAAGGTAGAGGCTCCCTTCTACTCCCTACTCTTCAACTTGCTGCTAGTGGCACGTTTCGATCCATCAATTTTAGTTAAATTCTAGAAGCATTTATGGAGTGTCTGTGATGTGTGGGGCCTTGACCTTGAGAACAGTTCACTTCATCTAGGAGCTCCCTACATAATGGGACAGACAAGATTTTAAACTCACATGAAAACAAATCAAATACCAGAAAGCTAATGGTTAAGACCAAAATCTCAGCAACTGATAAGTATTCTGGAATATCAGTGAAAGATTGACTGAGAAATGGCTTCTGATGATGTCCTTCGGAAAAGTGGGATTTGATATGTTATGAACTCAATTTTCTGTTTGCAATGGCAAGACAGATATCTATGGATTCAACATCTGTTAGTGATGGGTCATGACTTGCCAAGGAGGTCTTGATGTAAACATGGAAAAACACCATCCCTAACTGAAGGAAATTTAGAAACTAGCCACACAGAAAAATGAACAAAAATAAATAAATAATAACTACACTAAGGCCTAAAATGTAAATTGCTATGAGGTAGAGATGTGTTTGAATATGAAGATTTAAAAAGGTACATATCAAACTATTAACCAGAGATGGTTCACTCTTTACACTACAAATCACAAAATATTTATTTTTCCAATGGGCATACATTCATATATAAAGTGAATCATTTTCATAAGACAATATAGGAAAAATTTTTTAAATTTTGACTTTGAGGATTCAGGGAAATTTTTTAGGGAGACAGTTTTTGAGTTTTGTCCCATGGATGACTAGATTTTTAATAACCATAACAGCCAGCACTTACTATGTTTTATGCTAATCTCTATGGAAAAATATTTATGAATATATAAGCCTCAAACCAACTTCATTAAGCAGTTTGGTCATTATTTCTAGAGATCAAGAATCTGAGACTTAAGGATTTCACACATTGACAGAGCTGAAGTTTAAATTCAGGTTATGTATTTCCGGAATCTATGCACCTAACTCCACATGGAAAAGGAGGTGCATTAGGTGCATATTCTCCAGCAACAGAGAATAGAATTAACTGAAGGAAATGGAAGAGCAAGATATTGTGGGGAATACTGAGCATCCTTGTGTAGGAACCATTTTCCACACTGGGAACTTTTCTGTATATGGTTATGGTTTGGATGTTAGGTATCCCCCAAAAGCGCATGTGTGAAACAATGCAAGAAGGTTTAGAGGTGAGATGATTGGATTATGAGAGCCTTAACCCAATCGGTGAATTAATCCCCAAATGGGATTGACTGAGTGGAACCTGAAGGTGGGTAGGGTGTGACTGGAGGAGGTATGTCACTGGGGGCATGGCTTGACCATCATGTGAGCCACTTCCCTCCACCATACTCTTGTGCCATGTTGTCCTACCTCACCTTGAGCCCCAAGGAACGGAGCCAGCTCTCGATGGACTGACACCTCAGAAACCATGAGCCCCAAATAAACTCTTCCTCCTCTACAATTGTTCAGGTCAGATCTTTTAGTCACAGCAATGAAAAAGCTGACGAAAACATATGGAGTACAGTTATTCCAGAAAAAGCTATGAATATTTTAAGGCTCTTGATAAATTACAATTGTTTTTAGCTGTCACCTTGCTTCTAATATTTTACCATTCTAAAAATATCTTACTCACTAATGCCAAATAAATATTGCTACATCAGTTACTCTCCCAATTAAATATACCAATTAATCCCTGTAACAGAATCACTTCCAAACTCTTTAGTATGTGGATCCTATTACTGTATTATTTAAGCCCAATTGATATAGTAAATTCCCAATACCCCTTCCACTACAAATAAGAAGTTCATGGTTTATTTTTTAAGTCACATTTGTTGAGGGTTGTCTTTATTTTCTTGTTGAAGAAGAATAGAAGACCAATATCAGAACTCCATCTTTTATGGAAAAATAAGCAGCAGTAACCAATAGAATTTTTCTATGATGAGTGCAAAATTGTGTTTTCAAACCAAAATTGATTAATTTTATTGCCAAAGAGAGAGGGGAGATAAAAATTGCAGACATTATTCAAAAGTTGCACTTATCATAAGAAAAAGAGGTTTGAAGTCATAATATTTCCAAAAATCATGTACAACTATCTACAAAGTTGATGGCAGTTTTTATTTTCAGTGACAAGTTTTCTTAAGTTCCTGTATTGAACGATATTGCTATGCAGTTTATAGCCCAGCAATCAAAGAGTTTACATTATGGACTAGCAATTCTTTCATAAGATATTTGGTGAAACAAATTATGGATGAACCTAAAATAAAGCGATATTTGACCAATGTGCAGTAGTACATTTGTAAGCAACAAGTGGTTGATTAATTTTTTAAATTTTTATCATTGGAAATTTTATCATTGAGAAAACATATGTCTGCTTGGATTTTCCCCATCACCCCTTGTTCGAGGGAAGTTACATGGCATCAGGTGATAAAAGTGCATTTGGCCTAACAGTGATTAAACACCAACTGACTAGTGGCAAGGGATGGTTTTGCTTCACAAATAAAAGACATTGCACCTGAACATAAGCCCACACACTCATTTGTTGGAGAGCATTAGTGGTCAGTGATATGTTGACAGAATCTGATGAAAACTGTTAAGTGACTCAAGTCATGACTCAAAACATGAAATGGGCAGGAAGTTCAAGTTTCTTTTTTCCAAGAAGTGTTCTGAAGTGCTCTAGTCCATGAAAGATAGATTGTTCATAATAATATTTTAGATGAAAAATGAAATGAAAATATTTGTCCTTGACACTGATGTGGAATGGTATATATCAGTGACATGTAGTATCTTAACAGATTAAACCCATTTTCACAGGGTTTTTTCCAGTTATTTTTTTTTCTTCTCCCATTTCAGAGTTTTTAATGTTATACATAAAATACCAGAATTTCTCTGACTCAAATGGTTCAATCTGAGTTTGATTCTTTCTAGCATTTGATGATTCTCTTTACCCAGAAAAGAAAAGAATCTATGAGTGTATCATTGAGTATATTTTTCAAATATGATATCTAAATTCCACCATAGAACATGGAAAAAATACAGAAACCAATACTACTGAAGAGTGAATTTAGAATCCCTTCACTGCCATTTCCAATGCTGAGTCATTCAACATTCAAAGGTCCTACTTTTGAGTGTAATGTTCTTATTGGCAACAACATATGATGGAAAATTCAAAGTAGTCTTCAGTGGGAAATTGTTCCATAATTTCTCATCTAAATATCATGAACTATCTTTTTGCCATTTCTAAGGAAATGTAATTTTGCTTTAGAATTTTTTAATAAGTAGAAAGGAAAAGGAAAAGATAAGCCACCTGGATGTGGAATCTGTCCTAAAGCTTAAGCAATATGATGTTGACATAAAGCTATTCTTGTCCTCATTAATTTTAAAATGTTTTATTTTTAAAACAAAATGATGATTTTTAAAATTTGTTGAGCATCAGTAATCTATTCCTTAAATCGTTTTCAGATGAGAAACTTTTAAAGACTTGCCTTATGGAATCCTTCCTTACGAAGCCATATTTGTGCTTCAAATTACACAATACCTATACTTTCCATCCAGAACTTTAAAATTGCTTTGTAAGTGGCTTGCTCAGCATTACCCAGGCTCGAGTAGGAACCCTGCCTTTCCCTGAGTGAATGCTGCCAAGCAATGGTAATAACACTAGAACATTAAAATCAATAATCCTGAAACATTGGGGATTTTCTTTACTTAAAAACCATGTCTTTTCTGGTTATTATATCCTTTCCCATGGAAACTAGAATCTACTAACCATTTCTTCTCTACAGAAAAACAAAAAAAATAAAGAGAGAGAGTGCAGTGAGAAAGAGCAGACTGCCTTGTCCCCTTGGAAAGGAAGGCCTATTCTGAGGAACTAGAAGTGGGGGCTGGCCTATGGTCACTACCACAGCAACTGCTCCATCTGAGGACACACAGACTCTCAGGCTCCATCTTTGGCTCCCCAAGGGTCAATGCTAGTCTTTGATGGTAGCAAGGTTAGCAGACTCAATTAGTACCTCTAAGAAATGAGACTTCATTATATAACAAAACAAGATAAAAAGTCTTTATCTTGGCTTATTGGGTGTATTGTGGGGCGTGTTAAGGAAGTTTCTAGAAGATGCGAAATAACCAGGGCACACAGGTTGCATTTTTCTCTGAGTCTTCCCACTTATTTCCCAAGTGAGTTTAATCCTGAAGTAGAAGAACATTAGAGCTGTAAGGGACTTGAGGGATCGTCTTCATCCTGTAGATGAGACCACTAAGGCCAAAACAGGTATGTCACTAACTAAGAGTCAAACTAGAGCTTCTTTCTGGGCTCAAGGAAAGACACAAGCAGACCATTTGTGTTAGTCAGTCATTTTTCACTGGTGTGACTAAAAGACCTGACCAGAACAATTTTAGGGGACAAAAAGTTTATTTAGGGGCTCACAGTTTCAGAGGTCTCAGTCCATAGAAGGCTGGCTCCACTTCTTTGAGCTTCAGGTGAAGCAGAACATCATAGTGGAAGAGTGTGGCGGAGGGAAGCAGCTCCATGATGATCAGGCCACAGAGAAAGAGATTCCACTCTGGATACAAAATATATACCCCAAAGGCACACCCCCAATGACCCACCTCCTCCAGTCACACCCTACCTGCCTACAGTTACCACTCTGTTAATCCCATCAGGGGATCAAATCACTGATTGGGTTAAGGCTGGCTCCCATAACGCAATCATTTCTCCTCTAAACCTTGCATCGTCTCATACTTGAGCTTTTGGGAGACACCTCACATCCAAACCATAACACCACTACATTGACTTCAGCCTTTGCTTCTTTATTAGTTTTCTTATAAGGCCGAGGCATATCCCTACCCACCCCCCACCACTCCCAAAACCTCAAAACGAACTTCATTAGGGAATTGCCTTACATTAGAGAGGCAGAATGCATTAGCAATGAGTTCTTCAGTCTCTCTCCAGAGAGATTAAAGAAAGAGAAGGAGCTCTCAATTAAGGGAATATTTTAAGTACAGTCTTTATTGGAGGTAATGGCATAGAGTAGCCATCTTATACATTCCTTTCATATGTCAAGATCCTTCTATTCTGCTCTTTCTCAGAGAAGAACAGGGCACTGAGAAGACTCCATGCAAGTCGACATCAAAATGAGAATTACATCTTAGATAAGATGCAGAACTAATCTTTGATTTAATCCTACTAAGCCAGGTGCTCAGTTTTTTAAAGTTGGTCTGAGTCCAACGCAGACAGAGGTTAAACAAATTAGAGCACACATTGGTGGGAGAGGGTTTTCAGAGTTATTGGAAGATTATGTCTACCTCACCAGCTCAGACTTGCAGCAAGTAAGTAAACTTAGATTAACCCTAGATTAATCCAAAGACAAAAGAACCTCCAGCCAAGGGAGTGAGATAGGGCCGAGGGGGAAGGGAAAGAAAAACATGCTATGTCCTAATCACTAGGAAAGAGCAGGCTGTCCAAGCCAAGTCTGTTCAGATCTATAATGAGATCAATTGCATCTGGAGCTCTTTGGGCCCTGGCAGCAGGACAGGGACAGCAGGGCAGCACTGAGGAATGATTACCTCATTGAAGAGCCCAGCCAAGGCTACCAACCTCCCTCTCTGACCCTCCCTCAACTCCACAGCCACCACTGATTGCCAATGGCCCAGTGAAGCATAGCTAGTCCACAAAATAAATATTTCTATATATTGCAGCCAAAGTCTTTTCCATTCAGCCATCGAAGTATCCTTGCTCAAATTCCCCTTAAACTTTAATAGAAATTAGCGAGGTGCTTTGAAAAAGTTGGTCTTTTTTGTTTGTTTGTTTGCTTGTTTGTTGACTCACGACTCTACCTCTATTGATCATAATTAGGGAAAACTTTTAACCATCTCTTTTATTCCCCTTCAACATGGAATCATCCAATAAAGTGGGAATATGGCTTTTTATTCAACCCTTCCATGGCCACAGAAGACTTAAGTTATGGCTAAAGTCTAGGTTACTAGGCTCCTCCTCAAAAGAAAAGTTAAAGTGCCTATCTTTTCCCCCCACCATTTAGCTCTTTTCTTCTACAAGTAGTATTGGAAAACAGATGTCTTTATGAGCCATTTTAATTTTAATATTCACGCCAAAGCAGAATTAGTATGGAATGGGAGTCACAGAGTACACAGATAAGGTCTGAGTCAGATAGGGACTAAGAAAACAGATCATCCCTATTAGAAGGAAAAAATAATAATATTGGGGAAAGAAAGGCTTATACTACTTATTTAAGAAAACAAAAATGGCATAAAAGGCCTGTTGGACTTCTAATATCTCTTACAAAATATTTTGATGGATTAAGTGCAAAAGAGTGAATCAAACAAATGGATTGAATTTTCATTAAAATACAGATGGGTTTCTTTTGTTGTTGTTATTATTATTAAGTAAAATGTTTGGCAAAGTGGATTTAGTTTTGGCCAATCCCAGGACATTTGACAAATAATTTTAGATATTTAGTGAACTGAATGCAAAGCCAGGTTTACCCATCCCCAGAGTTTGGAAAAATGAAATTTGGCTCATCAAGGTCTGATTTAGTGTCAAAATATATTTGTGGAGAAGTAAGTTTCTGAAACACCAAAATTGCCTACGTGCCTTGGGAGTGCAGTTGAAATGCTCAGTGGTAATTGAGTAACTCAGCCTTCCCAGCTCCATGAAAGCAGCAACTGGTTGACCTAAGAAAAGGTGAGCAGAGCCTCTCCTCTCCAACCAAGATATTAAGAACTGACACAATGCCAGTGTGTTCTGTGTTTGCGACTATGCTGTCCAGCCCAGAAAATTAACACAAGGCTGCAAATGAATGGCTGCAAATGAAGGCTTGTTTGAAAGAAAGGTGATCAGCAGTTGGATGGTCAACAAGGGGCTTTTATTATCTGCATTTACCAGAAGAATTTTAAAAAACAAAGGACAGTAAAGGTATTGATGAAAAGTGAGGTCAAAATGTTTGGAAATTTTTCCTAGGCATCAAGAACTTAATTTCACTTATTTGAAAAAGAAAACATCCCAAAGAAATTTATGGCCATTTTTGGCATTCTAATGCCATTTGAATATCTCTCCATCAACCCATGGGTAACTGGAATTAAAAAAAAAAAATCCCTCTATCAGCAACCCATCTGAACATGACTATACACGAAATTTCAAGTTTAGCAATCTTTTGTTCCTGTTCATGGTCATTATGAAACTCCATTCTACCCATAGTAAAATGCCAGCTGTCTGCCAGTGTTCCAGGGAATGTGGTGATCTGAAGAGTCAACTTGCCTGGATAACTAAATATTAAGTCAAATTATCAGCATTAAGCCACTATAGGTTTTTATTTAAACCACTCCAAGTAGGAATGTTTTTAAAGTTATGATACACTTCTCTGTATTCTTAAATAAAGGACCGTGTTGGATTGCAAGAATACTCTGAAGATGGTGGAAGTGAATAGAATTATTTGCCTCTAAATTACATGACTTCAGTTTGCAATACTTTTTTAACCCTTGTATTTTCTCTGTATAATGGATAAGTCAGAAAAGCAGAACTACTCCAGGTATTTAAAGCAGGAAGGGATTTCATATAGTGGTTTATTTAGCAACTTACATCATCAGTGCAAAGGCTGGTGGTACTAAGATCCGAGTACCGCTGCAAACACAGGATACTTTAAGAAATCCAGGTTTCATAAGAGGCCATGACCTAAACTGACCTAAACTACCCATGACCTAAACTGACTGTTACTGTTCCACCTAATTCCTGGACGCCCACATCCATGTATTCACATCTTTAATTGATATCCTTGCCTTAATTCCATCTATCATCCATCTCAGTCATTTTCCTCCATTCCTACTGTCACTGTTTTAGTTCAGGGTCTTATCACTATTTGCCTGCCCCACTGCAATAATCTGGTCTGCAGCCTGCATTCACCACACTGCCCTCCCACCTCACCAGACCTATAATCCCAGGTCATGTCAATCCTCTACACTGCTCTCAGAAAAACCTACAGAAAATGCAAATCCAGTCTCATAACCATCCACTTAATATTCTTTTCTGTCCTAATTTCAGAACAAAGTTGAAATGCCTCCCCTTAACACACAAAGCCCCCCACAATCTAGATAAAGTTTCCCTCTCTGACCTGAGCTGCATGGGAGGTACCTCTGTACATGAACTTCATGACACCTTTTGAAATACTCAAGAATATTTTTTTTTAAACTTTTGAGACCATGGCAGTAGTAAGAGTAATGTAACGGTGTTCTTTAAAGTAAGGGATTAGGATTACTAGATTGATGGTCTGAGGAACAGAGGAACTGTCTAGAGAGAATAAAAGAGAAAAACTGTAACAGGTAAGAAGGAAAAAAGTAAAATTCACAGTTGGTTACACATGGCTTATGTGATACTGAATGTGTAGGTCAGAACTCAAGCTGAATGTCAGGAACGAAAGGATCCACTGAGGAGAGTAGCTTAAGACTGTACTGAGCAGACAAGAGTCTTCTCTATGTAAGGGCCAGAAGCCAGCAACCAAAATTTTTGATGGAAAAGGAACCAAGTTAGTGGGGAGGCATTACTGACTATGAGAAACTTCACTATACACATGCTTTTACATTCTCCAAACGTTTTCTACTGGGATGTGGTTGTTGTAATTATTATGATGATTATCTAACATTTACATAGCAATTTATATAGTTTTCCAAATGCTGCCACAAATACCTCATTTGAGGGTTAAATTCCAGACCCTCCAAATCAAAGCACAGTTTTCAGAGTTCCTAGGATGCCTTCTTGGCTAAGTAAAATAGTTATCATATGCCATGTTTTTATGGAGACTTTGAACTCTAATTCTTGGCAAAAATAATATGTTTAGTAATTTTATTACTTAAAATTGACATGGTACCATAGAAGAGTCTCAAAGATACTTAAATGAATGAACAAATATAATCTTTGTGGTGGGAACTCAGATACTCTCCAAGAAAATCAGCTAGTGGCATATGGAGGATTAGAGAGAGCTGGGAGTATAAGAAGACATGAAGGCAGAGCTTGACTATTATCTTGCCTATTTGTTCTCTTTCAGTATTAGCATATGGTTTGGATGAGGTATCCCAAAATCTCTTGTGTTCATGCAGGAATATTAAGAGGTGAAATGATTAGATTATGAGAACTGTAACTTAAATCAATCCACCTAGTTTGAATAGACTAACTGGGTGGTAACTGTAGGTAGGTGGGGTGTGGCTGGAGGAGGTCATTGGGGGCATACCTTGGAAGGGTTCATCTTCCCTGTGGCCTCTTCCCCTCTCTTTCTCTGCTTTCTGACTGCCATGAAGTGAATAGCTTTCCCCTGCTGTGCTCTTCTGCCATGGTGTTTTTCCTCACCTCAGACCCAGAGAAATGGAGTCAGCCAACCATGGATTGAAACCTCTGAAACTGTGGATACAGAATGAACTTTTTCTTCTCTAAATTGTTCTTGTTGGGTATTTTGGTCACTGTGACAAATAGCTGACTAACACAGAAATTAGTACCAGAAGTAGTGTCATTTCTGTAACTAAACTGACCATGTGATTCAAGAGATTTGTACCTGGTTTATGGGAGAATTTTGGAAAAATCTGGAGATGCAGGCTAGAGAAACCTTAGAATGGTGTAAGCAGAGGCTAATGGAAAATTCTGGTGGGAGCTCAAACAACCAGAATGCCAATAGAAATGCATATCATTAGAACTGTGCTTATGAGGTTTCAGAGGGAAATGAGGACTCTACTGGAAATTTGACTAGAGGTCATCTGTGTTACATTCTGACAAATAAATTATCTACATTTTATCCAAGTCCTGAGGCTTTGAGTGAGAATAAATTTAAAGGCAATGGACTAATTTATCACATGGAGAAAATTTCAAGGAAGCACAGAATTTGAGCAGTTACATGGATACTGCTGGCAGCTTTAATCAGGTTTACTGTGAAAATTGGGAGCAGAAAGATTTTAAAAATTTGCAGTTTGGCCAGAAAACCACTTGTAAATTTGCAGTCAAGGAAGTTTGTTGTTGAAGAGATTACCACCACTAAAGAGAAATTAAGTACTTTGCACAGAGACAGTAGAAAAGATACTTCCAAGGAATCACAGTTATCAGCAAGCCCATACCCATTGAAAGATCAAGGGTATAAAAATGAAAAAACAGTCACATCAATGTTTATAGCAGCTGAATTCATAATAGCTAAACTATAGAACCAACCTAGGTGCCCTTCAACAGATGAGTGGATAAAGAAACTGTGATATATATATATATATAATATGTGATAATATTATATATAATATTATATATAATAATATATAATATATAATAATATATTATATATATAGTATATATATATGATGGAACATTACTCAGCTTTAAAGAAAAGTGAAATTATGGCATTTGCTGGTAAATGGATGGAGTTGGAGAATATCATGCTAAGTGAAATAAGCCAAACCCATAAAACCAAAGGCTGAATGTTTTCTCTGATATGTGGATACTAATTCACAATGAGCGGAGGTGCTAGGGAAGAACAGAGTTACTTTAGATTAGGTAGAGGGGAGTGAAGGGAGGGGAAAGGGTAGGAGGGTAAGAAGGGTAATAGACTGAATCAGACACTATTATCTCATGTACATATATGACTGTATGACTGATGTGATCCTACAACACGTACAATCAGAAAAGTGAGAAATTATACTCCATTTATGTATGCTTTATCAAAATGCATAAATGCATTCTACTGTCAAGTATAACTAATTAAAACAAATTTTTAATTTCTTTTTAAAAGACCATTTAAAAAATTGAAAAAAAATGAGACCTTGGGGCACTCTACCTACACAGGGGTGCCTTGGAAGTTGTTTCACCATTTTTAAGTCCACTGTAGCCATGGTCCACAGAGGTCCATCTACTGCTTGAGTTGATGACAAACCTTGGTGTCATCCACCTGGTGGTGGTTCTGCAGAAATACAAGATGCTGGAGTTAGGGATTATGGAGTCTTCCACTGAGATTTCAAAAGAAGGCCTGGGAAGCCAGGGAAGGATAGCAGGGTTAGAATTCCTGTGGAAAACCCTGAGAGGGTAATATGTGATGCTGTGAAGGTGAAGCCAAAGCTAAAATGGAGACCCAGAATTAAATGATGCCAATAACCTGGATTACCTGCTGAGGCAGCTGTTGGCTATGGAGAGAACCCGGCTAAAGGAGGGGTTATATGAGATGCAACTGTCAAGGTCAAAGGGGTGGGGTTTCCAAAGCCCTTTGGAGATTACAACTTACCACCATGTGCTCCAAATGCCAGAAGTAGAACTACAGCAAATGTTTGCCCTGCTGGGTCTTGCTTTGGTCCCAAACCTTCTTTCTATTCCTGTATTCCTCCCTCTTGGAATAATAATTTTACTTTGTGCCATTATATACTGAATGTATGTAACTTGTTTTTGATTTTTACAGGGACTCATACTGAAGAGTTTGTCTTAAGTCCCATGAGACTTGGACTTTTGGGCATTACTGGAACTGTTAAGACCGTAGGGACTCTTGGAAATGAACTACATGCATTTTGCTTTGGGAGATGAACATGAACTTTTGGATACCGGTGTCAGAATGTTGTGGTTTAAATATGAGATGCCTCCCCAAATCTCCTGTATTACTGCAGGAATATTCAGAGGTGAGATGATTTTATTATGAGAACTGTAACCTAATCAGCCCATCCTAGTTTGAATGGATTAACTGGGTGGTAACTATAGGCAGGTGGGGCATGGCTAGAGGAGGTGATCACTGAGGGAGTACCCTAGAAGGGTTTATCTTCCTACAGTCCACCCCGCCTTTATGACTGCCATCAGGTAAACAGCTTTCCTTTGCTGTGTTCTTTTGCCATGGTGTTCTGTCTCATCTTGGATTCAGTGAAATGGAGCCAGATAAGCATGGACTGAAACCTCTGAAACCCAAAAATGAACTTTTCTCCTCTAAGTTATTGTCATGAACACACTTCCATTAACATAGACTGAACAAGTTTGTGGCTTTCCACAATGTCAGAACTTATTAAATAACAATAAATTCATAGGCTATACCACTTTCATGAGTGGCAGTTCAGTGAATACTTGTGGGTCACCTGGTAGTCATAATCACAAGTTCTTTTATTCCAATCTTAATTTCTAATATTTCACTCAATCAAATATCCCACTTTGTATAAATATACACACATATATATGTTATATATATACGCATATATATATATAATATGTATAATGTATATATATGGAAAAACTAAGAAAGGGTTAAAAGGAAGTCAGAGAGGTTCAGAAAGCTGAACTGAAAGCAAGGAAGAAGAGAGCAGATAGGAATGCAAGGAGTCACTGTAGATAGTCAGATAAGATTAAAACCAGACAGATGAACTTGTTTAGGGTGCAGAGATGTCCAAGTGCAAGAACTTATTCTAATCCAAGGTCCACAGGGACTGCAGCTTCAGAATGTCAATTTGGAGTGCAACTTTGAGTGGGTATGGGCAAAGCTCATGATAAGTGACCAGGTAACAGGGTCAAGGTGCCCCATGTCCAATCTCAGGGTGCTTCTGTTTTTATAGACCTCCAGTGAAAGGATTGCTTCATTCAGTGGTCTGGTGTGTTTGATAAGCTCAGGATCCTGGCTTTTCCAATATGAGTTTGATAAACCCATGCATCCATGTGCTTCTGATAAATTTCTTAAGTCCACAGGTGGTCATTTTTATTATCACAATTTATCAGTTTGTGTCTTATGGTTGTGCTAGGTCGTTGTTTACTTGTACAAACAATGTATAGGGTCACTCCACCTCAGCACTTAAATTCAAAATGGAGCAGCTTATGGCAAGTAACTGTTTTACAAAAGAGAATAACAAAGGTTTAGCAATTGTTTGAGAACTACTAGTCTACATATCATGGAGTACCTTGGAGTGGAATGCAGCCTGCTTTCCAAAATTGTTCTCAGGCATTTTGGTGACAATGATGAAAAACTGACTAACATCCTCAGACCAGCCTGAGTATGCTCCTGAATTCAGGGGAGAAGGTGGGAAAGATATGGGAATGGAGGCAGGAAAAGGTCCTTTTATGACTAATGGATTAAT
The DNA here is from genome assembly GCA_020662805.1 of Glaucomys volans. Taxonomy (NCBI): domain Eukaryota; kingdom Metazoa; phylum Chordata; class Mammalia; order Rodentia; family Sciuridae; genus Glaucomys; species Glaucomys volans. The sequence goes on from JAJEJO010002150.1 coordinate 101,712, forward strand.
TTACTTTTCCTGAACATTTTGATTGAGGACTTAAAGGTCCACAGTTTAATAATATGATACTACACTAGTGACTGGTCTATGTCAAGTTATATTAAAACCATCGTTTTGGGGGTTTTTTTGTTTTTGTTTTTGTTTTTGTTTTTTTACAAATCCTTTCTTCTTTTCACTCAAACATCAGGTTTTATCAATATTAACTTGGAGAAACTGACTTAGAAAAAAGTTGTTTTATTCCCCCAACTGAAACTCAAAAAGATAAAACATTCTAAACATAATGCTTTTCAATCACTTTGCAAATCATAATCTCTTCTTTTTTCCTTTGAAGTTCTCTTCTGAAATAAACCTTTGTACTCTGAAAGTTCTGGCAGGACAGATCATAGGACAAGTACTTTTGGGAGACAAAGTGAAAGCCAGAAGTGCTTTCATTTGGGACATCTGGTCACCTAGTCTTATGACCTCATCATAAGAACCATGTGCTCCTCAGTGTCTTAATATTCTTTTTGAGAACCATGAAGACCCCTTCCTTTATATCTTACCCTTACAGACAAAGAAGGAACATGGCTTTAGGCTTCCCCATGACAAACTAGGACTGTCACAGTGGTCTTAGAAATCTCTCATGCTAGTCCAAACTGTCTAGTTAGGAAAAGGATAAAAAACAAGATTTGTGACATGCTCCATCGCTACTTTTCATAATCGGCCCACCTCCCATCATAAAGTTGGTGACTTAAAACAATTCACATATACTTTCTTGTATTTCTAGAGGTTAGAAGTTTGAAATCAAATCACTGGGTCAAAATCAAAGTGTAGGGCCATCTTTCCTCTGGAGGCTCTAGAAGGGAATGTTTCCTTGACTTTTTCACCTACTAGACTTGTATTTCTTGCATTGGTTGGCCCATGGCCCCTGTTTCCATTTTCAAAGCCAGTCAAATGGCATCTTTGTCAAGCAGTCACATTACTTACTCTGTGTCAAACTCCCTCTGACTCCCTCTTATGAGAACACCTGTGATTGTTTGGAGTCTATGCAGATGATCTGGGGTAATATTGCTATCTCAAGGGAGAATATTGCTATCTTAATTTAATCATGGCTGCAAAGGTTTCTTTTACCATCGAAGGTAACAGTTTCCAGGGATTAAGGGCTAGATATCTTCTGTAGGCCCATTATTCAGCCTAGCACAGACTTGCTCTTAATTCACAGCTCCACCATTGCATGGGCATTGTTTTCTCTATTCTGCAGATAAAGCTCCTGGGCAAAGACAGATTAAGAAATATATCATTGTTTCAAATAATTAGTGGTGGAGCCAAAGTTCAAACTCAGTTCTGGGATAATGGACAAAATGAAGAAAAATGAGGGATACAAAAAAACACTGATGACAACTTTTCTGAATCTGCTTTCTCAATTTCCCTTCCAGCTTCTGCATGGCAGGGATCAACCAATAGTTATCCAGTATATCTGCCTGGTATCAGCAGGAAAATACTTTCCATTTCCATGCTGGGGATTGGAAAGAAATGGTCACTAACAATTGACTATAACTGAACTCCAAATAAAATAAGGTTTTTGTATAAAACCTTCTTTCATGATTTTTCACTTTCTATTTGTGTTAGGAGAGTAAATTTTTAGTCCTTTCTATGACCAGACAATGTTCTATGTGTTTTATATGTATCCACTCATCTAATGCTCACATTATCTCTATGCTGTAGGCTTATTTTCCATTTTTTCTTTTCACAGATGATAAAACTAAAGCAGTTAGTGTGTTAAATAATTTTTGTCAATGTTTCTCAGACCAGGATTCAAGCCCAGGTATGTTTATCCACTAGGAAAGACACTATGCTACTTATAGACTACATATCTATATTTATATTGTCATATATATACATATATTAAATATTTTACCAGATAAACATATTTTCTATTAAATATACATATATTAGTCTCTTCCTAGTTTGTAAATTCTCTAATAATTTCTGATTCCCCCATTTTTTGCACATCACTGCATATAGTTTATTATACATAAGGGCTTTAGGTACTGAATAAATGAAAAATATTGTGCTTAAATTTTTCTTTTTCTCATATATTAACTCTTAAATATATTCTTTAAGAACCTTGTTATCAAAAGCATAATCCTCGAACAAGTGGCATAGGCATACGTGGGATCCTATGAGAAACACAGAATCTGAGGCCCCACTAGACCTACTGAATCAGAATCTGCATTTTAATAAGTTTTCCACGTGATTCACATGAACATTAAAGTTTGAAAATCACTCATTCAAGAACATGGTTAGCTTTAACAAATTTAATCCACTATATCCACATGGACCTCACCTATTTAGATACTTGGGTATGTTGCTCTGGCCTCTTCAACTCCATTACGGCCCTGAGGATCTATGATCTGGCCGGTTCCCCAAAAACTCTTCCTTCTGTAAGCACTTGCTTTCATGTGTGAAGAGCAGTGGCCATCAGGGGAGCATTAGAGGCTACCTACCACTATTTTCAAAAATTTTATTTCAAAGTCCTCAACATCAAATATATAAGAATTCCCTGTCCCAAAACACCCAGAGAGACCCAGCCTCAGAAGGCTGCTCTTTGGGTTAAACAAGAGACAGCAGTCTGGGTGGTCAAGGTCTCCCAGCCTCTCTCAGGCACAGGAAAGAGAGTTGCTCATTACAGTGACATAAAGTAAAGTCCCTTAAGTGGCTCATATGTGTCAACATCAGGAGGGTTCTCCACAACATATTTCATCGACTTACTCTCACCTCCAGACCCTGTGGCACCTGACTGCGGAAACTTGTGAATACAGCAGGTCTGGGTACAGAGCTCGTCCAAGGTGATGCCTTCTAGAGAAGCTCATGGGCAGTTTGTACTCTGGATATCACAGGATTTCTTTTTAAACTAAGAGCTGATGAGACCCTAAAAGAAGTGAAAATAAAGGACTCCCACAGCGTGGAGACATCAGATCACTGCAGAACTACCCTCCTGAAGTAGGACATCAGTCTGACTCCCAAAGTGGAATAGAAAAATTGAACTATAGAGAAACCAACAACTTTCAGCAACTCTGACCTACTGCTCCTTTAAAACTCAGCAGACCCAGAATAGGGGTTGACTATAATAGACTTTCTTTTTAAATTAAGATTTTAATTTCCATCTGCATAAAAGAATTATTGGTAGGGGATTGCTATCATTAACATGGTACCCTCAATCTATAAATGAATGGATTGGGTGGGCATTTTTGAGCATTTTTAAAATACTTGATTCCAATTACATTTAACAGTAGAGTTTTGCTTTTGCCAAAGATAGAGTAACAGGGACCACATTTACTATTCCTCCCCAAACAACCAAATGCTAGACAAAATGCATGAAGCAATGGCATTCACACAGAGGGCATGAGACAACAAAGGACAATGATCTCCAAGAGACAAAACAAAGTGAGCCCTACCATTACCAGCTTACTTCCTGGAAGGAGTTGCCACAGGGTGCATGTTACCCAGGTAGAGCCTGGCAGTCTCCCCAAGTTGAGCATTGGACAGCTGCTCCTCAGAGCAGTATGCCAAAGCAGAGAGAACCACACAGAGAAAGAACTCTACAGATCATCAGAAGTCCCTGCACAGTATCTAGCTGGCCACTGATCAAGCCAGGCACACGAGAAAATTACCAGGCTAGGGAAGGAACCACCCCAAAAATAGAGGGAACAAAACTTGGAGTGTATACAGAACAAGGAATGGAGCCTGGTCATACTGGCTACAAATGAAATACCTCATAATTTGCAAGATTGGAGGTAGACTACCACATTACTTTTCCATTTCTGTGTAACAATTTATGACAAATTTAGCAACAATACAGTATTTATTTATTATTTCACAGTTCTGAAGATCAATAATTGAGGCAAGTTTGACAGGGTTCTGTGCTCAGGGTCTTGTAAGACCAAAATGGAGGTATCAGCTGGAGTGAGTTCTTATCTGAAGGGTCTAGGAAATAATCTATTTCCAAGTTCAGTCTGATTATTTGTAGAATTTGGATCCTTATGATAAGACTGAAGTCATCATTTTCTTACTTCAGTGATTGCTGTCAGATCCTGATGGTCACTCTTACATCCTCTCTAGGTAATCCTTTCCATCTGCAAGCTAACAATGACACATCAAGTTCCCTTGTACTGAGAATATTTGACCTATATCTCTGCAAATCATCTAAAAAAAAGTAACTGCTTTTTAAATACAGATTCATATAGGCCCACCAGGAGAATTTCCCTATCTTACAGTGAATTGTTTCATAACATTAATTTCATGTGAAAAATCTATTTTTTCCATGTCTCAGAATATAATCACAGAGGTAACATCAGGGGATCAAAATAAAAATAAAACAGAACAAAATAAAAACAGATAAACAAACAAATAACAAAAACAACTCCCAGGACCATCTTAGAATTCTGACAACTAGAAGAATTCAATTTCTAGTTCTGTCAACTAGAAGAACTCCACTAGACCAGATTAACAAAGCTTAAAAGCAAGACTATTTCCAGTTGAAAACATCAAACTATTTCCAATAACTACATCCCAGGACAAAACACTAGAATACCTATAGGAAAACAAAAATAGCAACCAAAAAGGCAAAATAAACACTGTCTGATATGCTAATTCACAATGGGGGGAGCTAGGAAAGAATGGAGTTACTTTAGATTAGGTAGAAGGGACTGAAGGGAGGGGAGGGGCACTGGGGTTAGGAAGGATAGTAGGATGAATCAGACATTATTACCATATGTACTTATATAATTATATGACCAGTGAGATTCTACATCATGTGTAACCAGAAGAATGAGGAATTGTACTCCATTGTATATGATATATCAAAATGCATTCTACTATAATGTAAAACTGAAAACAAATTCAATTTTTTTTAAAAAATTGTGATGCACAAAAGCAGCAAAGCAGCAGGAGCATACATTGCAAAATTAGTAGATAAATTGATCAATAAAGAACAGCTATATGGGCTGAGGATATAGCTCAGTTGATAGAGTGCTTGCCTTGCATGCACAAAGCCTTGGGTTCAATCCCCAGCACCACACACACACACACACACACACACACGCACACACACACAAAACAGCTAAGAACTGACAGCAATGATAGTATTAGGAGACAAAAAAACTTGTCAGTGATTTTATCTATATTTATGTGGACAAAAACCAGAGGAAAGATTGGCCATGCTAAATAGAAATATGAAAAATATTTTAAAAGACACACAATATTGTTTAGAAATGAAAAAATATACTAGATGGGATTGTTTTTATACTGGACAATGTAGAAGAAAAGATTAGTGAACTGGAAGACCCAGCAATAGAAACTACTCAAAATGAAACACACAGAGAAAAACGAATTAAAATAAATCAGTAATTAGAATATCTTTGAGATGTTGGCAAATTGAAGTATCTACTGTACATATAATTGGAATTTTCAAAAGGCGACAAATCAATATAAGGAATAATGACTAAAAATTTTCCATATTTGATGAAACTATAAACTACAGATGTAAGAAGCTCAACCAACCTCAGGAACAAGAAATGAAGAAAATTACACCAAGGTCCATCATTACTAAATTGTTCAAAACCAGTGTTAAAGTGTAAAAAGCAGCCAAAGGAAGAATGTACAAAGTACAGAGACATGGGGATAAGGATAAGGCACATATCTAAGCAGAAACAGTACTGAGAAGTCAGTGAAGCAGCATCTTTAAAGTGCTATCAACACAAAAATTCTGTTAACAACACCAAAAAAGTCTTTTTAAAATGAAGCAGAAATACTTCTTCAGTCACACAGTAGCTGAAAGAATCTATTGCTATCAGACCTGCACTAAAAGAAAAGTTAAGGAATTTTTTCTGTCACAAGGAAGTTGACACAAGATGGAACTGCATACACAAAGGAATGAAAAACATCAGAAATGATAACTACATAGGAAAATACTTAATGATTTGTTTCCTACAATTGGAATTCCTTTTTAAAAATAATTGGCATTTAAAACAAGGATTGGGAAACTTTTTTTTCTAGAGGGAGTCAGATAGTAAATATTTGAGGCATTGCAATCCATGCAGCTTTTGTGGCAACTATTCAACCCTAAAGTTGTATCATAAAGTCATCCATCAAAAGGCATAAAGTGAATTGGTATGGTTGTGTTAAGTAAGACTTTATTTACCAAAATGGTTGGCAGCCTAGTTTGGTCATTGGTCCTTGGTTTTTAATCTCTGATTTAAAGCAAAAATAATGACAATATAGTATGGGAATTATAATGTATGTAAAAGGAAAATGCATGACAAAAATTGCATAAAGACAGAAGGTGAAAATTAGAGAGAGACTCTTAAATTTCTTATGCTATGCATGAAGCAGGACAACGTTGCTCAAAGGTAAATGGTGCATGCTATATTAACTGTAATTTAACTGTCCAGTGTTAGCTGTTTAAGTACACTACAAATCCCAGAGGGACTGCAAACAGAAGAGAACGATAGACAATACAAAATAAATAAAATAAAGTAGAATCATAAAATATTCAAAAGAAGGCAATGAAAAGGGAAAGACAACAAAGAACCAGTAGGACAGACACAAAATAAATAGTAAAAAAACAACACATAGATTAAAAGTTAGTGGCAATAATAAAAGAGGGAACAACACTCAAGGTTTGAGACAAATTTTAGTGGAGATTGAAAAATGTAAAAAATGATCAAGTAGAAATGCTAGAAATAAAAACACAATCAGAATGCCTCTCACATACTCATAAGTGGACTTGACAAAACAGACAAAAAGCAAAAAGGGAACTTGAAGATAAGTCAGTAAAGATAATTCAAACAAAAACACAAAGAAAAATGTGAAGAAAAAGAGTAAGAGTTACAGAATATTATTAGAATCTAATAAAATTAATGACAAACTCCAAATTACAGATCCAAGAAGCTTAGAAAACATTAAGCAGAATATTAAATTATTGAAAAGCAACAACAAAGGGAAAGATCTCAAAGAGATAAGAATTAGAATAGACTTTTCATCAGAAACCATACACACCAAAAAGACAACACAGTAATATCTTGAAAGTGCTGAAAGAAAAAACACTGTCAATGCAGAATTTGAAACCTAGACAAAAGTGAAAAGAAGAAGGAGGAAACAAAGGTATTTCTAACACAAAATCCAGTCAAGTCATTGCCACTAGCTCTTTCACTAAAGGAAATGTTCAAGGGAGTTTTCATATAAATGTATAATAGCAGAAATTTGGGAACTGCACAAAGATATAAAAACACTGGAATGGGAATAAATGAAGCAATGACAAAGTTTATTTTTCCTTATTTTTAATTGCTTTAAAAGATAACTACAAAGAACAAAAAAAGTAGCAATATTTTGTATTTTAAAGCTTGTGTAAAAGTAAAATGTATGATAATAATGATACAAAGATGGGGCAGAAGAATTTGGAATATACTTCTATAAGAACCTTATACTTTGGATAAATTTTATTATAGTATCTGAACTCTGATTATATATATTGTAAATCCTAGAGCAACAACTAAAAAGGATGGGGGTGGGGTGCTAGGGAAGAAGAGAGTTACTTCAGGTAGGGGGAGTGAAGGGAGGGGAAAGGGTATGGGGGTAGAGTAGAGTGAAACAGATTATTACCTCATGTACATATATGACGTATATGACTGCATGACCAATGTGATCCTACAACATGTACAATCAGAAAAATGAGAAATCATACTCCATTTTTGTATGATTTATTAAAGTGCATAAATACATTCTGTGGTCATGTATAACTAATTAGAACAAATTAAAAATAAATAAATAATAACCATATGACATTAAAAATAAATAAATAATAACCATATGTCATATGAGATGACATTTAGTCAAAAAACAATCAACCAAAATAATGAATGACACAAATAGAAAATATGTAGTAACATACTAGATTTAAAACTATCATCTTGATAATCACATTAAATGTAAACCATCTAAACACTAATGAAAAGACAAGAGATTTTCCAACTAGATAAAAATCAAGGCAAGACCCAACTCTTTTCCATGATAGATTAACAAATAGGTTAAAAGTAAAAGAAAGTAAATAGATATGACATGCTAACTTAAATAGAAGAAAGCTGAAGAAGTTAGATTGATATCAGGAAAAGTAGTCCTACCAATGAGGAATACTATAGGGGATAGAACAGGAAAATACCTAATAAAATATGCATCAATTCTCCACAAAGATATAACAATTCTAAATGCATATCTACCTAGCAACAGGATTTTAAATTACCCAAAGAATACACAAGTCCACAATTGTTTCTGAAGTCCTCAACACTCTTCTTTTAGTAATTGATAGAAGAGGTAGACTGAAAATACAAAAGCCTATAGAAGAGCTGAGCAAAACGATCAACCAACTTAACTGACCTGACGTTTATAAGTCATTGCACAACCAATGTAGAATACCATTCTTCTTAAGTGCCCATGAAGCATTCATCAAGATAGACCATATTCTGTGCTATAAAACATACTTTAAAACATTTAAAAGAATAGAAATTATACAATGTATGTTCTCTGAATGCAGTTAAGCTAGACATCGAAATGTTCAGAGTGATATTCAGAAAATTCTCAAACTTTTGGAAAAACATCTAAATAACATATTAAGTCAAAGAAGTGTTAAGAGAAATTCTAAAATATTCTGAACTCAATGTAAAGAAAAATATAATGTATCAAAATTTTAAAAGTAGACAAACAGATGATATGACCCAGTCATTCCACTCAGATATTTACCCACAAAGAAAAAAAATAAACTGGGCACTGTGGCACAATCCTGTAATCCCAGTGACTTGGGAGGCTGAGGCAGGAGGATCACAACTTCAGCAATTTACTGAGGCCCTGTCTCAAAATTTAAAAAAAGAATTTTTTTTTAAAGAGCTGGGAACTTAGGTCAAGGTAAAATGTTCCTGGATTCAATCCCCAGTACCTGCCTTCTACCAAAGAAAAAAAGAAGAACAAAACTATGCCATACAATGACTTGTACATGAGTGTCCCTGAGATCCTTGTTTATTATTGCCCCAAACTGAAAACAATCCAAATGTCTATGAACAAGTGAATAGATACATTCTGGTATATCCACAATGGAGCACACAGGTAAACAAATTCTATCTTCCTACAGTGCAATACTAATGCAGTAGAAAGGAACGAACTATCAATATACCAAATAATATGGGTGAATTTGAAAATGATTATGCTGAGGGAAATAAACTAGGCAAAAGGGAATGCATATGATTCCATTTATATAAAATTCTAGAAAATGAAAACTAATCTATACTGACAGGTCTGTGGTTGCCTGGGGATGGAGGTCAAGGTGGGGAGGTGAGACAGACAGGGATTACGAAAGAATCCAGACTTTTTAGGGTGATGGCTATGTTCCCTATCTTGATTATGGTGATAGTTTCGTGGGTGTATGAATGTGTCAAAATCTATCAAAATTTCACACTTTTAAATATGTGTCATTATTGTATGTCAGCCTCAATAAACTTTAAAAAGCATAAACGAACCAGGAAAATTCATGTGAATGTATACAATTTGAGTTGGCTTCAAGTAGATATCTTGCTGAACTTGGGATCTGAGCGTAATTGGCTTCCCACCTCTAACCCAGTTCTAACACACAAGTGAATATGGGTTGTTTATTTTTTTTTTTTATCAGAGCTGAAATTCTCATAAGAACTTGAAGGTCTAGAACTTCAACTGATATTATCAACTTTAAAAACAAAAGACACCTCCCAACGGGAACAAGCTTAAATACAAATACAATCTAAAAGAGAAACTATCATTCCCTAACCTTTATATTTAGCATCTTTTAGCCTATTTACTTACTTCTGTCTCTCTCGACCATAACCACCAGCAACAATGTCAAGTTCTCCCTTTTCCATTATGACACGGGGTTTTTTTAAAAAGTTATTTGGATCCAAAATAAAATTATGGCATTTGCAGGTAAATGGATGGAATTGGAGAATATCGTGCTAAGTGAAATAAGCTAATCCCCAAAAAACAAAGGCCAAATGTTTTCCCTGGTAAATGGATGATGATACATAATGGGGGTTGGGTTGGGGGATAAGAGAAGAATGAAGAAACTTTAGATTACATAGAGGGAAATGAGAGGGGGAGGGGGAGGGGCGGGGGGAGAAAAGGTGGTGGAATGAGACAGACATCATTACCCTGTGTACATGTATGATTACATGAGTGTTACGAATCTACATTGTGCACAACCATAGAAATGAAAAATCATACACCATTTGTGTACAGTGAATCAAAATGCAGTCTATAAAAATAAAAAAAAAGACTCAGTGTTACTTCTTGATTAAGTAGTTTTCTCTTTTCACTCACAATATAAAGCTCAGATTGGGCCATTTTTTCACAGATCTTCCTATATCTAGGGGGACATCATTCCATATTTGGCAGCAAAAACAACTAGTAACTCATTTTAACACTGCTGCAGGCCTTGCCGGCTGGTGGGCACACCCCTGCTCCAGGAGGGCGTCAGATGCATGCAGCCCATGCAGTGCCATGACTCATTCAAATAAAGCAATGAGCCAGACCCCAGGAACTCAGAGGAAAACGTACAATTTTGCAGCCTATCTGCATCCGTTCAATTATGTTAGCATTCACGACCAATATATTAAATTGAACAAGCTAATGATATTTGCCATTCCTGGCTTTGAGTTGATTTCCTTAAAGAATTAGCGTTTTGTTTTTCTAATTTCAGAGAATATTAAGACCTGTTCTCTACTTAACTACCTCCAGCATTTTGAATGCTTCCTCCTAATAAAGGGAGCCTCTTATGTCCCTCCACTCATTCGATAATTCAGTTGTTTTAAAAAATAAATGCTTTCATTTCCATGATGGGGCTGAGGCCTCATGAGCATTAGAGCCTCGCGACCCCACCTTTCACACAGGAGGAAGTCCAGGACCCTCATGAGCTCCAGTTCTTGGATGTTTGTGGCTAACAGTCACACAATCATCTGTGGCAAGAGATCATTGCCACTTGGAACCCCTAGTCTCAGAGACATATTTTCTGTCTTCTGTTTATCGTTACTGCTGGTGTTTCATGCTGTGGTCAGTTGTGGTTATTATTTTTTAAAGCAATAGGAAGTTTCCATTGTCTGGTGTGGAGCTTCTTTAGCTTGTTCTTTCTGTTGCCATGTTACTAAAGGCAGCAAGGAAAATACTGCTTTTATTTATCCTCTTCTCAGTGTCAACTTTCCCTGGACCCTTACTCAGGTAAGTGGAATTTTCCAGTGCACATGTCCCCCAATCTTCTCAACCTTGATTTGGCAGCTAATTAACTGTCGTTTTCTTCATACTCTGCATAAGTTATTTGCTTGTCTGAATATTTTTGAAAAGTAAAATAACAAGGCCAAAATCTACACTTTTTAAGTTATCATTTTTTTCCTCTTCTCTTTACCAGAAAGGCAGTATGGAAGTGATCTGATGACAAACTGCATTCCTACTCGTCTTGAAGGAAAAATCCCTTTTGTCGGCTTAGCCACAGAACCTCGAGCATCTCTTCAGTTCTCCCTTAGGTTGTCCTGTATGGTTTTCTTAGTGATATTAATAGAATCGACTGCAGATTCCTTGCTTGACATCTTAGTAGGCATTTGTACAATTCTGATTTGAAGTTTGCTTCATTGTATTTTTGGCCAGTAACTTAAGGACCATCAGAATAAGAGGCACCTCCATGACTTTCCTATAGAAACTCAGTGATTACCTGTAGAGCAGAGTCATTCACTGACCCACAAATGCTTCAGATACACAGAGAATCAATAGCCTAACTGTTCATCTGTACCCCTGAAACGCAGAAGGAATGTGGCCAGCCATCTCTGAGAACAGGCCAAACAGACATTGGCTAAGAGAGGGCTGTTCTGGGTGATGTTCTCAGAGATAGGGACGACATATCCCAAACTTCCCTTCCACAACACAATCATGCACCTGACTTACATTAATTTATCTAAACTTTTACTGACCCTATTTGTATTTCCAGCCTGCAAGGACTCCTGTATTGTGGATCTGAGAACTGTTGTGTAAGAGGATTGATTGTATTGCCTGTAGGAAAACAGAAATGGAGTGAGATGACTCACTCAGGCAGAATCATCATGCTACAAGCCAGAGCCAAAGGCTCCCAAGCCCACCCATGCATCTCCCCCTGCTCCTCCCACTATTACAGAGCATCTGGTCATGCCCAGCCTCAGTGGGATGAAGAAAACATGTAGCTCTCACCCTGCCAGCTGTGCTTTCTGTCTTAATTTAAAATTCACACTGAAGCTAGAGCTTATATACTGGGCTATCCTTAGCCATTCTTTTGGTAGAAGAACTATCTTTTTTTGAAAACAATATTTTTACTTTGTGCTACACAGTGTTCAGGGTGAATAAAACAGGTGTGCTTCTTAACCCTTGGGAAACTCCATGCATAAAAGCAGCAAAAGCAAGCAGACAAATAGAAGTTTACAATAGATACCAGAGGTAATTTGCAGAGACATTAGTAAATTAAGAAGAGAGGCTTGAATATTTACAATACATACCAGAGCCACCTTGTCCTGTAAGTACCATAGTTCAATGGGTGGGTGGATGGATGAAAGACAGGGGAAGGGAGGGGATGAGGGAAGGAGAGGAAAGAGAGATGGAAAGAAATTCCACATATTCTCAGGAACTGGAAAGAAATTTAAAGAAAGTCTATGATTTGCTTCTGAATCTAATAAAATGAAGGAAGGGATGAACAGTGTGCAGCATCTTTGCTACAAAAGGAAAATTTATATTGAATGCCACATTTTAAAGAGAGTCCAATAAGGATAAATAGGAAAAATCAAATAAAAGTAGCTTCAGTAGACAAAGAAGAGATGGAGAGGACTGGGCTGGGATGGCATTTGTGTGGGTGAGGGTAAGACAGAGAGGAAGGATCCCAGGGAACAGAGATTTCTGGTATGGATCTTGAGAACAGGGGTATAATCTGGGCACCGGGACTTTTCAAAGCCCTCCAGGCAATTTCAATGTGCAGGCAAGTTTGGGAGACACTGATCTATACCACACTTCAATGGCCCCCAGATCAAGCTTTCAACAATTTTCATTTTATTTTTTTCTCTACTTAAAGATCTCACACTGTTCTTTGACAATTATTGGGTAGGTATCATCTCTTCTTTCATTTATTCTTTTTAAAAATGGGCTATATTCTCCATAAATAATTTCTGCTTTGAGACCTAGGCTTTGACCTGAACATTGAAAATAATAATAATTACCGGTAGTTTTTCTTTAAAAATTAAATGAGGCAATATTTTAAAACATTTAGCACAGCACTTGGCACACAGCAAACAGAAATGAATTATTGTTAATCACTCATATCACTCTCATCCTTTGAAAGATGACCTTGGTACAATCTCAACTACCCACCCCAACATCCATCTTTCTGTTCCAAATGCTCTTTTCTCAGAGGACAGGTCCTGTTCCTCTCATCCTAAGCCCTGCCTATCTGAAGTTGCACCTCCTCAAAAATTTTTTCCATAATCCCCCCATACACTTCATCCTAAGCAATCACTCCTTCTTTTAGCATTCCTAATGACATTTGTCCTCAGTTTTTGTCAGTCTGGAATTGTTTCCTCATTTCACCGTGTCTGTTAAGCAGTGTCCCTATGGTGATGTGGTGAATTCCTTGAGATCAGGGTTTTGCTTATGTCATCCAGGCATAGGAGAGCAGAGCCCCTTTATGGTGTTGAAATGAACGCCATTCAGGTGGAAGAGATACTCAACAAACCACTACATCAGGGCAGAGGATTCACCCAAATCTCTGCAGAACCCAGAATAGCACCTAATACATAATAGGTCCTTATATTAGTTTGCTAGGGCTTCTGTATCAAAGTACTGCACACTGGGTAGCTTAAACAACAGGAATTTATTTCCACACAGTTCTAAAGGCTGGAAGTTTGGGATCCAGGTATCAGCAGGGTTGGTTTTTCCTATCTCCTTAGCTTATATCTGGTCTTCCCTTCTTGTAATGGTGTCTTTTTTATTTTTTTAAATTTTTACAGACTTCATTTTGATTTATTGTACATATATGGGGTACAAATTTTCATTTCTATGGACTGTGGAACCAACCTAGATGCCCTTCAACAGATGAATGGATAAAGAAGCTGTGGTATATATACACAATGGTGTCTTCAACTCCTCTTTTTTAACAACACAAATCTCATTGGATTAGGGTCCACCCTAGTGCCACATTTTAACTTAATTGCCTTTTTAAAGACCTGTCTTTGAATACAGTTACATTCTGAAATACTGGGAGTTAGGACCTCAACATATGAATTGGGCAGGTGGGGAATACACAATTCAGCCCTTAACAGTGCTGAATAACTATTTTTTGAGTGAATGAATGAATGGCATTGTGCTCAACATGACTTCACCCCTAACCCAGCATCGCTGGTTAGTGCACAGTGACATCCATTATGTTACTTTCTTAGGTGGTTGTGGTAGGAAGATGAGTAAGCTCTGGTTTCTGCCTGAAGGAACTTAACATTTTAATGGAAAAAACCACTGCACACAATTTCAATGAACAGAAAATAAGCTAAGTTAAAAGTATGTACTGGGGATATGAAAGACAGAAGAGTGTCATCTAGCCCTGCAGGGGGTTCAGGAGAGGCTTCCTTAAGCAGATCATTTCTGAAGTGAGTTTTAAAGGATGATGAGAATTTTTATAGGGAAGAAAGACAAGAGGGAACTGAGTTGAGTATGAAGGGATCACTGTCTGGGTTTTGTCTACAGAGTGGGAGAAGGATTTAAGACAGCTAGGCATGGAAAAACACAAAGACACAATTACAGTACTTCAGGTGAGAGATGAAGGAATTGTCAATGGTACAAAGAAGTCAGGTATGAGAAACATTCATAGGGTCAAACTTGTAGGCCTTATTTACTGACTGAAGGTGGGGGTGATGGAGAAGCCAAATATAGGCTAGCTCGAAGGAAAGAAATATTGAAATATGTGGCCATGTTTTAAAATCACCACAAATAGCAGGGCATGGAAACCTGTGGGAAATACAGGTTCTTAAGGTGACTACAGGCCTACTGAGTCTGAACATCTAGGGGTGGGGCCAGCAATCTATAGTTTTTTTTTAATTTTTAAAAATGTATTTTTATTTGTGCATTATCATGATACACAAAAGTTGGATTCATATTGAAACATACACACTACATGATTGTTTCTTTTTAAATTTTTATATTTGTTCTTTTTCAATACAAGACAGTGTTAACTTGTGTTTTATCATGCCCCCAGGTGATTATAATATTGCTAAAAGGCCTACTCTGAGGATGAGAAACTTTCTTTATGTATTAATTTTTTTTCTCATTTTGCCTTCTTTCTAACAATTCTCACTGAATTATTCATGCCCCAGTCCTGGTGAATACCTCAAAACCGATTAGTTGATGGGAGGGAGACATTATGAGGGTGGTTGAAATGTGTGCACATGTGTTGGAAAAAGGGATGGGAAATGCTCTCTCTGCAACAAAATATTTTCTGAAATCTAACTTTCATCATTTATCTATTCAAATTTAATATATGACCAAGCTGTGGGAAAATATTTCCTAATAAGTTTGCAATTCAAAGTAAATGGAAGTTCATCATAGGAAGAAGTTTCTGCTTTGGGAGTAGGATTTGGAAAGCACAATTTTTAAATTTTTTTTTCCTTGTCACCCAATGTGATAATACTTACTAAAAAGAGGATGCACCAAAATAACTAACTTGTCAATATCCCAATCGATGTTTTAATGGAACCCCATGGTAGAATCAATAATGGCGACTCTATGTAATGACCTTTGGAGCTCAGAACTCTTCTGCCTCACAGGTTATTTCCAATCAACTTAATAGAAAATGTTCATGTGCAAAACCAAATGGTTCAATTCCTGGAAAATCATTAGTAGTTAAGTAATTAAACAATCACTCACTTATTAACTTTTTGGTACTTTGGTCATGCTTGACAACACCTGGATTGCCTGGTAATTATATAAATTATTCCTATTCCCCATTTAGTAGTTGCTCAAAAGACATATTTTCATAAAGAATAAATAACAGACAGGGACATAACCTTCAAGGTAAGGGTGGGTGGGAACAGGCAGATAAAGTCTCCCAAGGAAAACTGCTAATTCAGAATACATGTTGGGAGCCAGCCCCAGGGAGTGGTAGAAAGAACAATGGTTTGCTTCATGTATTGTTTGAAATTATAATAATAAGCATGAGAATTTCATAGTTAGAAATGACAAGTGTCAAAATAGAAATGTCCTGGTTCAATCATAATTCTGCAACCTAATAGCTGTGTGACCTTGGGCATGCTAATTAACCACTCTGGGTTTCAGCGTAATCATCTTTAAAATAGAAATGCTAACCTCAAATGGTTGATGTTATGTTTTAAAAGTTAACATATGTAAAGTACTCAGCAAGAAGCCTATCAAAGAGAGTACTCAAAAATAGTAGCTTTTAGCTGCTACTGCTAACTTTAGAACATATCAGATCAGAGTTCAAATCCAAGTTAGAGTTGTACGTCCTTGGGTCAATCAATTCACCTCAGAAAGACTTGTCTATTACTTAATTTTTAAAATATGTAATATGAGACAAGATTTTTTCATCTTGCAAAATTTCAGAGGGCACGACGTAGATACTTAAGGAACGATTATTGTGTTAAGTTTTCATCACTGTGAACAAAATACCTCAAAAAAAAAAAAAAACCCCAACTTAGAGCTTAGAGGAGGAAAAGTTTATTTGGAGTTCATGGTTTCAGAGTCACTCATCAAATGACTCCATTGCAGTGGGCCTGGGGTGAGGGAGAACATTACAGCAGAAAGGTGTGATGAAATAAAGCTGCTCAATTCATGGCTGTCAGGAAGCAGAAGCAGAAGCAGAAGGAGAGAAAGAGAAAGAAGAGAGCTGGGGACAAGCTAGAGTCCAAGGTCACACCCTAATGACCTAATTTCTCTAGCCACCGCCAGCCAACCTACAGTTACCACCCAGTAGTCCATTCAAATTATTAATCCAACAATGGATTCATCCACTGATGAGATTACAGATCATAATCCAATATTTTCACCTCTCCATATTCCTGCATAGCCTAACACATGAGCTTTTCTGAGGATATCTCCATATCCAAACCATACTAATGACTGTCATACTTAGTTCTTCAGAATGTATTTATCTTGTGTCAATTCACCTGCATCTTGGCTATTGCTTAGACTCAGCTGCATCCCTAGTACCGTCCTGTCCCCACTGAGACCTTCTTTTAAAAAAGATATGTCTTCCTTCATTTTGTAAAAAAAATCGTCTTACATATCCCTGCCCTCAAAATGTCCTGGAATACAGGGACCCACAAACCATGAAGAAAGAAAAGCCAAGGCTTCTGATAAGAGAATAAGTGAACAGAGATAATATCAAATACTTTTTAAAAAAATGTTTTCTCATTTTTACCAACACTGTACCTATCTTATTAGAATGTATTCTTAACTACCTAGTTTCACATCAAATCCAAAAATTCAATCAGAAGCAATGAGATAATATGATCAGTACTGGATGAAAAGAATGACATAATAATGCAAAAACATAAAAGAAAACGTGATTAGGTGTGGCTAACATTAATTTTTTTGTTTGTTTTAACACCTATATGGCAAGAAGACAACACAACAAATATAGTGTCAAATGATACATGGAAAATATTTGCAAAATGAATGACAGCCAAAGTGCTAAAGCACTTGCAAATCATTCATATGGAAAAAGCTAATAGCCAAATAGGAAAAAAGTAGAGAAAGGCCATGAACAGAACATTCATAAGAGACATATGATTCCGCATTAACAGATAAGAAGGATCAACCTAACATGGGAAGCCTAACATACTAAGTTCCAATAAACCTAAAAGAGTAAAAGATTTGATAAACTGGTTAAAGATTTGATAAACTGAGGATTTCTGGTTTGGGTGAAGGCATGGGAAAATGGTACTTCATATGCTGTTGATAGAATCTTTCAGAAAGGCAAAACACATTCAAAAATAATTGTGCATATTATTTGATCTAGTAATTCTACTTTTGGGACTTCCTCTAAGACACATAGTTAAAATAAAATGTATATAAAAGAATATTTTCTACAGATTGTTTATAACAGAAAAAAATTAAAACAAGCTGAAATCATTCAAGTGGCTAAAAATCATTGGCTAAAATCAACAATAAAGCAATGCCTTATCCATATAGTAGAAAACATACTTCCATTGAATATACATGCTGTAGAACTTTATTGACATGGAAATCTGTCCCATGTATGGGGGAGTGGGTCATTATACAGGTGCTTGTGGTTTCGCCTGTGGTTCTGCATCCAGTTTTCCCTTTGCGGCAGTCTGTCCTAGAAACTGCTCTAGGATGGGACCCTGTCCCTCTTGTTCACTGCTTTCTGCTGAGTGCCTTGCACAGATCTGGCACGATAGATTCTCATCAGTGATTAAAAGGGATCAGCAAACGCTGGGCGAGGTGGCACACGCCTGTAATCCCAGCACTTGGGAGGCTGAGACAGGAGGATTGCGAGTTCAAAGCCAGTTTCAGCAACTTAGCGAGGCCCTAAGCAACTCAGTGAGACCCTGTCTCTAAATAAAATACAAAATAGGGCTGAGGATGTGGCTCAGTGGTGGAGTGCCCCTGAGTTCAATCCCCCGACCCCCCCAAAAAAAAGGGATCAGCAAAAATGTTTGCCCAGCTCTCAGAGAGAAGCCTCCCCCAAGCCCAGCCTTGCACTTTTGGTTAGTGGAGGGCATGTTCCTTCGTTCAATCACCGTACCATTCAGTCAACTCATCTCACCAACTTAACCTCATCTCTCTAGAAGCTTCTGCAATCCTGGTATTTCTCTGTGCACCCATACCTCTCTCTGTATTCTTCTTGTGTCACCATGTCTTGGGTCGTAAATGATCTTGTGGTCTCTTCATCATACGAGCTCCTTGAAAGCAGGAAGCCTGTTCTCTCTGCTATTTCTAGGCCCAGCCTATCATTTGACACACAGCAAAAGCTCAATCATGTTTGTGAATGAAGGAACAGACCCTAGCAGCTTTATCCCAGCCTTGGCCATTCAGCTGTTACTCTGCCCAAGAAAACCTCTCATACCCCTAGGTCTCCTGCAGCTGGCTTGGCCTTGCTCTCTGGCAGGTCAGACACTCCTCTGATACCCAGATCGCCTGAGTATCAGGTATGAGGGATGGGGATGGTTTACCTTCCAAAGTTCAGAGGATAATGGGGGCCACACTTAGGTATCATCTGACAGCCTCAAAACCTCTCTGTTCAAACGAAAACAAGAAGCAAGGCCAGTTTAAAGTAAGATCAAAGCTGAGGCTTGTCAGGTGTCCAAACACCAAAGCTTTCTGAAAGAAAAGGCAGTATACCTCAAATCCACATTTACCAGTGGTGAGAACACACCCTGATCCTCACCACCACACAGAACTTCCTCACATGTGAAAGGAGTCCAGGCAGCCTGGTAATCATGTCTTATTACTTTGAACCCCTGGGCCGATGGGCTACCAGGTGGACTTATGCCAAGCAAGCCCTGGACATCCTAGGGTGTATAAACGTTGCCTGAAAAAGGAGAAAGAATAAAAATGGGGAAGTCATGTGTACTGAAATATCACAACATTTTTATCAGATTCTGTGAGTCTTTCTCAGAGGTTCATCAGGAAAGCGAACACTAAGTTTTGCCACCCAAGCTTTTAGAACACCACTGCTTTGAATCAGAGCTGAGGGAAACAATGTTTCCATTAACAACAAGAAACAGTGAGAAAAGTGCCTTTCTAGCTCTTCAAAAAGGGACAGTGTCCAAGGGTGAGAAGCAATGGGAGACACTCAGCTTCCAGTTTATTCTCTCCCCACCCTCTCTGTGGTTAGAATAACTTCACTTCTGGAAATATATTTTATGGAAATAATAAAAATATGGAGGGACCATGTACTGTTTGTATTTAGAAGGAGGGCTGGGAGGGAGGGAAAGAAAGGATTCATCTAAAAACCTACCTGCCTTTGAGAGACATTTCAGTAACTGGTCTGCAATTCCACTGAACATATTTTTGTGATTCCATTAAAATGGCTTCGAAGAGTATGCAACAATAAGGAAAATGCTTACTCTATGACTTCAGGAGAAAAACCCAGAATACTAGAACATTGTAATCAAACGAATTTGGGAAAGACAGAAAAGTATAAAGACAAAAGGAAAACAATATTAATAATCCAAACAGGGAACTACGATTAATATGAATTTTTTTCCAGTCGTTTTTTGGATCATGTATATGCACATATACACAGATGTATTTTAGTAAAATAAAATTATGGTATGATGCTATATATTTTATATCCTGCCTTTTTAACATAACATTTTATTCATGAGCATTATATATTTTAAAAATATGATTTTTAATACCCACATAGAAGTCCATCATGTGAAATATCACAATTTATTAGATTGAACCATATAAAAATTCAGATTAGTAGGTCAGTGTTTGTTTGGCTCAAATTAATATTTATCTAATTCCCATTTGGAGCAGTTGGGCTATGTTAATTACAATAATATTATTACAGATAAATATTTAGTGCCTCTTTATCTGTATAAATTTCTAGCACATTTTTAAGGTTTCTTAAATATTTTCCCATGTTGCCCTTCAGAAAATTTATACCAGTCTTAATTCCCATAGCAATGCTTGTTGTATTGTCTATATTGCTCTCTAAATGCAAGAAATTCTTTATTTTCTATTGAACATTTAATATTCTGGAAAAAGTTGCCATTTTTCCTTTCTTGCCATTTAAAATAACAATCTTACAAGAATAGTTGTGAACACTTTATCTCATCAAATCTTGTTAATGTTGAGAGAATAGACTTCCTATTGAAGCCTTCTATTTGAACAAATCAAAATTGAGGATCTGTTCTGAGCTGGGAGTGAGCTGGTGTTCTGAGCTGGTGGTGGCACACACCTGTAATCCCAGCCGCTTGGGAGGCTGAGGCAGGAGGATCACAAGTTTGAAGCCAACCTCAGCAACAGTGAGGTGCTAAGCAACTCAGTGAGACCCTATTTCTAATATAAATACAAAATTGGGCTGGGGATGTGGCTCAGTCATCGAGTGCCCCTGAGTTCAATCCTCAGTATTCACCCCCACAAAAAAGAGAGAGAGAATCTGTTCTGAATGTGGACTAAAAAACAGGATAGGTTTTGAGGCAAAGTAAATCAGCAGTGCAAATAAACAGGGATTTGAAATTCCAGACATAAGATCAGAATTCCCAAGCTTAGAATCTACAGAGGTGATAGAAGTCCACCAGTTCTAACAGGAACAGGATGCAGCCCAGGAATATCACTACCATTAAAGGAGGATTCTCAGAAGCCTTTGGTGTTTGGCTGTAGCCAATGATGTCTCTCTTTGTGCCAGAGTAACTTCTGCATCCAAGTGAGCACCCACTTCCCTACAGGGACCTGACAGCTAGCTACCATGACATGAGATGGTGTTGACTAGTGGGTAAAGTATTTGAAGGATCAGAAATTATGAAAAGATGGGAGGCAAATAATTTAAAGGTTGTTCTCCCAGATAATTAACAATAGCTCTTTCTGATGTAAACAGCAAATCACCAATCAGTTCAGATAAATATCCTCACAAGGGCAATAAGTACATCTTTGGCCATTCTAACCACCTTCATGCAGAAGAGAATGGAAGAGTGGAGAGTACTGGGAGAGCTACAGAGGCCTCAAAGGCCCAAAACACCTAAGGGACTGACAGGACTGCTATAAGGGAACTGAGAGAATGACTTTGTTCTCCAGAAAATGACCTAAAAAAAAGTCAGAAACTCTCTAGACAAAGTGTCTCCAAGCCAACTAAAACATTAAGCTGAATAAAAATATGGAGGCCTGTCAAGGGGTGGCTCCATAATGAGCAGTTGCAATGGCTTCTTTGAACCATGAAAAGTCCCTGGTTCCCAATTAAACTTCAGACCTTCCAAGCTGGCTTGGCTGGAGACTCCTCTAGGAGCACAGTGCAGAGCACAGAGCCTTCCAGGAGGCTTGCAAAGACCTTTTCACATATTGCCACATCTCCGCCAGCAGCAGGTACACCTTAGAAAAAGTGTGTGAACCAGTAAACCAGTTTGGTCTAGCTCATGAATGCACCCACATCTAATTTTCCTTTTCCCAGCTCATTGGCTATAAGGACATTCAAGCTGCAATAATTTAGTTTCACACATCACCAGCAACTAAGTTTCATACTTATCAAAGATAAAATGAATTGCATTTGAGCCTCAGGCCAGGGTCTAGAACTGACCGGCATTCCTGTGCCATTTTCCTTCCTTTCAGTCTCTCAGATTCCTGTCCATGGGGCAAGAAGACAGAAAAACAGACAGGAGGCAGAAAATGGGCTCTGAAGCTTCTATGTTTCAGAAACAAGTCAAGAAAATTAGCTTTTATTTCTCTTAAAAAAAACAGTCCTCTTCCTACTGATTCAGAAAGCATGCATAACTAACCACATACAAAACTTCATTATATATGAGACTTTTTTCTTTTTTAGTTCCTCTTCATATGGAAGTTTACACCAATGGTTCTTGTATTCTTTTAATAGATAATTCTTTTGGCATTGGGCATGTCTCCAAAGATAACCATGTCCCACTGCCATCACAGGATTAATCTGCATGAGTATTACTTTCTCCCTTTCAACTCTATAGCCAGTATTAGAAAACTTCACCTGAAATGAACTGTAGGGGTTTAGAGTCTCTAGAAGACCCTCTTCAAGCCATAGGAAACATCTCAGGAGCCAGTGCCTATTTTCAAGAATATTGGGAAAAAAAACTTCTATCCCCAATTCTTAGATATTACATCACAGATTTCTGACTAGGTCCTAAAAACATTGCTAATGAGTTTGAAGCAGAATTGTGCCCAAAGTTTTTTTCTTTTAAATTGTTTACATCATTTGTGGTGAATTGTACAAGGGAAACTTATAGAGCTTAACTGAGTTTCTGTTTTTTCCAAATATACCCTTATCCCCAAATTATTGAACTCCCAAGAGGAACAGTGAGATCACACTATTCCCATTTCAGAAGACCAGAAACTGGTTTTATTTTAAACTATTTTTTCACTTCCAGTATAACCAGGAAAGTTCCTACTGGATCCTATCCTCCAAAAGATAACTACAAAGCATGAACAAATTATACAAACAAAAATCAAATATCCAAAGGTACTAGATAATGAACTCAAGCAGGAAAATCCTGGAAGGAAGTTGATATTTGATAGAAAAAGGTTGGTTCAGGGGAGTTAATTTTTATGCCTTCTGCCTGAAGGCAGGTCAAAGTCAGTACCATACCGGGTAACTAAAACTCTAATAGAAAAACCAAGTCTTTATAATCAAAAGAACTAAAAGACAGAATTTGGAACAAAAACATCTCCTGGAAAGTGAGAAGGAAAATTAAAAAAAAAAAAGAGTGAACCAAAGAGGGGAGCCGGAAATTTTGTACATATACATATCCCAAGCATCTGAACAATCCCTGCATCATGTATACATTTGGTAGATTCAAAAAACCTCAAAAAGGAAACAATAACTGAGAATTGAGCTGCCATGCAAGAGACAGAGTTTGCAGTTCAATTCACCAACATAATTTCCAACTGAAACAAAACATCCAGTCTTCAGGGAATTGAACATGATTAAGAGCATTTACAACCCATCATTTATAATCTTCAAGGTATAATCTGAAATTTCTTACTGTATGAAGAAACTATCCTTAGTGAAGTTAAGGAAAATATTCTTACAGTTAAAGACAGGGAATCTCTGCTGAAAAATAAAATTATAGATAAACAACTAAACAGAAATTTTACAACTGAAAAACAACATTTAAAATTAAAAATTTACTCAATATGATTAATAGCAAGATGGGAAATACAGAAGAGTCAGCAATTTGAAGACAGATAAACAGAAATGACCCAATGTGAAAGACAGAGTGAAAAAAAGAGTAGAGAAAATGGAACAGACACTCATGAACCCACAGGTCTGTGAAACAATGATAAAAGATTTAGCACATGTGTTACTGGAATCTTGGAAGCAGAGGAGAGTTGAGAGTGAGCTTTAAAAAAATCTAGATATAGATATAAAAACTGAAAGATTTCCAAATTTGGTAAAAATTTTAAATTTGCAGATCCAGAAGTCTTAGTGAACTCCAAGAAGAAAAACTATGCATAATTTCAACATAATTAAACTGCTCAAAGCCAAAGATAAAGAGAAATTTGAAAGCAATCAGGTAAAGCAACACAGTACACATGGGAGAACAATGATTCACATATCCTGACTTATCATTCAAACTTATACAAGCCATAAGACAATGGAATCTCTTTTAGAAACACTAACAAATGAAACCTATTAACTCTGTATTCAATACCCAGTAAAAATATCTCTCAAGGATGAAATACATATATGAATATTTTATATATTCATAAAAATAAAAGTATATGAATATATATTCATATGATTTATCTTCCATTTTTATCATTTTTATTTTGTCAATTTGTTATTTAGCTCTTTTCCATTTTTATTTTTTTACTTTGGAGGGGGTAGGGGGTTTTGTGGGTTTGTTTTGGTTTGATTGTTAATTTTTTCTTAACTTTGTTATTATTCCCCTTATTACTTCTTCTTCCCTTTATTCCCCCTCTAATAGCCAAATTATCTTGGTACCTCTTTCTTTCCCTTTATTTCATTAATTTTAGTTATTTTTGACTCCTTCCTCTTTATAGGAATCACCTGCTACTCCTCTCCTGCTTCCCTTCTGTTTACTTTTTAAATATTTCAAATTTCTTTTGCCTTCCTACCTTATTTTCTTTTCATTTAAGAAACTGGAATTTTACTATGTTTTATAACCATTTAGCTTATATAATTCCTGTCTCCCAACATTCATATTTTTGTGGTTATTAATATGGTGAGCAGCATCAGTCATCTGTTTAATGCTAGCTCTAGTTCAGGGTTGTTTATTATTGTTGCTGATGTTAAATGCTGATGTCACCATTCCTCTTTGTGTGGTAATTAGTGTCATAGATGTCACAGTAGTCACTAGACATTTATTTTAAGGTTGTATATTGATCAGTACTCTTATTACTATTGCTTGCACTAAGATTAGGACACTACAGGTTCACAGGGTAGACCTGCTGTTGCAGAGCTATACCCAAAACTCAATGAACCTTGACAGTGAACTTTGGCCCACACACTAGCCCCCACTCAAGTTCCAACAATACCTTAACATATAATAGGGGAGAAAAAAAGACCCAAACTAATTACAAGGACCCAAGTAGGAACAGTTTGGGGGCCCCTCAGGTTGTCACTCCTGGACATTACTCACATAGCAAAAACAGAGAGATTTCCAAGATGATATACTTCAGAGGAACTCATAGTATTACAGAAGCTCTCCAGGAGTGAATTAAATCAAAATTCTACAGCAGCAAACTCAGTGGCATTAAAGGTTGAAATTACTTTCAGATAATGATAAGCCTCGGTGTTGAAGCTAAAAGATACCAATAACACAGTACTTACTACAGAAAAGAAAAATACACACAAAGGACACACACATTAAAGAATAGGAGAAATCCATTTCAACAAAGGCACAAGTTCAAGACCTCCAAAATATGCAGAAACAGGCAGACAAATCTCCTCCCAAAATTTATAATCCCCCAACAAAGAAACACACAGATATGGAAGTGGATAAAATTCCAGAAAAAGACTAAAAATTGATTATTAGAATGTTCAATGATCTAAAAGATAATATAATAAATGAGTTAAGAGAACAAATAGAGGAGGCGAAAGACAATTTCAATAAAGAAGTAAAGATACTGCAAAGAAATTAATCAGAACTCCTGGAAATGCATGATAAAATGAATGAAATAAAAAGTTCACTTCAAAGTATTACCAACAGATTAGGTTACAAAAAAGTAGAATTTCTGATTTTGAAACCATAGTATATTAACTTGAACACTAAGTATGCAATAAATGGAAAAATAAAAGACTATGATCATAATATACAAGAACTCTGGGAAAACATCAATGACAACTTAACAGTCACTATGATAAAAGATGGACATAGAGGTTCATGGCTTTAAAAATCTTTTCAATGAAATAATAGCAGAAAAATTTCCCAAATCTTAGAAGTGAGATGGACATCAACATACAAGAGTCATGTAGAACCCCAAGTAGACAAGATCATAAAAGAATCTCTCCAAGACACATCACAATCAAAATGTCTATCATAGAGAATAAGGGAAAACTATAAAAAGCTTCAAGATAAAAATGTCAGGTCACATTTAGAGGCAAAACCATAAGACTTTCTTCTCACTTCTCAACCCAGACTCTAAAATCAAAGAAGATTTGGAATGAGATATTCCAAACTCTGAAAGAAAACAGTTGCCAGTCAAAATGGCTATGTCCAGCAAAACTATCTTCTAGAATTAAAGAATAAATAAAAAGTTAAGGGTAAACTGAGGATTTATGACCACTAAGAAGCCAACACTCAAAAAAAAAAAAAAAAAAAAGATATACTACCTGCAGAAGAACTCAAAAACGAACCCCAGGGCTCCAAATGTATAAAGCTGTCTGTAAGAGAAACTAACCAAATGAAAATTAAGACTGAAGCAGAGGAAATAAACCAAAATGGAATAAAATAATAATTATTTATCCATAATAACACTGAATATAAACAGCCTCAAATTTGCAATTAAAGACACAGATCAGCATAATTGATTTAAAAGTAAGATCCAACTATAGGCTGTTTTCAAAAGACTTATCTCATAGGCATCCGAGACTTAGCTCCAAGACATCCAAAGCCTGAAAGTAAAAGAATGTAAACAGAGTCCAAATACAATCAGGAGTAGGTATTCTCATATCTGACAAAGCAGATTTCAAGAAAAAAAAATAATCAAAAGAAACAAAGAAGGTCATTACATTCTAGCAAAGGGATTAATCCAACAAGAAGATATAATGATACTAAATATTTATACTCCAAAAATCAAGGTATCTAGTTAGATAAAACTTCTTGACATTAAATCCCAGAGACACCCCAATACAACAATACTGGGTGATTTCAACACATTCCTCTCACCAACATAAAATCAATAAAGATACTTCCAGCCTAAATAATACTATAAATAAAATGGACCTAACATGCTTCTATAGAATATTTCATTCAAAAACAGCTGAATTTACTTCTCAGCAGCTCATTGAACCTTTTCCAAAATAGACCATGTTCTAGTTCAAAATGTACATCTTAGTAAATACAAAAAAATTGATAAAATTCCATTTATCTTATCAGATCATAATAGAATGAAATTAGAAATCAACTGTAAGAAAAATTATATAAATCATTTAAACACATGGGAATTGAACAGTACTCTTTTAAATAAGGAATGGATCACAGAAGAAACGAGAGCAGACATTTAAAAATTCCTAGAATCAAATGAGAACAATGATACAGCATACCAAAATCTCTGGGACACTATGAAAGCTATTCTAAGAGGGATGTTTATAACATTAAGTGCTTAGTAGAATGAATCAGAAATTATTACCCCCATTTACATATATAACTATATGACCAGTGGTATTCTACATCATGTATACCCAAGGGAATGAGAAATTATACTCCATTTCATATGATGTATCAAAGTGCATTCTACTGTCATGTATAACTAATTAAAACAAATTAAAAAATTAAAATAGCAAGATCCCAAACAATCTAACGTTACACCTCAGGGCCCTAGAAAATTAGGAACAAACTAATTCCAAAACCAGTAGAAGATAGGAAATAATTTTTAAAAGTTAGTGAAATTTAGAATTTAAAAAAATCTCAACATAGAGTTGATTCTTTGTAAAGATTAACAAGATTGATAAACCCTTAGCCAAACTAACTGAGAGAAAAGACACAAATCAACAAAGTTAGAGATGAAAAAGGAGATATCAACACAGACATTGCCAAAATTGATAAGGTAAGGGACTATTTTTAAAACTTATATTCTAATAAATTGGAAAATCTATAAGATAAACACAAATTTCCAGACACTTATGACCTGATCAAATCAAACCAAGAGGATGTTACAAATCTAAACAGATCAGTATCAAGCAATGAGATTGACACAGTAAGAAAAAGCTTTCCAATAAAGAAAATCCCAGAACCAGCTGTATTCTCATCTGGGTTCTGATACCTTCAAAGAAGGCACCAGACCTTCAAAGAAGAATTAATGCTATTCCTTTTCATATTATTCCATGAAACAAAAAAGGAGAGAACACTCAAACTTATTCTATGAAGCCAGTCTAACCCTGATGCCAAAACCAGATAAAGACACATCAAGGAAAGTAAACTACATACTAAGAATATATATGCAAAAATTCTTAATAAAATATTAGCAAAGTGCATCCAAAAACACATTAAGATTATACACCATAACCAATTGGGCTTCATCCCAGGCAAGCAAGGTTTATTCAATATATGTAAATCAACAAATGTACTACATCACATAAATAGAATCAAGAACAAAAATCACTAGATCATCTCAATAGATTCAGAAAAAGTCTTTGACAAAATCTAGCACCCATTTATGCAGAAAACACTGAAGAAACTAGGTATAAAAGAAATGAAACCTAATACCATAAAGGTTATATATGACAAACACATAGTAGTATCATTCTCAATGGAGAAAAACTGAATGCATTTCTTCTAAAATCAGGAACAAATTAAGGAAGTCCACTGTCACTACTCCTATTCAATATAGTTCTTGAAATCCTAGCCAGAGCAATCAAGCAGGAGAAGAAAATTTAAAGGGATAAAAATCGGAAAAGAAAAAGTCAAACTGTTTATTGATGACATGATCCTATACTTAAAAGATCCAAATAAAACAATCCAGAAGACTTCTAGAGCTCATAAATAAATTTGGCAAAGTTGCAGAATATAAGACCAAGGAAATCAATACAAGGAAATCGATAGCTTTCCTATACTCCAATAATGAATTGCTGAGAAAGAAAATCATTCAATTCACAATAGCCTATAAAAATTAGGAATAAATATAACCAAGTAGGTGAAAGATCTCTACAATAAAAACTGTAAAACACTCAAGAAAAAAAATTGAATAAGATTTAGAAGATGGAAAAAACCAATGTTCATGGATAGGTAGAATTAATATCATCAAACTTATCAAAATCACTATATTACCAAAAGCAATATACAGAGCCAATGAAATTCCCACCAAAATACCAATGACATGCCTCACGAAACTAGAAAAACTGTTCTAAAATCTATCTGGAAGAATAAGAGACCCAGAAGAGTCAAAGCAATCCTGAGCAACAAGAGTAGGCTGGAGGCATTGCAATACCTGCTCTTAAATTATAGTACAGAGCTATAGTCACAAAAAACAGTGTGGTAATGGCATAACACACATGAAGACCCAAGGAATAAGCTAAAAAAACACAGAGACAAATCCACATAAATACAGTCTTTTGATACTCAACAAAGGTGCCAAAAGCATAGGTTGGAGAAAAGATAACCTCTTTAACAAATGGTTCTAGGAAAACTGAATAGCCATATGTAGAAGAATGAAACTAGATTCCTACCTTTCGCTCTGCAAAAAAACCAGTTGGAAGTGGATCAAGAAATGAATTAGACCAGAAAAAATGAAACCGCTAGAAAAAAAACATAAGGGCCACACTCCAACACATTGGCATGGGCACTGACTTATTAATAGGACTCCTAAAACTCAAGATATAAAACCAAGAATCAACAAGTATGATAACATTAAATTAAAAGCTTTTGCACAGAAAAGGAAACAAGAGCATGAAGAGAAAACAGAATGGGAGAACATCTTTGACAGCTACTCTTCCAACAGAGGATTAATAACTAGAAAATATAAAGAACTCAAAAAACTTAACACCAAAAAACTAATAACTCACCCAAGGAATGGGCAAAATCTGAAAAGATATTTGTCAAAAGAAATATAAATGGCAAAAAAAAGTTTCCAGAACCTCTTCCCCCACCATTTATACTATTTAAATTTTGATAAATGTTCTTTAGTCTTTGTGTATGAATATTTAGAAATTATATTTTGCTTTTATAAAAATATATTACACATCAAAAAAAATATGAATGGGAAAAAATTTGCAAAAATGTTCAACATCCTTAGTCACCAGGCAAATGCAAATCAAAACTACACTGAGATTTCATCTTTTTCTAGTCAGAATGGCAATCCTCAATAATATAGATAATGATAATCATTGGCAAGGATATGGGGAGAAAGGTACAATTGAACATCATTGGTTGGACTGAAAATCAGTACAACCACTCTGGAAATTTCCAGTGTGAAATTCCTCAGAAGACTACAAAGGGAACCACCATATGACTCAACTACCCCATTTCTTGATATTTATCTAAAAGATCTAAAATTAGCATATTATAGTGATACATGCATACCAATGTTTATAGCAACACAATCCACAATAGCCAAATTATAGAATCAGCCTAAGTGCCCATTAATAAGTGAACAGATAAGGAAAATGTACACCATGGAGATTCACTCAGCCATAAAGAAGAATAAAATTATTTCCCTGCTGGTAAAAATGAATGAACCTCATGTACATATATGACTACATGACTGTTGTGATCCTACAATATGTATAATCAGAAAAATGAGAAATTACACTCCATTTATGTATGATCTATCAAAATGTATGCTGTCACATACAACTAATTAGAATGAATTTTTTAAAAATTTTTTTAAAAACTGAATTGGATCTAGAGAACATAATGCTAAGTGAAATAAGCCAGACTCAGAAAGTCAAGGTTGGAATATTTTCTCTCATATGTGGAAACTGGAGAGAAAAAAAGGAATAAAAAGGGGGACTCTCATGAAAATTGAAGGGAGAGAAGAAGAGTAGAAGCAGGGAGCCAAGGATGAAGTAGGAGGGGAGACAAAGGGGAAGAACAAGGGAATAATGTTGACCAAATTATGCCATGTGCATGACTATATCACAGTGCATTCCACTTTTATAAATAACTACAATGCACCAATTAATAAATAAATAGTAAATGGATGGAGTTAGAGAATATCATACTAAGTAAAATAAGCCAAACCCCAAAAACCAAAGGCCAAATGTTTTCTCTGATATGCGGATGCTAATTCACAATATGTGGGGAGAGGCTAGGGAAAAATAGAGTTACTTTAGATTAGGTAGAGGGGAGTGAAGGGCAGGGAAGAGATTTCGGGGGTAGGAAGGATAGCAGAGTGAAACAGACATTATTACCTCATGTTACATGTATGACCGCATGACCAATGTGATCCTGCAATGTGTATAATCAGAAAAATGAGATTACACTCTATATATGTATGATTTATCAAAATGTATAAATGCATTCCACTGTCATGCACAATTAATTAGAAAAATAAATAAATAAATAAATAAATGGAAGACCAATAGGGGAGAGGAAGGGGATCAGGGGAGGGAAGGGGATAGTACTGGCGATTGAAATGGAGAAAACTATGCTATATGCACTTATGAAAATGTCAAAATGAACCCCACTGTTATGCATAACAACATACTGAACATAAAAACAACAAACAAAAACCTTATGAACTTTGTATTCAATAATCAGTGAAGAGCATTCTCAAGGCTGAATCAGGATAATAATATTTTGATGTAAAATAAAAATAAGGCAATTTTACATTATAATTTTAACCTAAATACATTTTAAACTTAATTTTAAATTATTTCAAATTTACAATTTTATATTTATATTATCATCCCTAGAATAACCACTAAAAATAAATTACTGAGGTGTATGTGAAAACACAATAGACAATAGTTCAAATGCCCAAAAGAGGAGGGAAAACTGAAGAAAAGAGAAACAACAGCAAGTAATAAAAAAAAAGGTAGACCTAAATCCAACCACATCAATAATTTCAAAAATTGTTTATGGATTAAATAGAAATTGCCCAAATGGATTTAAAAGAAAAAAAGATAGTTACAAAAGATATCTTTAAAATCTACAAGGAAATCAAGAACAGAGAAAATCAGTCCAAACAAATAAAACAAAACAAGTAGTTTTTGAAGAAAACTTGGAAAATCTCCAGAAATGTTTGATTTTAAGAAAATAGTCTCTGAACTTTTCACTGACTCGATGCTTCAAAACTGAGTACACAATTGACTGACTTTAGCCAGATACCAAGATAATTTTCTACATTCCCCCTTACCTCCATTAACATGTAAAACGCTAGTTCAGGTATGAGGCACAGCATGTGTCTCGCCCCTTCATCCCAACTCCTTTGGACCAAGTCTAATCCCGTAATTTTTCCTTTCTAAACTCAATCATCAGACAAGGTGCATGTGCTACTTTTTCTTTTTTTTTTCTTTTTTTTCTTTTTTTATTTATTTAATTTTGATTCATTGAACACAAATGGTATACAGCTATTGTTCCTCTGGTTGTACACAAAGTAGAGTCACACCATCTGTGAATTCATACATGTACACAGGGCAATGATGTCTGTCACACATTCTGTTATTCTTATCCCCCCACCCCAACCCCTCGCCTCCTGTCCCTCTATGCTATCTATCCTTCCTCCATTCTTGCCACCCTCCCACCACACATTGTGCATCATCATTCACTTACCAGAGAGACCATTCAGCCTTTGGATTTTTGGGATTGGCTAACCTCACTTAACATAACAGTCTCCAACTAAATAAATAAACAGTCTCCAACAACATCCATTTACCTGCAAATGCCATAATTTTATTCTTCTTTATGGCTGAGTAATATTCCATTGTGTATATATACCACAGTTTCTTTATCCATTCATCTATTGAAGGGCATCTAGGTTGGTTCCACAATCTAGCTATTGTGAACTGGGCAGCTGTGAACATTGATGTGGCTGCATCACTGTAGTAATCTGATTTTAAGTCCTTTGGGTATAGGCCAAGGAGTGGGATAGCTGGGTCAAATGGTGGATCCATTCCAAGTTTTCTAAGGAATTTCTTGACTCAGGCACAAACTCTTCATTTAAACATTATAATTTTAGTTGCATTTTGAGAGGGAGTAAGAAAGGTGGGTTTTGATTGGCTTCTTTTTCTGACTAAATTATATCAAATGACTTAGTTTTTACGATCTATTTTACTCTTCTCTAGATGGCTGTAAGTTTGGCATCCTATAATTGACATAATCATTTTCTCTTTGCCCACACAATTGAAAGTGATTCCTGCAGAAAAGTTGTCCTCTCTGAACCAATGACGTCAAGTGATACCAGCATAGCCTAAAAACGTTTCTGTTACTACATTGAAATGAGTGTGGCAACCCAAATGCAAATTTTCTTTTCTTTTTTAAATGTGACTAGAGGCAGAAAATAAGTTTTTTTTGTTCTGTTGTTTTACTTTTTACTAGCATAGCTCTCTAGCAAGAGGCATTCTTGAAATTCAGTATGTATGATTTGAAGGATTAGATCCATGACTAATGGTGTGACACACCGGATAATCTGAGATGCCAAAGCATTAGAATACAAGACACAGGGTAGAAGGTTCATTATATGGTGGTAAAATTGGTAAAATCATTGAATTCAGCAAATGTCACTGTGCAGAATTATATATTCATAGCTGTTCTTAGGCACAAGGGCTAAATGAAATGTCTTCCCTTTTATTTTAGAAAAATGAGTTGAGAGTGTTGAAGGATGAGAGTAGTTGATAAAAGTCAAAAATAATTTAAAAATCAAATAGTAAAGAATATAAAATGAAAATAGTAAATATCTATTTTCTTCTCTCTCTCTCACACACACACATACACACACACACACACACACACACACACACAGAGTTCCCTTTCCTCTACCCAAACCTTCTTCTCAGGTGTAAACAGATCAACAATTTCTTGGCTAGTTTTCCAGAAATTTCCAGTCTCTTATGATTCTCCTCCTTTGCCTTCTTCATTTTTTAAAATAAATTCAGAATTACAGAAAACTTACAGGAAATATACTCTTCATTCAGGTTCTTCTTCTCCTTCTCCCCTCCTCCTCCTCCTCTTCCTCCTCCTCCTTTCTTTCTCTTTCTTCTTTTCCTTCTCTTCCTTCTCCTTCTTCTCCTCCTTTTGCCCCACTGCATAGAAAGTTTTGAGGAGTATATGGACAGGTACTTTGTAGAAGATCCCTGAATTGAGATTTGTCTGGGGCTTATTTCATGATTACTTTAAAGTTATGGCTTCAGGAAAAGAATATTGAAGAGGAGGATTTCCTTTTCATTACATCACATCAGGAAATGCATATTATCGACATGGCTTACCAGTGGTGATATGAATCTTGACCCTTTGGTTAAGGTGATGTCTAACAGGGTTATCCACTCTGAAGTTAATCTTTGCTCTTTCCACACTCCATTCTTTGGAAGCAGGTCATAATACCAGCACACACCCAAGATACAGGGAATTAAGATCCACATCCTGGAAAGGAGAGCATCTACAGAGATAGTTTGAAATTCTTCGAAAGGGAAAAATATTTCTCTGTCTTTTAAAAACTATTTTTTAATTTAATGACATGTTATTATGAGCTCATATGTTTGTACTTTGGATTAGAGTACAATACCATGCCTTTGCTCTTTAACATAAATTATTTTCTGTGCACAGAATATTTTTTAAATAGAATTTACTTTTAGAGCAGGTCCCCAGCAAAACTGAGAAGTCACTGAGTTCCCCATGTATGCCTATTCCACACATAGTTAGCCTCCCCACTACCAATATCCCCAGCACAGCACGCTTGTCACAGTCAAGGAACCAAGGACACCCCCTTAACACCCAGAGCCCATGGTTTACATTAGGGTTCACTCTCAATGTTCTACATTCTCTGAGTTTGAACAAACGTTTAATGCTGTGTACCCACCATCACAGTAGCACCAGAATAGTCTGATAGTCCAAACAATCCTCTGTGCTTCACATATTCATCCCTCTCTCCTCTCTAACCCCCGCTCTGATTTTGCTTTAAGGAGTTAAGCTCAGAAGAGTACTTCAAACAGCATGACTTTTTTAGACAGGTAGTAATTTATTGTTAGACATTCTAAAATGGTTTCTCTGGAAGAAATAAATGTACAATAAAATTATCCAAAAAGCAAAAAAAAAATTCACCAAAATAAAAATAATAATAATCCTATGTGAAAGATACTGTCAAGAGACTGGGAAGGTAAAGCCACAGCCTGGGAGAAAATATTTGCATTGATCTTTTTTCACAGCCACCATAGTGTTGCCTTTCCCATAATGCCATATAGTTGAAATCATACAGGACACAACCTTTCCACACTGACTGCTTTCACATAGTAATTTAAGTTTTCCCCATGTCACTTCATGGCTTGATAGCTCATTTATTTGTTCTAATTTGTTGGACATGACAGTAGAATGCATTTATGTATTTTGATAGATCATACATAAATGGAGTGTAATCTCTCATTTTTCTGATTATATGTATTGTAAGATCACATCAGTCAAGCAGTCATATATGTACAACGGTAATAATATCTCACTCTACTATCCTTCTTACCCACATATCCCTACCCTTCCCTTCACTCCCCTCTACATAAAGTAAATCTATTCTTCCCTAGTGTCCCCTACCCTTGTTGTGAATTAGCATCTGCATATCAGAAACAACATTTGACCTTTGATTTATTGGGTTTGGCTTGTTTCACTTATCATAATTTTCTCCATCTCCATCAATTTACCAGCAAATGCCACACTTTCATTCTTCTTTAAAGCTGAGTAATATTCCCATTGTATATATATACCACATAGCTAATTTATTTTTAACACTTTATAACATTCCATTGTCTGGATTCGCCATAGGTAATATATCCATTCACCAGATGAAATACATTTTGGTTCCTTCTAAGTTTTAGCAATAAAGAAGAAAATTGCGATAAACATTGGTATACAGGTTTTGTGTGAATGTAAGTTTTCAACTTCTTTGGGTAAATACCAAGAAGTACAATTGGTGGGTTGTATGGTAAGAGTAGTTTTGCAATAAACTGTCAAACTGTCTTCCAAAGTAGCCATACATTTTGCATTCTCACCTGTGAGGAAAGAGAGTTTCCATGGCTCCACATCCTCTCCAGCATTTGGTATAGTCATTATTCTGGGTTTAGCCATTCCAATATACATGTAGTGGTATCTCATTGTCATCTGAACTTGTCTTTTTCTGATGACATATGATTTGGAACATTTTTTAATATGCTTATTTGCCAAATGTATATCTTTCTTGGTGAGGTATCTGCCTTTGACCTGCTTTTTATATTAAGTTGGTTGTGTTCTTTCAATTGAGTTTTAAGGGTTTTTTGTATACTTTGGTTAATAGCTTTTTATCAGATAATGTCTTTTGCAATTTTTTCCCAGTCTGTGGCTTACCTTCCCAGTCTCTTGACAGTATCTTTTACATAGTTTTTTTTTTTAATTTTAGTGAAATTCAGCATTGTAATTCTTTCTTTCATGGATTGTGCCTTTGGTTTGGCAAGTAAAAAGTCATTGCCAAAATCAAGTTTGTTCCTATTTTCCCCAGTGCCATCTTCTAAGAGATTTGTAGTTTGTATCTAGGTCTATCACCTATCTTGAACTAGTTTTTGTGAAAACTAGTTTTCTGTGTCTAAATTTATTATTATTATTATTATTTTGCATGTTGGTGCCTAGTTATTTCAGCAACATTTGTTTTTGAAAAGACTATTATTTCTCCATTTTATGTCCTTCTTGGTCAAAGAGCCATTGACTTTATGTATGTGGATCTATTTCTGTGTCCTCTATTCTGCTCCATTGATCTATTTGTCTATTCTTTTGCTAATATCACACTGTCTTGATTACCATAGCTTTATAGATTGTCTTAAAGTCAGATAATGACTGTCTTCCAACTTCATACTTCTCCTTCAATAAAGTGTTGTTGCTTTTTTTCCTGAGTCTTTTGCCTTTCTCTATAAACATAATTAGTTCCAGAGATCCATAAATAACCTGCTGGGATTTTCAATGGGATTACATCTAATCTACAGATCAAGTTTTGAATAATTACTATTTTGACAATATTGAGTCTTCCTGTCCACGAATGTGAAGTATATCTCCACTTATTTAATTCTTCTTTGATTTATTTCATCAGAGTTTTGTAGCTTTCATCTGTTAGTCAGCTTTTCAAAACTGTGACCAGATACCTGATGAGATCAACCTAGAGGAGGAAAAGTTTATTTTGGGCTCACAGTTTCAGAGATTCAGTCCATGGCTGGCTGATTCCATTCTATGGGCTTGAGATTAGGCAGAATATTAGGGCAGAAGGGTATGATGGAAGAAAGCTCCTGTCATCCAAGAAGCAGAGAGGAAGGGGCCATGGACAGATGTAATTCAGGCCATGCTCCCAGTTGCCTAATTCCTCCAGTTATGCCCCACCTGCCTACAGTTGCCACCCAGTAATCCATTCAAATGATTAATCTGTCAAATGGATTAATCCACTAATGAGATTGTAGTTCTCATAATCTAATAATTTCACCTCTAAACATTCCTGCATTGCCTAACACATGAGCTTTTTAGGAGAAATTAAGGAAGGATCCAAATCATAACATTGTCAAATAGATTTTGTACATGTTTTGTTAGATTTATATCTAAGTATTAAAATTTAGGGGTTCTAATATAAATGGTGTTATGATTTTAATCTCAAATTCCACTTATTAATTACTAGTATATAGAAGAGTAATTGATTTTTGTCTACTAGTATTGTATCCTACAATCCTACTTTAATAATTTATTAGTACCAGGAGTTTTGGGGGTTCTTATTTCTTGACCATTCTTTTGGAATTCCTATAATCATATCATCTTAGAACAAATAAAGTTTTATTTTTTCCTTCCCAAACTATATGCCTTTTATTGACCTTTCTTGTTCTATTGGATTAACCAGGACTTTCAGTTTAACGTTAAAAAGAAATGATGAGAAGAGACTTACATTGTTCTTGATCTTTGGGAGGAAACTTCAACTTTCTCATCAGTAAGTATTCTACATCCATAAGTTTTTGTTTTGATTTGCTTTTTTTTTGGTAGACATTCTTTATCAAATTGAGGAAGATTCTCTCTATTCCTAGTATACTAAAACTTTTTATCATAAATAGATATTGGATGTTGTCAAATACTTTTTCTACATCTGTTGATATGATCACATGACTTTTCTTTTTTAACCTATGATGTGATGAATTACTTTGATTTTTCAAATGTTGAACCAGTTTTACATACCTGGAATAAATCCTGATTGATTATTGTATACAACTCTTTTAAATAATTCATTGTCGGATTCAAATTGCTAATAATTTTTGAGGTTTTCTTGCATCTATGTTCATGAGAGATATTTCCTATAGTTTTCTTTTTTGTTATGTCTGTATGACTCTTCTAGTTTTACAATGGTTTTGATATTAGGGAAATACTGTCCTCATAGTTATAGGGAACAGGTAGACATGAGTAGTATGAACATGGACATTGAGGGGTTAATTCTACAGACTGAGCCTACGTGCTAACTCTCAATATGTTCTTAAAGAAACAACTTCTAAGTCATCCTGGCCATGCTCTGACTTAAGATAATAGCCCATAACAAACAGCATATTATTCACAGGACTAAAAACTATTTGCTCAAGACTTGTCCTTTGATAAGAGAAAGACAGATTGCACTGACTGGAGACTGGAAATCTCAGTGGCTTCAAGGTCTGTGAAATCAAGTTCTAGATAAAAATCAGCTGGCACAGACCAAGAAAACTAAAGTTGCCTTTAGGTCCTTGGCAAATAATTTAATCATATTGTAATTATAAATTTTCACCCCATAGGTTTCCTTAGACACTCATGAGTAAGACATATACTAGGGATTTGGAAATCTGATATAATTCCACTGTCAATCAAGAGGTAGAAGGTGGTACTCAGATGAGACCCTCTGGAAACTACCCCTCAATCCCAATAAAAGTGGGGACACAAGAAGGGAGTCATTGATCTCCTCCTCTCTCCCTTGAGAGTGTTTTCCCCCTTCTTTCTCTCCTAGTAAACTTTGCTATGCTTTTACTACACCTCATTTATTGCTTGAAATCTTCCCTTGCAAAGATACAAGAACTGAGAACACAATGCAACTTTTCAGTAACAATAGGAAGAATTAGAAAATATTCCCTCTGCTTCTATCTGCTTCTGTATTTGGAAAGGAATTGTAGAAAATTGGTATAATATCTTCTTATATATTTGGTAGAATTAAGCAGTGAATGCATTAAGGCCTAGTGATTTCTATGTTGGAAGAATATTAGTTATTAATTCAATTTCTTCAATAGTTATCGACCTAGTATCTATTTTTTCTTGTATGACTTTTAGAAGATAGTGTCTTTTAAGGAAAGAAATTTCATAGGGATTATTAAATTTGTGAACATAGAATCATATGAAATATTCCTTCATATGCTTTTAACGTCCGTGTGATCCGTAGTGATGTCCCTATTTCATTTCTGATACTAATAATTTACATCTTTTCTTTTTCTCATTAGCAGGCCAAAAAGCTTATTGATTTTATTGATCTTTTCAAAGAACCAGGTATTAGTCTAACTTATTTTCTCTATTGATTTCCACTTCCAATTATATTGATTTCTTCTCTAATTATTATTCCTTCTTCTTACTTTGGGATTAATTTGCTCTTCTTTTTCTTCTTTACTAAGATGGAAAGCTTAGGTGGTTGATTTTAGATAATTATTTTTCTAATACATGCATTCAATGATTTAGAGTTCCTTCTAAGCACTGCTTTGGCTGCATACCACAAATTTTGGTAAGTTGTGTTTTCATTTATATTCTGAAACTTTTTTATTTATTCTAGTTACTTGTGCAGGACAATATAATGCATTTATACATTTTGATAAATCATACATAGATCAAATGATATTTCTCATTTTTCTGATTGTACATGTTGCAGGATCACATCAGTCATGCAGTCATATATGTACATGAGGTAATAATGTCTGCTTCACTCTATTATCCTCCCTACCCCCACACCCCTTCCTCTCCCTTCACTCCCCTCTACCTAATGTGAAACTTTCTGATTCTCATATTCCATGTTATATGCTTCTATATCAGCCTAAGTATATTTATTTCATTTTAACTGTTATATAAAACTACAATGTGTAGATTCATATTTTACTTGATCAGTACTATTTGATATTTTTGTCTTAACTCTGATTCTATTAAAATAACACTTGGTTAAATACCTGTATATATATTTGTGTATACATAGGAATTACAGGCTTATTATGATGTAAGATAAATTCCTAACAATGGAATTATAAAGTCAAAAGATATATGGATTTTCTGGTATGGTAGATATTGTTTAATTGTGTTCAAACAAATGTGGCACTAATTGGTATGTGATGAACCAGGTCACTGCCTCTTTCTTTGCAGTCACCTTTCCTAAGTACATCAGGATGTTATGTTTTGCTATAGTCAGATGTGAAATGTGAGACCTAATGTTAGGGTGTTGATGTGTTCTATTGTAAGAAAATGACAGACAGAAGAAGTCAAGGAAATAATGATAGAAATAACTCAAGTTTTCCTGCAACACAAGGGAAGGAAGAAATAAAAGATTAGCAGTGGGAAAATAAATTTAGAAAGTGTGGTGGAGGGTGGCAGTAAAAACTTCAAAGAGATGAGGTTGAGGTAATCAACACCAGGATCTGACAAAATGAGGAAACTGACCAAGGTGTGGGGTTTTTTTTAATTTTTTATTTGTTTTAATTAATTGTACCTGACAGTAGAATGCATTTTTACCTGACAGTAGAATGCATTTTTACATTCTGATATTTCATTCTCCTTTAAAGCTGAGTAATTCTTAACATTGGTTCACAGAGGTCTACAACTCTTGGCAACTGTTTAATATCTCAGGGATTAGTGATTAAAAGAGGGGAGATGGAAGGGTGAAATTAAAATCAAAGCCTGGCTTATTGTTTTTTTAAGAGTGTTTAAAGGGCTTTTATTTTTTTCTGGCTTATTTTATGCAAAAAAAAAAAAAAAAAAAAAAACACCCACAACTAAATTCTAAAATTTTTACATTCTTAGGATTTGCTTCACCATGAACTCTTTAACAGACAAGATCCCTGTCTGCTATGGCAGACACTTCCCTTAAGAGGGGATTGGGCAGTATGGGGGTACGAAGGATAGTAGAGTGAAACAGATGTTATTACCTGTACATATATGACCGCATGACCAATGCGATCCTACAATATGTATAATCAGAACAATGAGAGATTACACTCCATTTATGTATGATTTATCAAAATGCATAAATGCATTCTACTGTCATGTATAACTAATTAGAACAAATAAAAGAATTAATTTTTTAAAAAGAGGGGATTGGGGAAACTACAATGTTATACATGAGAGGGAGACCCTTCCTTTTGTTTCCTGGGGAATGCTGAAGAATTCAGATTGTAGCAACCACTAAAGCCTCTGCCTAGAGTTGTTTTCTGTCTTTTTGCTGCAAGCTGAGTCCCTGCACCCACCCATTTCTACCCACTTTATAGTACATTAAGCACTAATATATTCATGACAGAAGAGCTGCCTCTTTCCTAATCACAGCTCCATTGACTTCTTTGGGGTTGGTTTGGGTTGAATCACCAAGAAACATATTAGGTTAGGGCACTAATCTTTTTAATAATAATGCAAAATCTTCGAATAGACATTGAGTTTGGGGGCCATTCATTTTCATTACCTCTCCCCATGGGAAAAACTAAGAACACAGCTTCCTCCTTTTAAACAACAATAAGCTGAATCACTGTTGGTATTTAACATCTTATCTATTATAAAATGTTCATTTTTTCTCATTGTGCCCAAAGGCAATGCTGGAAAGGAAATGATTTTTAAAAATAGAATAAATAGATTTAATAATACCAACTTGCAAAAAAAAATTTAAATCAGAACAATCCCTATTGGACAGCTCACCTCACCCTAAGAGAACAGTAGGTGAATGACATCTTATCTTTTTGTTAACACAGCATGAGTCATGAATCAAGGGGCAGGGGTTGGGGGGAACAATATTTTTACACCAAATAGCTTCTTGTTTCCAGTTTATGCCTATTACATGATGAGTTTAGGATGCATGGGTTTTGCAGGCTACTTCTTTATGACTTAAGGAGTCCCTATGACACTACCAAAAATTATATCAATTCTTTGTTGATATAAGAATTATATCAATTCTTTGTTGTTGTTTTGTTTTTGTTTTTGTTTTTGAGACAGTTCCCACTACATTGCCAAAGTTCAAATGATCCTCTCACCTCATCCCTTCAAGTAGCTGGAACTATAGGTGCATACCACCATGTCAGCTACACTCATTTCTTTTTTAAAACAAAAGAGGGAGGGGCTGCTGAGCGTGGATGTTAGGAACTGAGCTATTTCCATTATCTTCTTTTAGGCAAAGCACTAGCTGCAAAGCACAGGTACCAGCTTCTACAAATCCCTAACTTCAGAAACTCATTTGCAATGAGCTTTTCATACCTATTTAGATGGGAAAGGCACTATCACTTTTCAGTGAGTCTATCTAAGCAACACACTTTAAAAATTCTCAAGGGACACATAATCATTCTTTCAAAATAGCAATTTGACTGAAGCAGCCTTCTTTCCATGCAGCTAAGCAGGACTGTGAATGGTAATGGACATAGCTAATGTCTTTTGGTTTTTCTGTGGGCAGGGGAATCTAACCACTATATGTAATTAGTAAGGGAAAAAAAGCAGAAAAAGACAATTGCTATGGAAGCAAAACAACAACAAACACACACTAAAAAATGTCTAAGGTACATGCATTGAGTCCCTTTAGGGGTGTGGAAAGGAAACAGTTGGAGAACATCATAAGATTGTCAACAGAGTAACTGAGCAGGACTTTATAGGGACCTTTGGAAGGAGAAGAGGCAATCCCACAAGAAAATGCCAGATGCTCTTTAATACCCATGATCTCTTGGTTATTGTCAGCTTTCTTCTCAGTTAATATATCTGGCATCTTCACTTTCTCTGACAACAATAGTAACAAAAAGATTCTCAATATTAGTCACTGGATCACCTACAGTGGAAGGGAGGGCCTTTTCTGGCTCCCACCTGCTGAATGTGGCAGAAGTGGTCACATGAAGGTTTCGAAAGACCAAGACACAGCTCTTCTGTTGAGGTGTGGATGGGAGAAAGCAGAGCAGTGCCTGGCAAAGCCAGGAGAGAGGAGATGGGTGGCCCTTCCTCTCTCACAGACCCCTTCCCCGACATCCTCCAAAAAGCCTGATCTCACTATTGCCCAGGCCCTTTTCTCTTCCATTCATCAGGCCCTGCCCAGGGACCTTCCTCTAATGCATTCCTAATCTCCCTATAACTCATTTCCAAGGACCCACCTCTTCCCAGTTGATGGCCTTCTCTCATTCCAGTCCCCCTTGGCTCTCCTTTCTTTGAATTCTTGTAGCACATATTATCTGTCTCATAATAATGTTATTTATTTACTTGTTGAACACTCACTACACACCAGTCCTATGACAGGCATTTACATAGTATCTTATTTCATCTTCAGTTCTCCCAACCTATTTTACATTCGAGGAAACTGTTGAGTACCCATCTAGTAAGTGGCAGGGATGCAACTGGAGCCCAGATCTGCCATTGGTGAAGTCTGTGATCTTTCCCATACTCCATGTTCCATTCATCAGGCTTCTTCACAATATCCCAGCCTAGTATCATTTTACATAGTTTCATATTTCATTCTATGTGTCCCTGCCTCCTTGCACGATGGAACTCACTCCTGGTACAATGGAGTGCCTCATTCTATGTGTGTGTGCTGCCCCTGTAGTCCAGCATGGGTCAAGGTGCTTGTGAATGGGTATAGAAGGGGTCGATATGAATCCTCCTTCAAAGATATCAAAGGACATTATGAGAATGATCCCTTTGATCAGCAGTACATAGAGAGGGGATGGCAGGGTGGTGGTGGTAGAGTGTAGAAAATATCTCAAATAGCCAATAAATCATCTTGCTCAGGTTCTCTATACCCTTCCGGATTGAGCAAGGCCACATGAAGCCTGCTGGACACACAGATCAGAGAAATCCCTTAGAGATATAACGTCCCTGCCACCAAGACAGTGTGGCTGTGGTAATCATTGTTCTCTGAGGAGCCAAGATCACATCAGCCAACCAGAATGGTTTCCTGGACTCTGTGCTAAGCTTTAAATAGCTTCATTAGACCATTGATGATTGACCCACTATTGGGGGCCACTGCATTATAAACCTTCAAAGCTTTTGCCATACAATAATCTCAAAGGCAGTGCCAAGGGAAGAGTTCCAACAGGTAATAAATAAAATGTAGAAGATGCATAAAAAGTAAAGGTTGGGTCAACTAGTTCAAATGGCACACAATTTTATGTTAGGGTCACCATCTAATGGAAGAAAAAAAAAAAAACGGCATCTCAATGGATTCCAGCACTGCCCTTCATACAGAACTTT
Source organism: Glaucomys volans (assembly GCA_020662805.1). Classification (NCBI taxonomy): domain Eukaryota; kingdom Metazoa; phylum Chordata; class Mammalia; order Rodentia; family Sciuridae; genus Glaucomys; species Glaucomys volans. The sequence continues at coordinate 146,204 of JAJEJO010002150.1, forward strand.
CCCATGTGACTTCACCTTGCCATGCCTCTGCCCCTCTAACTGTATGAGGGAGACTGAAAACTGCTTGGTTCTCAAATGACCTTCTAGTTATCATCTGAGCTTTATCTGATAGCCCGAGTTCCTTTCCTGAGCCTCAAATAAACATGACTATGTTTCTAAAAAACTCTCTGTTTTAAAGCCTCTACCACACAAGTATATCATTCAGAAGTTTCTATCAAGGAAACCAGCTCAATTTTAAAGAAAAAAAGAATGGGAAGAAAGAATTATTTTCAAAGTCAGAGAGAAAAAAAAAAACAAAAACAGAGTTCAAAAAGAAAACTGCAGCTTATCAGTTGATCATGTTACTTTCCTTTAAAGAGGTTAAACTAGGCACAGTGGTGCACATCTGTAATCCTAGCAGCTTGGAAGACTGAGGCAGAAGGATCACAAGTTCAAGGCCAGCCTCAGCTACCTAGCAAGGCCCTAAGAACTTAGTGAGACCCTGTCTGAAAAAAATAAAAATAAAAAGGACTAGGGATTTAACTTAGTGGTTGAGTAGTGTCACTGGATTCAAACCCTGGTCGAAAGAAAGAAAGAAAGAAAGAAAGAAAGAAAGAAAGAAAGAAAGAAAGAAAGAAAGAAAGAAGAAGAAAAGGAGGAGGAGGAGGAGGAAGAGGAGGAAGAGGAAGAAGAAGAAAGGAAGGAAAGAAGGAAAGAAGGAAGGAAGGAAGGGGGGAGGGAGGGAGGGGGAGGGGGAGGGAGAGAGGGAAGGAAGGATTAATACCTACCTCTGCTCTCATCAAGAACACCACCTGTGCAATGATTTATCCTGTGAATTGACAAAATCCCTTTTGATCACAAAGTAGTATAATTTTCATGTCAATTTGAAATTAGGAAAATACTTGACTTTTTTTGTTGGACAAAATGCCAGGGAGCAGAATCCAAGACTCATTGCAGAGGGAAATATCCAAGGTTCTCCCCAAATATTCACTCCCAAGCCAACTTGGCCAAAGCGCTCTCACTTTTTAAATTCTGGTATCTCTCTACTTCTCCTGGATCTTTTCTTCCTCTTTCCTGATTGGCACTATCTGCTGTCTCTCCTGGCCACCTCTAGAACCAACTCCTTCATCTTTTCCCCTTCTTTGCTTGCTGTGGCTAACATTCTGAGAACACAAGAAACCCAAGCCTATTAAAATAAGAAATAAAGTTACAGAACTCAAGGAAACCTGAAATTCCCTGAGTAAAGTACACAAGCCTGTGACATCTTGTGCTAGTCAGCTTTGTGCTGCTGTGACAGAATACCTGAGAAAAACAACTTGGAGAAGGAAATGTTTATTTTGGCTCATGGTTTCACAGCATTCAGTCCATGGTCCACTGGTTGCATTGCTTTGGGCCTGAGATAAGACAGGTCATCATGGAAGAAGAGTGTGCAGAGGAAAGCTGCTCAATTCTCAGCTTATGGCAGCCAGGAAGTAGAGACAGACAGACACACAGACAGACAAAAGGGCCTAGGCAAGACATAGTCCCTAAGGGCATACCCCCAAGGACTCATCCTTCTGTGAGGTCCTGCTTCCTATCGCTCCCAATAATGCCTTCACATTATTATCCACTGATGAGGTCAGAGTCCTCATGATCCAATCACTTTCCCAAAATCGCAGGTCTGAGCATTTCAGCTTTGGGAACCAAGCCTTCCATACAAGAGCGTTTGGGAGACATTCCAGATCCAAACCATAACCCACCTCTAGTTATTAATTTCTTGGCTGAGTCACAGAGAGTGAGTTTGTCAAAATCTGTCAGAGTAAATAAGCTTTGTTTGATTTTGAAGAAAACATCACTTGAGTTACTGTTTTAACTTTGGGACAAGAAACCCTTCTGATACAACACACCAGTTAATTCTTATTTCATGGACACTGTAGCTCTGGCACAGTTAAAGTGGTGCTTGGAACAGGCTGTAAATAGGCCCTTTCCTGAGTGGCATCTCCAGTGTGATCTTTCACTGTATCAGACTTTTGTAATCCAGCTAAACAACAGTGACCAGGTCAGTCCTATATAGAGAAGTAATAAGATGCGGGGACCAGAATCTAAGTTTGGCAAAGTTGTAATTTAATCTCTTGGGCTTTGATCAAAAGTGGGACAAAGCTCTATAGAGACCACATTGAATATTAGAAAATAAAATGGCTTTTATTTCTTGCGCTTTGGGAGTCATGTTAAGGAAATCTGGTCCTAGGCCAACATGATGGAGATTTGAACCTATTTTCTCTTCTATTAGGTGCAGTGTCTCTGGTCTAATTCCTAGGTCCTTGAACCATTTTGGGTTGAGTTTTGTACAGGGTAAGAGATATGGGTTTAGTTTCATTTTGCTGCATATGGATTTCCAGTTTTCCCAGTACCATTTGTTGAAGAGGCTATCTTTTCTCCATTGTATGTTTTTGGCTCCTTTGTCAAGTATGAGATACCTGTATTTATGTGGGTTTGTCTCTGTGTCCTCTATTCTGTACCATTGATCTACCTGTCTATTTTGGTGCCAATACCATGCTGTCAAACTAAAAAGCTTTTTCTCAGCAAAGAAAACAATCATCAATGTGAAGAGAGAGCCTTCAGAGTGGGAGAAAATCTTTGCCACACATACTTCAGATAGAGCACTAATCTCCAGAATCTACAAAGATCTTTACACCAAGAACACTAATAACCCAACCAATAAATGCACCAAGGAAATGAACAGACACTTTACAGAAGAAGATCTACAAGCACTCAACAGATTTATGCAAAAATGTTCAACATCCCTAGTTATAAGAGAAATGCAAATCAAAACCACCTTAAGATTTCATCTTACTCCAATTAGAATGTCTTTTATTAAGAATACAGGCAGAATCAATAAGCAAATAAAAAAAAAGAACACAGGCAACAACAGGTGAGGATGTGGGGAAAAGGGTACACTCATACATTGCTGGTGGAATTGCAAGTTGGTGCAGCCACTCTGGAAAGCAGTGTGGAGATTCCTTAGAAAACTTGGAATGGATCCACCATTTGACCCAGCTATCCCACTCCTTGGCCTATACCCAAAGGACTTAAAGTCAGATTACTATAGTGATGCAGCCATATCAATGTTCATAGCTGCTCAATTCACAATAGCTATACTGTTAAACAACCTAGATGCCTTTCAATAGATGAATGGATAAAGAAACTGTGGTATATATGCACAATGGAATATTACTCAGCCATAAAGAAGAATAAAATTATGGCATTTGCAGGTAAATGGATGATGTTGGAGACTGTCATGCTAAGTGAGATTATCCAATCCCAAAAGTCCAAAGGCCAAATGATCTCTCTGATAAGTGAATGATGATGCATAATGTGGGGTGGAAGGGAGGCAAGAATGGAGGAAGGATAGATAGCATAGAGGAAAGGGAGGGGGTGGGGTCAGGTTGGGGGTGTAAGAATAATAACAGAGTGAAACAGACATCATTGCCCTGTGTACATGCATGAATGCACAGATGGTGTGACTCTACTTTGTGTACAACCAGAGAAACAATAGCTGTACTCCATTTGTTTTCAATGGATCAAAGTTAAATGAATAAAAAAAATAAAAAAGAAAAGAAAATGGCAACTTCCTCAAAGAAACAGCTAGAAAGGAATGATCCCAGGCTATATCCTAGAAGGCCAGATCCTTTGGGATTAAATTATAGTCATCAGAAGCTTTATCTTAGAGATGAATTGTCCACAGTAATTATCGTATCAGGGTTCTCCTTAGTATCTGCTCTTTCACCTCACCTGTGTGCTACCTCTTCAGAAGGCCTGCTATAAACTCCCCACCCTTGGTTAAATGTCTCTCCTCTGTTCCACAACAACCCATCACAGGATTGACTGACTCTCTCACACACTGTATTGTAATTGTGTGCTTCTCTTTACCTGCAGGCTCCAGGTCCGTGAGGACAAGGCTGCATCATCTGGCTCATAACTTTAGCACCAAGAACTGTGCCTTGTTCATGACATACGTTCATATGTTTGAATGAATGAGTGAATGAATGGATCATTGTGTCTTCTATAATATAGTTTCTCCTCCCACCAAAGGGCTGATACTGGTTGGTTTCCCTAATGCTGCAGGTAAGGAATTTTGAACTCCCTTGAGGACAACACAAAAGCCCAAGAAGACGTTGTGCCAAATTGTCAAAAGGGCAGTCACCAGCAGGAAGTTATAGGGCTTCCCTTCTCTTGGGAATGAATCAAGTAGCCCATAGCTGTGTTTCCCAGCAGCCAACTGGGACAGGCTGACCCTGGGAGAGGTAAATGATACATGATCTTGGAAGCAATTCTTCCATTGTGACTGGGGCCTAACTGAAATAGGGATGGGCCATGTGGCAGGTCTGGCCTCCAAAGCCTAGAAGGATGAGATTGGTGCTCCATGCTGTTATCCAAAGGACTGTGTGAGCTGCTTTTGAGCACGTGTTGAAATGCCAGCTCCCTAGAGACCCACACAGGAATCAGGCTCTGCACTATGAAGCTATCTTATACCTTTCCTGTGCTCTTAATTCAATTTTCAATAGAAAGAAAGAAAGAAAAAAAAGGAACAGCTGGCATTTTCCATTTATGGCTCTGAATAAAACTGGAAATACTTTGTGCTTCTGGGATTGGGGCTGGGGGTGGGGTAAGATGAGCTACTGAGCCGTAATGGGTCCTTAAACAAACAAGCCATGCAGCCGCAGAAAAGCCATCTAGGAAGCTGTATTTTTATTAGTCCTTCTTTTAAAGACCTATAAGATTTTTAAAGAACCACATGAATTCTGTTTTTAACTTGCATAAAAGTCTGCAGTTAATTTTTATGAGCAGATTTCAAATCCCTGAAAAACAGGTTTGGTAAAATCTCCGACAGGACTTGAACTGCAAGGTTTAGGAAGACCTCAGGAAAAATAGACATTTTTATTTCCTTTGTTATGTTTTCCTTGAAAAGCTGGGTGGGTCACATGTTAGTAAATAATATTTCAAGGACAGCAGATCTTATTTACCAATCCTGCCATGGAAAAAACCAGCCATGAGTGACTTTCTACTTGCTTTTAATGATGAAGTGCAAACCATCAAAGTCAAGGCTAATGAATTTCAGCTGAAGAGTTTCCGAAGCTTCTGATAAGTGATGCTGAAATGCATCGTAAAACACATCACCGACTTCTACCCCCTTCTACCTTGGATAATGCCTTATCCAACTGAGAATTCCTAGTAATATTCCTGGAATTGGTAGAAAGCGTGAAATGTCAACCTGGACACCCTTGTCCACCTGCTGAACCCCAACCTGACATGTGTCTATACATGTAAATCAATTAAAGCAAACACATTTAAATTATTTTTTCAATTCTGCCATATAACTGAGTAGTATCCTTAAAGTCAATTAGTTGTTTAATTCTAATCGACCCCAATAATCTACAGTCTGTTGAAATTATTGGGGTGGATCAAATGATCCTCCTGATAGTTACGATCTATATAAACACAACATAAAGTTACTAGTCCTAGGAGCTGAAGGCAGGTGATTTTTTTTCTTCCCTTTTTTTTCTTTATCTCAAACTCCTAAAAGTAGGTCAAAACGTGGCAATGTCCTGACGAACTTGAAGAGCCACCTCAGCATATACAATATTTACCCATACCCTCCACACTCCCAAAGTAAACAGCGAGTCAGGAGACCAAGCCCAGCAGAGAGCCGTCTTCAAGAGGAGGAGGGAGAGCTCAGAGCCAGGGCATTGTGTCTGTCAGGGCATTAGGCCACAGCAATAGGCCATCAGGAAACATTCTGGGCTTGGTTCCCACCTAAAGTGAGGTTCCAATTCTCTTCTATCACCTCTAGATCCTTCCATCCAGCTCTTCCTACCTTAGCCCACCACCTCCACCCTAGAAGTCAAACCTCAAAACAGACTATATCTGGAAACTGCTTACCTTGTGGCCAGGATGTGAAATATTTTAAACATCTTAACCCTACACCAACAGTGATCAGTGGTTTTATTTTCTGTCTAACCCAAAGAGCTAGGACCAAATGTAAACAACTTTTTAATCACAACATTATTCCCAGAATGGCTGGGGAATTTATTTTGGGATTTGGAAAGAAGGCATTATTGTTAAGTGTCTCTGAAGAATCAAGGTTGGGAGTAGGAAGTAAAGACTGATCCAAATTAAAGATTGTGCTAGCGCATGCAAGACCAACCACATATACTGCAGATAAGCGCGCGTGGGTGAGTGGACAGCTTCCTCTCTAGCAGAGTAAGAAAGGACAGCTTAAAAACAGAATCCAGCCGGCATGGAATGTGTAGTGACATTCTGCACGTCACACATGTACACAAATTCCATTTCAAATATTATAAAATTCTTACAGATTTTCCAAGCTTGTCTCTCTCAACAACTAACTACATTAGAATCCCGAAACCCTAAAATATCTGATGTAATCTACTCCAACTTTCTCATCTGACAGATGAAAAGCCCAAGGTCCAGAGAGATGAAGCAACTCCTCCCAAATTATTAGTTTTCTGTTCCTCTAAGGGTGTCATAGGACACAAAGCAGGAACCTACGTGACTTGGAACAGGGAAGCCAGTGTAATGCTCTGGTTTGGATCTTGACCAACTGTGTGATCTTGAGCAATTTCATTTATTTCCCTGAGCCTCAGTTTTCTCATTTCTAACAACTGGGATAACAATCATACCTTTTCAGGGTGTTTTATGAGAATTAAATGAGAGAATATATTTAAAGCCTTGAACACAGTGCCTGGCACCTAGTATGTATCAACAAAAGTCTATAATAGTTGTTGTTGTTACTTCTGCTATTAGAATAATGGTCTATGGAATTATGAAGTCAGGATCAAAATGACAAATAATAATGACAAAATTACTATTGTAACAAAAATGTGACTAGCATTTCTTGAGTATGTGCCTGGATACATTACTAAATTATGTGAGACTCACTCAGGTCTTTCAATGCTATAGATAAGGAAATTCTACCTTAGAGAAGCCTAAAAATTTGCTTACCAGCTAATAAAAGATGTTCCTAGAATATGATACTAAGTCTCACAGAGTCCAGAAGTCTTGCTGTTATGCTGAATAAAGACGATCTATAGATTAGGGGGAAATAAAGGAAGCAAAATGTTTCATTTTTATGAGTGACCTCTTTGAGTCTTTTTCCAAGTAAAAATTATGAAAAGCTGCATTTTAAAGGAGGGTATCAATCACTTCACTTAAGCAAGTCAGACTTTTATAATAAATGTTATGGCTGAATGTGAGGTCACTCAATGTCAGTTCAATACCCCTTTAACAGGGAGCTATAAGTCAATCCTGCCATCTTAAGATTTATCTCTGTTGTACACTAAAATTGGTTGGTTTTCTATTGATTGAGCATTTGAGATACAAAAGCCTGAGAATTGGCTGCTATTTATTTGATGTGTCCCTGTATCCGTCAAAGTTGCAGGAGTATTATCTGCTGTTTTAATGTGGCTCGAAGCTTCCCAAATCTGGCTTCCATAATTGTTTGGGAAATGTCATGTGTTTGAGAAATGTTAAATGGTCTCTTTTCCTACTTGCAGATACTCTGAGATTTTGTTTATGCAAGCTGATATACAGGCTAACTTTACCCAGGGATGAGGTAGGAGTTGGAGGGCAGATGAGGCATACTACTAAAGGTGTACAAATCTCTCAAAAAGCTGCATCTCAGTCAGAAGACCTACATGTTGCAAAATGTTGGGAGGAGGGTGCCTTAAATTGTGAAATCTGTGAGGGATTTCATTTTTTCTGGAACTCCCTGACATCTGAGCCCTCGTGTTGCTGGAAGGATTCCAAGAGCACCATAAAATTAGGGCTGGTCCTGTCTGAACCACGTCCAGATCATTTCAAAGTGACTCAAGGCAGGGAAATAAATATTGAACCTAGTTAAATGTTGCTTGAGATTATGCTTGGCACTGAGTGTCCAGTCACCGATTGACTCTTAGGTTACATGGGTTATTTTGAGCTCAAATGGATATGCCAGGGTGGATTCCTTCAATGGCAGCAATTATTTGCAAGCACAGTTGCATTTCTGACACGTTTAATGGAATGTAATGTAAAGATTTATGGGATGGTATTGGGTGGGTGGAGAAGACATGAAAGTCCTTGGTTTCATGCTCCTTTACTCAATCCTGGATCATATTTAGCTTTCCCCATTCCTTTTCTCCCTTTCCTTGCCTAGAATAAACAAACCTCTTTTCTTTCTTTCTCTTTCCATTTTCCTTCTTCCCTCTTTTCATTTGAGACAATAATTTGTAGTTACGAATGAAAAGTAGGAAGTCAGAATCTCAGACATCAAAAGGAAGAGTTGTGATGATCTGCAGTTCACTCAACCCCCACTTTAAAATGAAAAAAAAAGTGGGTGTAGTTATTGGGAAAATAAATATTTTTAGTGGCCAATTGCACATTTAATGAACAGATTTTGGATACGGTACCCATAGCACATCGCACTCTGTACCACCATCCGATCTAAGCCTTGCTGAATCAGCCTGTGCCTTTTTCAGTTTGGGTCTGGCACATTAGTGCCAGGAGATGGAAGTCACATGGAGCCCCAGTCTTCAGCCTGTCTTCCTTCCAGTAAGAGGAGGATGCTTCCCAGGACCAAGTTTGACGCTGCTGTTTGCGGCTGCTCTGTCAGTCCCAGCTCAGTCAGATGCTGGGCAGCATTCTGGGCTAAGACAAGTCTTTGGAGTTAGACCCACACAGGACTCCTGACCTGTGCTGTATCAACTGCTGACATCAGGTAATTGACTTAAAGCTCTGTAAGTTCAGTTTCCTTATCTGCAAACTAGCTTCTACCTCACAGGCCCATCTTGAAGATTTAATAGGGTAAATCACATAAAGTGCTTTGGTCAGCATCTGGCATATAGTAAACACTTAAAAGGGGTAGAAATTATAATTCCCCAAACCATCTCTCTGAGAGGCCTGCAGACTCAGCAGCACAGCTGTGACCATAGCCCCGACCCTCTGCAAACCAGGGCACAGTGATGGAGACGGCTCCAAGGCCTTGCAGGCGTAGAACACTCAGGGGCCTACCAGGCAATCGGGCAGGAACCCCTTAGCAGTACATACCCAGTTTCTTGGATTTCAATGATGATGTTCGGGCTCTGAGCTGTTTCCACATGGTACAGCATGGGGAGAGGCCCCGCTCAACATTAAAGCACAGGTCCTTTCAAATGTCCCGCATCTTGAAAAATTAGACATAAGGCAAAAGAGTACAGATGAAATCCCATTAGGTGGAAAATCAATAAGGAATATCTTTTTAACAAAGCTCCAGACTTAGACTGTCTTGTTTCAAGAACTATTTGATCCAACTTAAGTCCAGGAGCTACGATGTACATGTGTATAAGATTTTATAGTTCCCAGTGCACTTCCCCACAGTTGATCTTATCTGAGCCTTCCCAAAGGCACATTATAAGTACCTACCTTCCAATCAAAGTAGGTACTTATAATCTCCACAGCACAGATAAGAACCTAATGCTCTGAAAGTTTTAACTCAAGTCCAAGGTCACTCAGCTGATGCCTGGTTATTTCTCAAGCCCCTGTGTTCTGACCCCAGCATCTCTTGCCCTACACAATACACTGCTTGCCTCTTTTCAGTCACTAAGGCTTGATCACCACAACCCCACCACACTCACCACCCAGCACTCTCCAATCCCATCTGTCTCTGACTAGAAGCCTCCAAATGCATAGGCTCTCAAGAGGGTGGAAGGCAAGTGAGGCATGAAAAACTTTCAGTTTGAAAATCTGGCCATGAATATGCACCATGTACAAGAGAACTTAATGGAAAGAAATGAAGTCCAAGAACTTCTGGGGAGTTCTTCACTCTTCCAGCTTTGAGACACAAAGTGGACATGAAAGGTGATTTACTTTGTGTGAAACAGCTGAACATAAATACAATGGCGATTGTAATAACGTCCCATAGACCTCAGGCATAAAACAAGATTCTCATCAAAGGTACAAATGAATGGGGATTTTATAAACTGAGGTAGATAGACTTTTATACACAAACTCCATGCTCTCAACCACAAAACAATTATTTTTGTCTCTTCCAACACACTTTCATAGAGGCCCCCATGGCCCTGATCTTTGCCACGTGGTGAGGAAAGACCTGGGCTGGCCAAAAGAGCAATGCCCATGAGGGCAGGCAAGACAGATTCAGTGATGTTTGTTTCACCCTTCCCTTGTCCCACAGCCTGGAAAAACAAAGACTAATGACAATTAGTGACTCTGGGTGATCGAGTGTGGATTATTCATCATGATTTAAACCATAGCTGTGAAATGATTATTTCAAAATGTCCCCCATGGCCCTCCCCAATCAGACCTGAAGCTGTAGGAGTTGAGGTAGACACTCAGAGTAAGCCAGGGCCACCACCCAGAGCATCTGGAGGAGCCCAGTTCCTTGACTGTGGGGACCATAGAGACAGCTCCTTGATTAAATGTCAACTACGCGGGGGACCGGAGAGACTGTCTATACTTTAAAACATGTTCCAAAATGGTTGTCTTTCTTCATTTTTAGCCCAGAATGAAGAAGGGCATTTCCTCTGTAGAAAACACAACCTTCCCTTGCCCCGGTGAGGGAACACCAGAGTGTTCTCACTGAACTAACTGAACTGCTGGACCACTCCATGCGCAGCCACTGGACCATAACTGAGGTCACCTGGAGCACGCCAGTGATGTCTGTAGATCTCAAGATGTGATTTCATTGATCCCTGTGAATCTGTCAGCTGGGCATTTGCCAGTTTAAAATGCCATGGTGGGGCTGGGGTTGTGGCTCAGTGGTAGAGCTCCGGCCTAGCATGCGAGAGGCCCTGGGTTTGATACTCAACACCACATAAAAATAAAATAAAGGTATTGTGTCCATCTGCAACTGAAATAAAAAATATTTTAAGAAGTTGTCATTACTTTATTTCCCTAATATGATTTGGGATTTTTATTGTTGTTGTTGTTGTTTTGCAGATTGCATTTTGATTCATTGTACACAAATGGGGTACAACTTTTCATTTCTATGGTTGTGCATGATGTAGATTCACGCCATTCGTGTAATCATACATGTACATAGGGTAATGATGTCTGTCTAATCCACCATCTTTCATACCCACTGCCACCTCCCCCGTCTCGTTTCCCTCTACGTAATTCAAAGTTCCTCCATTCTTCTCTTACAACCCACACCCCATCCACATTATGTATCATCATCCACTTATCAAGAAAAACATTAGACCTTTGGTTTTCGGGGATTTGCTTATTTTACTTAGCATGATATTCTCCAATTCCATTCATTTACCTGCAAATGCCATAATTTAATTCTTCTTTATGGCTGAATAATATTCCATTGTGTATATATAAAAGTTTCTTTATCCATTCATCTGTTGAAAGGCATTTAGGTTGGTTCCACAATCTAGCTATTCTGAATTGAGCTGCTATAAACATTGATGTGGCTGAGTTACTGACCCAGTTATCCCACTCCTAGGTTTAAAACAAATTTTTTTTTTCTAAAAAACCATGGCAGATGGAATTAGAAAGCTCCTGGCACTGCAAGTTCAAAGGAGACCCAGGAAGGGTTCTTGGCTTCAGCCAGGATCAAGATCCTGTGACTGCTCTAAAGTTGATTCCATCTGAACAGTGAGAGCTCTGCTGGCAAGACCACTATGACACCATTGTGACATATTGCTAATAAAGCAAGAGACAAATGAAGTACCTTGGGCTGGAGGCAGGGTTGAGGTGATTGCAATAGGAACCTCATTCCAAAGAATGACCACCTTCTTTTCCGAAGATGCCCCTCCTTTCTGGTGGAGTGTGATGGTGAAGGACGGGTGTTGAAAGTCAGACTAAATTACCAGCTGTTTCTCCAACCTCCTGACCATGAGAAAGTCACTTCACCTCCCTGATCCTTGGGGTCCTCTTTCGTGGAAGTCCCATATGCTCATTGTGAGAATTAACTGACAGGATAGGGAGGGGTGAAGACAGAACAGTGCCTGACTCCAGGTCAACATGAAGTCATGCTACATCTTAAGTTACCTTTAGAGTCCCCATCCTGCCCCTGCCCTGAGGCTCAGTCCTATCTGCTTACAGGGGCAGTGCCTTGGGTTCTGGAATGCTCTTCCCTTCACTCTTTTGAAACCTGTTTTCAGCTGACATAAAAAGAGCCCAGATCACAACCACACAAGGCTTCATGTGCTGCCTTGGCGAGCATGTGTATTCAATAGAAGGTTGATATTCCTCAAGGGAATTGTCAGTGTTCCAGGTGTGCAGATGGTAAAGGTTTACTTGAACTATGCAGATGAGTTCTGGACATTAGGGGTGGAAGCAGGCCAGATTCTCATAACCCAGTTGATTTTAGGATAAGTGTATGAGAAGTTTTATAGGCAGAATTAAGAAAACAGGGATTTTTCCAGAAAAATAAGACCAAAGAGAACCCAGTAACACCAGATGGAAGCCAATGTAAGATTATACTTAGAGCACATGCTAGCCCAGGGCCATTTTGCCCAGGGCTGAACCTGTCACCCAGTAACCCCTGAGAAAGGATGGATAGTGCTTTTCACATAGCCAGGGGCATAGGCAATCTGGAGATGCCTTGATACATCTGTCCTCTGCCATTCAAACACAGCCACACCAACTATCCTTTTTCCTTCCTTATCTCCTTGCACCTCCTCAAATTCACACATGCAATCCCTTGTTCTATGTTTGAGAAAAAGACAATGTCAGGTCCACATGTGGACAGGTGGAGATGGCCACGTGCAATCATGTGTATCTTTAGGTCACCAAAGTTTCCACCTCCTTTACTCTCAAAACATAACCTTCCTGCAGGTGGATTATGACAGTCCTACTTCTTTCTATCTCCTACTAAGGCCACCATGTGCCTGTGGCTAGCCATACAGCCTTGAGAAGCACAAGTGATCAGAAGGGACTGAGTAGAGTGAGAAAAGGTAGGCACTCTGGAGCTGCAGCATTGTCCTCTGTCGTCTGGTGATTGTGATGGCTTCCGGGTTGTGGAGGGACACCCTTCCTCTCCCCATCAAACAGGCAGCCCAGGAGGGCCCAAGTTCCCAGAGGGAGGGCCTTGGCCTGCTGCAACTAACTTCATGTGGCTGGAAGCCCAGCCCCTTTCTGTGTAGCTCTGGGCATTTAACAACTGCTTTTAATGATGATGATGCAACACTTTGAGCTTCGATCTGTCAGGGCCCCCGCGGCATGCAATGGTCCCCTGAGAAACATATATTATCTGAAGCTTTCCCTTTTGCTTAATTACATTGTACTAATGTTCTTTTTCCACTGGATTTCTCCTCTACCAACTCCCCCCCCCAAACCAGACTTCACTGTGGGTTGGATTTACATAAAAGACCAGCACATTATAATTGTGATGATTGATCACCAAAGTTTCCTTGGGTTCAGATTGTTTCCTAATGTGGGTCATTTTTCATCATAAAGAGTCGGCTGATAATGATGTCATTTCCATTGCTTGAATTTCAAGGCAATGGCCACATATCACAGAGTTTAAATGATTGTCTATAGGGCAGCGAAATCCTGTCGTTATCAGTTTAAAGCAGTTGCTGCTTCACTCCTGGGGACAAAACAAGAACTGGAGCCTCCTAAAGCTCATCAAACAGGAACAGATGCCAGGAATACAAATCTGCCTCTGAGCTGGGGGAGGGAGGGGGCCGCAGGGCAGGTGGCGAGGCAAACCTGTTCCTGTGTGAAACTGGGTGGTGAGTGTCAGATAAAAACAACAAAGTCGTACTCAACAGAAAACAGGCCCCACTGCTGGTCCCTGGATACCTTAGATGCATTCTCCCACAATCATCGAACTGCGATTCCACTGCACAATTAGCAAGGACACATTGAAATCACTTGTGAAGAGCTTTGTACTAAACCCATCTTGCCAGGTGTTACTGTTTAGATACAAGGTGTCCCCCAAAAGCTCTTGGGCTAATGCAGAAAGATAAATGATTCCATTTATGGGAAATGTTACCTAATCAGTGGATTAATCCATTTGATGGATTAATCATTTGAATGGACTAACTGGATGGTAACTGTAGGCAGGTAGGGTGTGGCTGGAGGAAATAGGTCACTGGGCACTTCCCTTTGGGGTTTATATTTTATTTCTGGCATCTCCCTTCCTCTCCTCTGATTCCTGGTTGCCATATGCTCAGTAGCTTCCCTCACCACACCCTTCCACCATGATGTTCTGCCTCATTTTGGGCTGGGAGCAATGGAGTCACCTAACCCTTGACTGAACCTCTGAAACCATGAGCCAAAATAAACTTTTCCTCTGCTAAGTTCTTCTTGTCAGGTATTTTGGTCACAGCAAAGGAAAGCTAACACACCAGATGAGCCAATAAATGTGCCTTTCATTGAGTGATTGAATTTGCGATGGGCCTGGAAACTGACCTTATGTGTGTGAAGTATGGATATGAAATGAAATGATGTCATATATGTGTTTAAAACAAATAGCTGCATCATTGCAGTTCCAGGACTTGCAGGTCCTAAAGCACAGTGAACAAGCTCTGCCCCAGACGGCCTGTTTTCTGCCATTTGCCTCTAGGCACCTTCCCATGCAGTACTTCCTCTGGGACCTTCTAGCATGTCCTCCAGATGTTGAAAATTTGTAGCTCAGCCCCAGCCCTGCTGCTCACTGTTTCTCATTCAGCCCAAATGTTTCTCCTGTCCCCAACTTCTTATTTTGAAAAATTTCTAACTTAGGAAAAAATTGTAAGAATAGTACAACACACATAACCTGCTCCCCTACATACACGGATCATTCATATTATCCCCAAATTGCTCTATTTCTCTATGTTCTCATATACACATCCTTAATCATTTGATAATTAATTGCTTTAGCTTGCATATTTCATGACACTTACATACTTGTACATACTAAGGTAGTATCGCAAAAGAACAGAAGGATGTTCATTTCCACAATACGATGATTGTACTCAGGAAATCTAACATTGGTATAAGTGACATAATTTTTTTTTAAATTCTCCAATTTTTATCCCTATACAGTCTCATGTAGCTAATGTATGTGAGTGTGTGTGCGGGGAGGTTAATCAAAGATTTCACATTGCTTTTAATTGACACATTACTTTGGTTTCCTTTTTTAATTTGCTTTTGTTTTATAGTATTAAATTGATCTTAGTTTCAGTATAAGCTCACCCTTTCCAAAACTTTATTTCTTATTATAGTAAAGACACGTCAAAAGGACACAGATCCAGCTTGAAGGGATCCCCACTGGGAAAACTGGAATAATTTGAATATCAAAGTGACAAATGACAGAAATGGTTATGACACATTGGGGGGAAATAAAATAATCTGATATTTTAAAATAAAAATGGGAAGGAGAAGAGAAAGCTCTTATTTGCCCAATACCAACTGATAAATGAGCAAGAAATTTAGAAATAAGAAAATACCAATTTGCAGTCATCATAGTGGTAACTAATTCAGGCAAGGATCATCGTCTCTCAATCCACACTGGTATCTCCTTCTTCCACAGTGAGAATGCACATTCCCAAAATCCCTGGTATTTTTACTCATGCACTCAGTCCTACAATACATAATATCAACAACTTATTAAATAAAATTTAAGAATTCTTTATAGTTTAATTTTTATTCTTAAAAAAAAATCACCTTGGGGCTGTGGTTGTAGCTCAGTGGTAGAGCACTTGCCTCCATGCATGAGGCCCTGGGTTCGATCCTCAGCACCACATAAATAAGTAAAATAAAGGTATTAAAAAAAAATCACCTTAGAGGTATACTTATAATACTTTGTTCAAAAGTGACTTGAGTAATAATTTTTCTAATGTGATTTTTATTGGTTTGATAAAAATTTAAGTTCTTGGGGTTTTTTGTTGTTGTTGCTATTGTTTGAAATCAATCTTCATATTTTTTCTGTCCTTGTTGATTTAATTTTATTTTTTAGAAATGTGAACAATTAACACATTTTAAAACTCAAAACCAAATAAAAAGTTATACTCTCAAAAGTCACCACTTCATCCCTACCTCTTGTACCTTGTTCCCACTGACTCCCATAGATAACCAGTTTTACTAGTTTTCCAGGTTATTTTTAATATGTTTCTTTTTGCAAAATGAGCCACATCCCCAGTCCTATTTTGTATTTTATTTACAGACAGGGTCTCACTAAGTTGCTTAGTGCCTCACCGTTGATGAGACTGGCTTTGAACTCACGATCCTCCTGTCTCAGCCTTCCGAGCTGCTGGCATTACCCACGTGTGCCACTGCACCCAGCCCAAATAAATATTTCTTCCTCTCAAACTTGAAAATTGGTCTCATCCGATCTTTTGGTCACAGCGGTGAACAGCTGACTAAAACAGTGACCTTTCAGCCAAGGACAGGCGAAGGAAGGCTTGCTGCTGTGACTGTACAGACCATGGGTCCCAGTCTGTGGGTCCTGAACTGTGGTACTCTCTGGGTACCCTGGATGCTGGAGACCACTGTCCCCATCCAGGGCCTTTCTTGCCTCAGGCTCTCAAGTTCCTGCCATCTGATGGCTCATCTGCCTCCCCTATGCTTCCATTTTTCATATTTCTAACCAGACTAGAAAGTCAAGTCTCCAACACATTCTCTCCACTCCAGTGCTCTTCTTGCATGACTGTTTCCTGGATCCAACATCAGAGCCCATAGTACACTAACAATTCCATCCATCCTAGCATTTAACCTTGGTCTGGTTTCTTCCACTGTCTTCCACTTCATCCTTCCACTTGAAGAGAAGCTGGAAGAGTCACAATTTTTCAGGCTTTATGGTGAAAGAGAATTTCCCAGGGATTTCTGACCCAGTGCATTGAGGGTGGAACATGAGAATCTGCACTTCTTACATGTACTTCAGGTAGTCACAGGACACCTTAGGAAACACATTGGGTAAGTAATCTGGGTGTTTCCATCACCCTTCACGCTAGCTGGGCCTTCTGAGTGCTATAGGTACTCTTTCTCCAATGACCACTCACCCAACCTCTCCAGTGGGATCTGGGTAATCACTCTCACCCGAACAGCTGCCCTCAGCTGGCCCAGACAGGAACTTTAGCTCTGAGACACCGCTGCTCTTCACCCCAACTACATCACTACACTTCAATGATCTTAGAACTGTGAGTAACAGTATTTTATTATCCACTCAAATGATGGACATTATTTTTCTATCTACTCTGTTTATTCACATCAATGTAATTTTTATTAGACTAAAATAATAGTGCTTCTCTGTGTGTTTCATTTGTAAAGGTATTTAAATCATATATAAACTTAGAGTTCTCTAACATCCAACTTGCAGAAAATAATCCACTAACGACCAGCTAATCACATGTTACTTTCCTCGTAAATGTAATAAAATCAAAGTGGGCTGTGCACCTTAGAGCTGGTGCAAATTCATGAGAATCACTGCCACCCAAAGGAGGAGAGGCAGCTAGGGACAGTGGAAGGTGCTGGTGTCATGACCATTTAAAATCAGAGTCTGGAGCGGGAGGTCACACCAAGTTCAACGGGGGCACATGATGACTGGGTTGACACTGCAAGACTGTCTCCCTTGACTTTGGAACAGGGGCATGCTAATCTTTTCTTCTGAGGCTATCAAGAGCTACTTTGGCCAAAATGTGTGTGATCTTACTTGAAAGATTTTTTAAAAAAATAAACCAGAAGCTGGGCGTGGTGGCGCAAGCCTTTAATCCCAGCACTTGGGAGGCTGAGGCAGGAGGATCGCGAGTTCAAAGCCAGCCTCAGCAACTTAGCGAGGCCCTAAGCAACTCAGTGAGACCCTGTCTAAAAAAAATACAAAATAGGGCTGGGGATGTGGCTCAGTGGTGGCGTGCCCCTGGGTTCAATCTCCAGTACCAAAAAAAATTTTAAAAATAAACCAGAAGAGATTCTAAGAGGTATCTTAGGAATTCCAGAGCACACTGAAACAGTGTGTTTGGGAAACAGAAGTAGAGTGGACTGCACAAAGGAGAGTTTAAAACCAGCGTAGCCATTTCCCTGACCTACCCCATCTCACAGACAATGTCAAGAGTCATGGTGATGCACAGACTCTGGGACTTTTTGCTGAAATTCTATCCCTGTTCTGCCACTGACCAGATGTGATCTGGGCCAACTTGGTCTCTGTAAGCCTTTTACATCCACTCGAGGAAAATTTTAACTCCTACAACGCTGGTGACAATGACTGAGCTAATGACATCAGGTATTTGAGGCAAAGTAGATATTTAATCAACATGACTAATTTTTCTTTCTGTGGTAACACATATAACAAAACTGGCTGTTCTGGTCATTTTTAAGGTATAGTTTCTGTGGCATAAGCACATTCACATTATTGGGCAACCATTTCTAGAACTTTCTCCTCATCCCAAACTGAAATGCTACCATTTTTATATGCATATTTTTTTAGTTGTTGATGGAACTCATTTATTTATCTGCAGGGCTGAGAATCCAACCCAGTGCCTCACACGTGCTAGGCAAGCACTTTATCACTGAGTTACAACCCCTGCCCTTTATCAATTTTTTTGATCCTTTATCTGTTTTTTTTTTTTCCTATTTATAAATGTCTTAGCATTGTTCCTAACACACAATAACTGTAGGTATAACATCAGGGGACACAAGACCTTGTTTTAGCTTTTGAATTTCATATTTGAGTTCTATTTGTCGAGATTGATATTTTGTTGCCTTTACTCTTTCTTAGACATCTACCAAAGAACAAAAAGAAAAATTACTTTTTAAAGTGGATGATGATACATAATGGGAGTGGAAGATGGGGGGTAAGAGAAGAATGGAGGAACTTTAGATTACATAGAATGAGAGGGGGAGAGGGCAGGGGTATGAAAGATGGTGGAATGAGACAGACATCATCACCCTATGTACGTGTGTGATTACATGAATGGTGTGAATCTACATTGTGCACAACCATAGAAATGAAAAGTTGTACTCCAGTTGTGTACAATGAATCAAAATCCTCTCTGTAAAAATAAAAAATAAATAAATTTAAAAAAATAGAATAAGACAAAACTCATTCTGTCTTTTAATTTTACATATCTAAGATGTATGATGAGATCTTAGTGATTTTATTTTTCCTATATCTTGAAATAATTTGCTATTCATCATCCTGGGTATGATTTGGTCATTACTCACCAATTATTCCCAGCTATACTTAAAGACACTAAAATAATATGAAATGGAAAAATGATGGAATTTTCTAAAATGTTTCTGCACTAATGAAATAAGTCATCACTGTTACGTCACCCTTCAGTCTCTTGTTATCCTGCCCCAAGTATTGTAGCATCATTCTGGAAAGTTTAAGAGAAGACTGAAGACAACATCTTTTTCACCTTTCAGTGGATATAGTTGAACACTCATGATTTTTATTTTATATCCACAATGACAAATAAAAGGAAATTTATAGAAGATGTTTCACAATTATTAGACAAATTGTGATGCATAAGGAGATTTCATATAAGCAAAATCAGTTTTTCAGATGATGATATCTCATATGAATTTTCTCCAAGTTTGGACTCAATGATTTGCCACTATATTAGTAAGAACAAAAAAAATATATAGTATTCTCAACAAATTAGTCAATCACAGGAAGAACTTCATCACATAGTCTTTTGTGATCAGAACCTGGATCATCCTGTTTTGCTAAATCAACATGTGACAACATTCTTTTGTCTCAGACGATTATTGTATAACAAAATTTGCTTGGCATGGATCCTAAGTGGATACAGCAGGTGTAGAAAAGAAGGTGAATACAAAAAATAGATAACATGAAACTTAGAAATCAATTAATGATTCTAATGGTATTTATAAATCTAAACATGAAAATGTTTTGCAATTATGAAACAAAGAAGATGTGTACCCTCTCAAACTAATTATGAGCCATCAGTCTTCAAAAGTATTAAACTGATGATGTAACTGCAAGAAGATAAAATCAGAACTAATGACTAGATAAACCTTATAGAAACGTATTTGAAATTTGAAATCAGTATTACAAGAATGTGTGTGTGTGTGTGTGTGTGTGTGTGTGTGTGGCAGCTGATGACCAGTTAATGTTGCCTAAAGAACATTGCATAATATATATATATAATCTAAACTAAGAAAATATAGAATAAAAAAATTGGAGTTTTCCAGTTTAAATTGCTAAAGTTAATAATAAGTTTTTTTCCTCACAATATTTCTGATTTTACTTCTGTAAATTATTTATAAAATCACTCAAAAATATAAAAACACAAAAAGGGTTCACTGGATACAAACAGTAATTTGTAAGAACTATTGCAAGTATGTTCAGGATTAATGACTCAAATGTTATTATTATTATCACTGACACCATCACTAGAGTTCATTTCATCAGTCTTTTATTCTGAAAAAGAAACCACATCCTATGTTCCTTGAAACATTAAGAAGGGCTTCCAGGTACCAGGAGCTTTGAGGTATCCTGTTACTGCCCCCAGTAAAGAAGGGGACCAGCATGTTTCCCACTATGGCATGCAAAAAGTGGATGTGTGGGTATGCTGTGGCCAGTCACAACTTAAGCCTGTTTCCTGGAGGATATGTTGGACATAGGGCACAGCCTGCCATGATGTGTAACTGACTACTCTCACTGACCACCACCCACTTCCGCTGAGTCACACAAGACTGGACAATCACTGAAAGACTTAGCAATATACCTCCCTTGCTTTTGAAGAGCTCAACCTTTACAAAAGAAGAAAATCTATAGTCCAAGTGGTACCTTTATCTCTTCTAATTAAAGACTGATGCTGAAAGATGAAGGAGACTATGGAAAATTACTATCTGGCCAGAGCAGGCACACACACACACACAAAATCATACAACTGAACACAAAAAGGACAATGAGTAGGTCAAGAAGAGAGGGAAAAAAAGGAAAAATAGTAAGGGAGGAATTTCTCTACCCACTTCAAAGAGCAACATCTAAATGAGTAAAAAGAAAACTCAGAATTTCATGTTATATATATAATTATATGTATATAATTCTTTTAGTGAGTAAGTGTTACATCCCAGGTTTGTCCAATCTAAGGAAGAACTTTCCAGTCACAAAAGTGAACTCCCAATGGAGAGCAAAATGAATGCATGACTGCAGTTAATCCCCACATAGACAGATACATCAGCGGTGGCCAAAGGACCACCCAACAAGTATGCTGCAGAAGCCTCCCTGAGCTGGGAAGGAGTATTATTGAACTCTCTCAAGGTTTCTTTCATCTCAACAAGGATGTCATCATGGCTAAGACAGTGAGTCCTAAAATCAGTAGGTCTGGGTTTGAATCCCAGCTCCACATTTCCTGAGCCACTCTTTAACTTGACCAAAGCTAATTCTGTCACTCCTATAAACAGTGAGCAAGTGCAGGGTAAAGGTGACAGCAACACACGCCTGTGCAGGTGATGGATCCCTTGTGCCCTTCTTTAGCCTCTTTGTTCCCCAGGAGACAGACTCAGGAGAACGCCTCTGCAGGCTCCCATGTTTCCAACAGTCACTTCCAGTTGAGTCCAAGAGGCTCCTTTCCAGCAGGAGACTGGAGGAAGGGCAGGGCGAGTGTAGGGTATTGATGACCTTAGCTAGCTTCCCCTGGGTCCTATCTGACCATCTGGACCCCTCAACTGAAGGTCACTGCTGCTCTCAGAGTGACTTCATATCCATAACTCTTTCCATTTTGATTCTGGAAACTCCATTTTTTCCTCAGCCTCCATGCCTAGAGGTGGTCAGCTTCTTTGTTACTCACTCAAGGACACTGCACTATTTTTTTTTTGGATCCCTACAACTGCTCTCATATTATAAACAGTCCACTTATTTACCTTCTTTCAACTACCTTAATTTGAATATGGGTCTGTGCTTTGCTGGGACCCTGACCCTACCTCAGGCTTGCTGAGAGGATCAGGGTGATAATGTACATAAAGTACCTGACCCTTATAAGCCTGGTGTTTTCCCTCATTTCCCTGTCTCTCCCCATTTTCCATCTGTGGTTAACACTTCAGTCACATCTTTATCTGATTCTTTAACCTAGGAGTTAGCAAACTTTTTCTACAAAGGACCAGAGAGTAAATACTTTAGGCTTTGTGGGCTGCAAGGCCTGTTGGACCTATTCAACTCTGCCCTCGTAGAATGAAAGCAGCCATTGCAGCAGTGCATACATGAATGGGCATATCTGTGTGCCAACAACATTTTATTTCTGAACACTGAATTTGAATTTCATGTAATTTTTATGGATCGTGAAATATTATTCTTCTTTTGATTATTTTTTTCAGGCACTTGAAAACACAAAAACCATTCTTAGCTCACAAGTCATATAAAAACAGGCAGTGGGCAGGATTTAGCCTACGAGCCACAGTTCATGAGCCCCTGCTTTAACAGATTTTTAAGACTTAGCATTTCTGTAGTACCAGAGAGCTTTGATGATCTGAATTATTATTCTGTATTTTTTTCATTTTCCCTTTTTTTTTTTTTTTGACTCTACAAATTCATTCTTTGAAGCCAAAGCTTGCTGTCTCTTTCCCATAATCTTTGCCAACTGGCCTTCAAACTCCTCTGCCATAACATATTCAAACCACTCCCCTCTATAACACCTTCCAAAGGCAATGTCCTTGAAGCTGTTCCCACACTAGAAGCCCATCCAGCACTTTTCATCTAGGAAGAGGTCCATCCAGGACTAGCCCTGTGCTATTCACTCCATGGAAATAGGAAGAACTCCAGTGTATTCAGACAAAGACTTCCCTGAGCAAAGCTGGGAAGAAGAAGAGGTTTGCCTCTGCAGGACTCCAGCTGACCATATCACCGCCACCATCCCCAGCCTTGTGCAAATTCAGGGTATTTATTAGACTTAGGATTATTCCCTCTTCCCTCCCTTCCTCTGAAGGACACTGTTCAGTCTGCACAAAAGAACTGGTAGATGCTAAAGTGCTTCACTTACTCCTAAAGACATGCAATGACTTTCATAGCCAAAGATATTCATGAATTTTAACAAGTCTTTTCAAAATAATTACTTACCCAAAGCAGTGGTTTTCAATCTTGGCTACATGATAGAATCACCTGGGAAGCATTTTAAAGATGCTGATGAACAAGACCCAGTCTACAATGATTAACATTTTATCTGCAGGTGTCAAAAATAACTCTGGTAACTCTGATTCAAATGACCAAGGAAGGAATTTTTAGATAGTTGAAGGAGGTCAGGATGCCCCCATTCATACCATGACCCCTTTTCATTTTTTATTTCCCCACATCATGCAAAACTGCAAAAAAGAAAGCGGTTTAGAGGTTGGGGTGGACGTGAATACTACTGTGTACCTAATGTGTGTATGAATTTTATCAATTACTTTCATTCATTTATTCATTCATTCAACATCAGTTATTAAGCTCATATTTTGTGCCAGGCAGTTTGCTAAATAATGCAGATACAAAGATGAGGAAAAGAGGCATGGTCTCTGCCCTCATAGAACTTACATACTTGTGGGTAAAAAGGGTAGGAAGAATTGAATGACTGGTTACACAATTATTATGGACAAGAATTATGGGCAGACTCATGAAGTTCAAGGTGCACCTTCTGGGGAATCTCACTTCATTGGAGGAGATCAGGGCAGATTCCCTTGAGGAAGTGATACTGTAGCTGAGCTCTAAAGCATGAATAAGAATTACCTAGACAAAGAATGGAGATGACACTGGGAAATGTGCAAAGGTCCTGTGGGTAACTCACAGGAGCTCAGAGCTCTAGAAAAACTGAATAAAGGCAGTGTGAGTGAAACTTAGAAAGCAGGGAGAGAGTGGTGAGGTGAATGAGGATGGGGCCAGGCAAGGCTTTGGAGGCCTGCTTATAACCCAATGTATTATCTCGTCTGTTCTTCACTAACATCCTCATTGTACAGAGTCAGCACTAGTAACACGTTCAAGGTTCCCTCACTGGGAAGAATAAGGCCAGCACTCAAACCTACTTCCACCCAACTCCAGAGCCCATGTCCTTTCTGTGGCACTGTCTCCATTTGCAGTTTCCTCTGCCTTCGGTGAGATGTTTCACCAGATACAGAAATGCTGAATCAAGACTGGGATTCTATTCAGAATCTCTCCACACAGAAGTGGAATGGCTATGCTTGTAAATAGATAAGGAGGAGCAAAAGGAACAAACTGGAAATGATCAAAAATACTAATTTCAGGGAAACTGACCTTCTGTTATGAAGAAAAAGGTTACCATATACCTCCGAATCTGTCCTTTGCAGAATTCGAAAGGGTTCCTATTGCTGGACCCTAACATATGCCCATCAAATAGTCATTAATTGATTCACTGATCTGGTCTTTGTTGAGCAATTATGGTCAAGTGCTAAAGACACAGATAAAAGTACAGGTTTTTTTATGCTTGAGGGACTTAGTCTTTTCTAGGAGGGAGTGGAAAAGCAGTGTACTTATCCAAATACAAAATCAGAAATTCCTAAAAAATTAATTGATTAGAAAAGACTGCAGTAATTTTACATATACTTAATACTATATCTCTCCGGGTTAATTTCTTTCTGCCCCACCCTCTCATCCCATTATTTTTCAAATATAACTACCCCAAAATATCAAGATCAATAATAATCACTAGATTTCTGTAGCTAGGGAATACCATATTGTGAAAAAAATTTAAGCAATTGGCTAGAACATTCTGGAACATGATCAATGAGGGAAAATTGTATAAATCTTCAAAACAAATCTGATCCTATTCCAAAATCAACAATGTACATGAGATTGATCCAATCCTCTTCCAGATGGTTAGAGGAAATCTGAGCTGAGT
The DNA here is from genome assembly GCA_020662805.1 of Glaucomys volans. Taxonomy (NCBI): domain Eukaryota; kingdom Metazoa; phylum Chordata; class Mammalia; order Rodentia; family Sciuridae; genus Glaucomys; species Glaucomys volans. The sequence goes on from JAJEJO010002150.1 coordinate 170,938, forward strand.
CCTTGAAGTAATGGTGAGTGTAAAAGATATAAAATGAACAAATAAAAAACTTCATTAAAATCCTAAAATAAAACTCTAAAAAATCTGCAGCAGATGGTATGGATAATAGATAGTTGAATGTCTGAAAAAGGCAGTAATGGTTACTTTTTTTTATCAGCAACAGGGATTTGGGATGGAGACAAGAAGATTGATTTATAGGAAATACAGTATTGATTTTTGAAAATGGAAAAAAGATTGATTCTGGCCAGTACCTCAGGTAAAGTTGGATTCCCATTAAAATATTCTGTTGGATACTAATAATCAATGAGGTATCACAACAGACTTTTCTGAGACCCAGGGGAGTGGGTGGGGAAAGAAAGAGCATCCATCTTGCCATTCTTCCCCGGAATCCCTCAGAGGCAGTAAACAGTGCACTCAGTGCCCTCCACCCCATGACCCTGAAGGACCAGCAGTGCTGCCTCCTGTCCCCATGGCCAGGGAACTTCATGAATTTATTCAACACATGATTGAGTGGGGAACCCTCGCTAAGCTCCATTCCTCCATATACTGGCCATCAAAACCCTGCAGTTGTGGGGTGCCAAGTCAGTGGCGATGGATACATAATCAGCTACACTCCTTCCTCTCTTAAGAATGATTTCTTTGCCTTTCATTCCAGCAAAAGAGAACAAGATGAGCCTTTCCTTTCCCTGGAAAGGTCCAGGGATAGACTCAATAGTTTGCATGCCCCAGTACAGTCAATAAAGCTCACTGGCCTACATTCCCTGAATCCTTACTTGAACGATGTGAGCAGGTACCATGGACCCATTTTCCAGAGGAGTACGTTGAGGCTCACTCAGGACACACAGGGAGCCTAATGTCATGGCATGAAATTGGGATTCCTTCTGCCACATCGCCCATCTGCCTTCTTTAAGGTTTAGCACATGGCAAAATCAGAACGGCTTCATCACAAAGGTTAAACTTGGAACCATGAGGTCAGCTTGGGAGATGGAGCAGTCATGTCACCCTCTGGTGCCCTTCAGGCAGCCAGCAAGCCTTAGATCCTGCAGGCACTCAGGCAGGCCGTCATCCTTCAGTATCCATGGGGGACTGGATTCAGGATTCTGTATGGATACTAAAACCCATAAATTTTCAGTCTTTATATAAAAGGTTATCTCATTTGCATGTAGCCCATGCACATCATCTTGTATACTTTAAATCATCTCTAGATGACCTAAACACAATAGGATGTGAAATATTTTTATATGGTATTGTGTAGGAAATGCTGACAAGAAATAAAGTCTGTGCATGTTCAAACCACATGAAAAAGAAAAACAAAAAGAGAACAAGAAACTTGAGCCATCACAGCACATCAAAGGCATCTTCCAATATATTTCCCAAGTCATCATCCAGAAAACCTGTCTTGTCCTCTGCAGAGACCACCACCAAGTCAGAGCAGAGCCAAAGAACAGCCTTCTCTGCCTCCCTTCCAAGGACAATTTAGGGGCCATCAGTCCTGGCATTTCTGCAGTCACCCTTCCCTCAAATAAAATGTTAAAATGCAAGACACTATAAGAACTTCACTTTAAAGGAGAACATATCTTGACCATACAAAACTTAGTGCCAGCCCTGTCCCCTCCTAATTTACAGCAATAATGTTTATCATTCCTTGTTCTTACCTTCCAATGTTAGCACCTTTGACTTGACCTGCTTATTGTTTTCAGTTTCCTAGATTTGAGTATATTGTAACTGATGGTTTCTCATGTCCATTGTGATGAAGGTGGTTGATGGGTTTTCAGCTACCTTCAATGTGCAACCTTGTGTTCTAGGCTCACGTCTCTGTGCTCACGTCTCAAAGTATGGTGCTGGACTCACTGCATCAGCAGCACCTAGGAACTTGGTAGGAAAAAAGAACCCCAGACCCCACTCCAGAAATGCTGCATCAAAATCTGCACTTACAGCATTCCCCAGCACATTTAAGGGAATTCCCTCTAAAATGCAAGGTGCGTATCACATCCTTGAAAACACTTGGCAATAAGTCATTCAAAGTTCTAGCATGGGATTTAATAAGAAGATGGAAAATGTAAGAGAGAATCGTTATTCCTGTTACAATGTAACAGAACTTATTTCCCTTGTATGAAGTGTTTGACAATGCAAAGACACCATCTATATAGAAATGGTGTAAATTCCACAGAATTTGAAAGAAACGAAAAAGAAAAAGCTCAAAGAAACAAAAGCATGATGTGGAATTTCCAGGCAGAGGAGTATCAGGCAGAAAGCAAAAATTAAATTGAGTATAAGTAAGTAGAATCTTCCTAAAATGTGACTACAAGGAAATTTTGTGTCCCTTAGCAACAATGTGACCTTTAATAAGTCACTTATTTTCTCTGAGCACTAATAAAACCAGGAGGGTGGCCTGGCAGGCATGGTGTAAATAAGGTTTAGCGTCAAATGGACCTGGCTCCAATTCCAGTCAGACTTTGTCACCTTGGAATAGTTACTTCTCTTGCCAAAGCCTCATTATCCCACAAAAAAAAAAAAAAAAAATGAGAATAATACCTGAGAATTACATGGTAAGAGAAACTATACCAAGTTCCCAGTATAGCCCCTATCATAATAGATGGTCTTCTAATACTGGTTTACCTTGTCTCCCACCTTCCCTCTGGTAAAGAGTTGCACCAAGAAAAATGTTTAACTAAATCTAGATCTGAACTGGCAAGGGACTGCAGATGAAGAAAGTTCTGGAGAGTTCAGGCTTGATGGGAAGAAAATATGGGTCACTGAGCAAAAGGAAAAATAGAATTTTCAGAAGACCAGCCTAGAGGCGGTGTACAGAGTACGTGGAGAGGCAGGTGACAGCTAGTGGTGAATCTGCAAGTTCACCAGACAGACTTGTAATGGACTTTGTTCCAGACTCCTGTGGTACACCTGACCACATTTGGGTTGGTCTCTTGGCCCTTTGCTCTCAGCTCCACTCTCTGTGTCTCCCTGGCTCTAACCTGTTTATTTGGGAATCAGATTTCTGGCCAGGTGGCTTCCATGTAGGATCAGCCAATGCAAGGCTAGAAGCTTGGTGGTAGGAAAAGAGAAGCTGAGAATTTTATCTTTCCTCTCCCTGCCCTGGGGCATCTTAGTGCTATTTTTCCTGGAGATTCCAACTCCAACAGACATCCCATTCTTTGTGCTCCCAGCTCCCACCTTTGTCCAGAAGTACCAAGTCTGGGCTCTCAGGCCACCTTCTCCTCCTGAAGTGCACCAGTTTTAGGGCTGGAGCAACTTCCAGGCATTGCCAACCTGAGGGGCACTTACCCTCTCTTCTTTGGCTTCTCAGTTTTAGCTGGATAACAAGGTACTTGTATTATATTCCCTTTATTGAAAGACCAGAAGTGTTTTTATTTCCTGACTAGCCTTTAACTGACATAGCACCTAAATCAAAACATATCTCAGATTACTTTTGTGTGATTACATATGATTCTAAATCTTAGAAAATATGCAATTGGAAGCTGCATAATGATTGATCTCCTAGTAAAGAAGAGAGAAATGTGGATCAGAATTCTCTAACCAAAAAAAAAAAATCACATTGTCATCTCTTAACATAGGATAATTATTAATCTGAGAGCATAACGTGTCACATTTAATTCAGCATTTGCCTGGGTGATCTGAAAAGGTGAATAACAAATGCAGAAATTTATTCCAAATATGTAATCTGGGAGGAGTTGCAAATACCCAAAAGAATAAGGAAATAATAATTTTTAAAACCCTGGCAGTGAGAGTTATGGACAGGATACAGTGATGAGATTCATAAAAATACATAGTTGGATCCAAATAGCAAAATGAAATGCTGCCTGAAAAAAAATGTACAGTTGTATAGGTAAGAATAAGTAATCAGAAACACAGACACTTCATAGGTAGAAAATAAGAAATGAATAAAGTGAAGATGATTGAGGAGTGACAGTGCAAACTTAAACGTAATTTAGAAATATGATGGAAGAAAAGAGCCTGGCTATTTGGAGCTTTAAGTTTAGATATTTGATGTTGTTGTTTTAAATTATGTTTTCCCTTCCCTCCAACATCCAATCATTCCCTCCAATTTACACAGTATTGATTATTCCAAAATCAGCAATGTCTTTTCCAGCGTTGCATACCTCAATAACAAAAATAAGAAAAATACTAAGAATTGGAAGAATTTGAGGAAATGGAACCTGAAGGATAAGAAGCTGGAGGATGCGATGGTAAAGGAGGTGAGAAGAGCCATTTAGGCTGAGCAGCCATAGTTCTCACACAGACCCAAAGAAAATCAGGCATATTATGTGGGGCAAACAAATTCCAAGTAGATACTCGATCTCAGGGTCCAGTTCTCATTTTGATGGGAAGAATCCACGCAAGTAAAATAAATTTCTGGAGAAGAAACTGCTCTTTGGATAAGCAGAATTACTTCCTTTTTCTCCATGAAGCCCCAGATGGTCAGAAAACAGAACCCTAGTATGTGATTTGTCTGTTTATTTGTTTGGCTCCAACCTTAAATATCACTACTATTGGGACAATGCTAATTTCTAGAGGTTCTGGGTGTATCTGCATGGTCAGGAAGGATTTTCTTTTGGGAAAACAGGAGTTCAAAAGAAGGACAAAAACGCTTAGCTCTGAAAGGATAAAGTAAAATAATTTGCTCCCAAGTAAATTGTTAGTTGAAAGAAGAGTAGGATTAAAGCTAAACACTCAGCGCTCCTTGTTAAATGGGGCTGTTATAATCTAAGTATTCGTGAGAAACCATTTTCAAATTTAAGAGGGGGAGGGAGAGAAGCAACTATAGTCAACTGTAATATAGCAAGGATCTGTCACATGATCTAATTACAGAAGTGAAAGCAACCCAGGAATTATGTGGTCTATTCAAGCCTGCAAGGAATATGAACAAAGAATATAATTATACATCAAGCCTGTTGATTAAACAATTACTATTTAAAGCAGATATAGATTTAAAATTAATTTGCTTCTGCATTCTGAGGATTTGGGGACTGAGATAAACAGTGTTTGAAGTTTAATTATCTGTGTGTAAGATGAAGGGGCTCATTTCAATTTGGTTAGCTCTGCGGAGCATTTTGGATGGTGTGAAAGGAAGAATCCAACTCCACCGCAAGTCTCAGCATTGCTGAAATGTGTGATTAAAATGAGCGGGAAGGCTCACTCAACCTAATCCCCACAGGAGGGTAATACCACAGGAGGGATTGTGCAATTGCAAATTAATATTTAAATGAACACGAGTGTGAAGTTTACCTGGAGGGGGAAAACACTCTATCTCCAAAAGAACAGAAGAAAGCCAACCACACGGCTCCAGCTCCATGGCAGGGAGGCTCAGGAGTGGACACCTTCACGCAGGGCTGAGCAAATAGAACACCTACCTGCCAGCTACTCTGAATGGAGTGATTCTTATCAGAGGCCACGTGTACAGTGTCCCAGGGCAGAATTTCAGGGTCGAAGGGTGGGCAGGGTGAAAGGGTAAATTGGAGTCAGTGAAAGAAAAACAATCTAGAAAATTCCAGAGTTATGGAATGTTTATTGAAGTGCATAGAAATAAAATCTGATTATTATTTACACACTGAGATCCAAATACACTGGGCAGAATTTCCAGACCTCAAACCCAACTCATCAACTACCATGAAGGGGAGGTGTGCTCAGTGACCTGGCTGTGCACAATTACCTCACCTGCTACCAGCCCCAGGAGAAAGGTGCTGTGTGGCATTGAGGTTAAGAGAATGAGCTTTGGACAGGGAAAACCTTGAGTTGAAGTCTCAGCTCCACCACTTTCCAGTTTGGAAGCAAAGCATTTAGCTTCCTCGGTCCTCCATATCAAGGAAGCAATAGGGTCCATTCGTTCTTCACTGGGTAGTTTTAAATACGAAATATGAGAATGAGGGCAACCCTAAGAGTGTTCTTCTCCTACTTAAAACCCCTTGGGGCTGTATTGCCTTGGGGGTAAAGGTGAATCTCTTTAATGCAGCCTGCAAAACTTCACAGCAGTGTGAAAATGCCCTCCTCACCCATCTTCTCTTGTACCCTCCTTTTTAATACATTCTCCCTCCAGATACACAAGCCTTTTGTCAGTCCCCTATTCTCTCTCCTGTTTCAGAATCCAGGTCACATGAAGCACTGGGAAGTCTTCAAAGATCTCCCACTGTAGCTTGGACCCAGAATGTCCCCCAAAGACCAATATGTGAGAGGCTTGTCCCCAGCTTGGTGCAGTTAGGAGGTGGAACCTTTAAGACATGGGACCTCATGGGAGATCTTAGGTCATTGGAGGCACGCCCTCTAAAGAGATCTGGAACTCTGGCCCCTTACTATCTGTTTCATTCCGTGTCAGGAAATGAATGGCTTTGCTCCACCATGTGTTCCCACCATGATGATCTGACTTGCTACAGGCCCAAAAGCAACAGGGCCAGCTGACTATGAACTGAAACCTCTAAACTGTTGTCCAAAATAAACCTTTTCTCTTTTAAGTTGATTATCTCAGGTATTTGTTACAGTAATGGAAAACTGACTAACATACCTCCTTTCCATATCACTTGTCACACTTGCAATTTTATGTATTTCTATGCAATTCTTTTAACATGTCTATTTGTCCATTGGGATAAAAGCTCCATGGGGTGCAAGTCTGCCAGTGTTTGACTCACATTGTAAATCTCATTCCTGTAGAACAGACACTCAAATATTCGCTAAGGAATAAATGAATGGAAATGCCAGTGCCTGGCATATAGTAGTGCCTCAGTAAACATTGGTTTATAAATAACAACTTATTAGTAATGATAATTGGAAAATAAAAGAAAAAATCTGATTATTATTGACTTTCCAAGTGGTTCTCAAATGATTTTTGTTCCCTAGGCAATGTCTGTGCTACTGGCATCTAGTGGGTAGCTGGGAGGCTGCTAAACACCCCACAATGCACAGAACAACCTTCCCACTATGCCAATAGTGCCATGGTTGAGAGACCTTGAATTTTGTCTTCTGTCATTTTTCTCTCATACTGTAATTCACCACCTAAATTATAGCAGGCAAATCCCACCTGCCATAGGCAGTTATTCTTGCCTTCTACCCTGTACATTTCTGAGGGCACAAGGTCATTCTTGCCTCTCTCTTCTCTCCTACACTCTATTGACCTATCTGGGCACACCTCACTGTTCCAGCTGTGAGACTGCATTATGGGAATATGGGCAAGACTGAAGAAAATTACATTTTTACTCTTCTCTGTCATATGTGTTCCTATTTTGCAGTATAAGTTTAAACAAAAGCAAAATGAGAGCACCAAGGTCTGGACAGACCTGTTTCAAATAGAAGGCTTCAAGACCATTCATGTAGCAAAAAAATAAAAATAAAAAAAAGACCGGGGCTGACATGTACTGTCTGTCATGCCCCAATAAAGAGATTGCTCCAAGACAAAAGAGGACTCACTCTAGCATAATTACTGTGATCAAAATTATCAAAATGTAAAGTACTAGAATTTAATTAGAGGATCTGAAAAATGGAAAAATGAAGCAAATTATTCTAAAGTGGGAACTCAGTGTCCAACACCCCAGATTACAAAAATGTAAAACTTCATATTTAATTGATTACATAAAATGCTGTGTACACAATGGTTAAAATTACATCAGATAGAAATTACAACTATTGGCAAGAATGTGGAGAAACTGGAAGCCCAAACAGATTGAAACAGCAGCATGGGATGGTACTGTGTTTAAGACTCAAAAACATCATCCTGATTCACATATTTAGAGCCCGGGTTTTGAATATTCACTCTTTGCCTTAAACCCTTTTTTAAAAAAATTCTTTTTCTTTTGTTCTAACTAGTTACACATGACAAAAGAATGCATTTCAACTCATTGTACACAAAAGAAGCACAACTTTTCATTTCTCTGGTTGTACACAATGCAGAGTCACAGCATTTGTGCAATCATACATGTATATAGGGTAATAATATCCATCTCATTCCACCATCTTTCTCCACACCCCCTCCCCTCCCCTCACTCTCCTCTGCCCAATCTAAAGTTCCTCCATTCTTCCCTCACTCCCCGCCATTATGGATCAGCATCCACATATCAGAGAAAACATTTAGCCTTTGATTTTTGGGGATTGGTTTATTTTGTTTAGCATGGTGTTCTTAGTTCCACCCATTTACCTGCAAATGCCATAATTTCATTCTTCTTTAAGGCTGAGAAATATCCCATTGTGTAAATATGCCACAGTTTCTTTGTCCATTCATCTATTGAAAGGCATCTAGGTTGGTTCCACAGTTTAGTTATTGTGAATTGAGCTGCTAATAAACATTGATGTGGCTGTGTCACTGTAGTATGCTGATTTTAAGTCCTTCGGGTATAAACCAAGGAGTGGGATAGCTGGGTCAAATGGTGGTTCCATTCCAAGTTTTCTAAGGAATCTCCATACTGCTTTCCAGACTGGTTGTACGAATTTGTAGTCCCACCAGCAATGTATGAGTGTACCTTTCCCCCCACATCCTCGCCAACACCTATTGTTGCTTGTATTCTTGCTAATTCATTCTGACTGAAGTGAGATGAAATCTTAAACCTTTATGGCCTCTTTCTCAACCCAATTTTGTCACCAAACTTCATCACTAAAGGGCGATGTGATTCAGTCACTTTAGAAATCATTTTGGTGGTTCATCAAAGAATTAAACATACGGTTACCATACAACCCAGCAATTCAACTGGGTTGTAGCAACTCCTACATATATATGCAAACAGTGTGAACATAATAAAACAAAAGCCTATACATATATATTTGTAGAAACAGTATTCACAATATCCAAAGTGTGGAAATTGCCCAAATGTCCATCAATAGATGAACGATTAAACTAAATGTGGTATATCCATACAATGGAATACTATTTGAGCACAAAAAAGGAATGAAATACTGATACAGCCTGGATGAACCTCCAAAACAGCAAGCCGAGTGAAAGAAGGTCACATATTGCATAAGCCCATTTATATGAATATCCAGATAGAGAGATCCATAGAAACAGAATGCACATTGATATCTCAGGTGCTGTAGGAAGTAGAAAATTCAGAGAAATGCAGAGAAACTGCTTAAAGTTTAAGAGGTTTTATCCATTAAATACTTTGAAGTAATGGAAATGTTTTTGGAAACAGACAGAGGTAGTGGTTGCAAAATGCTGAATGTATTTTTACATACATATTACTACATTTACATTTAGTTACTAAATTTCTCACATTGGAAAGGTTGTTTTATGTTATATAAAACTCACCTCAATTTTTAAAATTGTAATATCACTGGGTGTGGTGGTACACACCTGTAATCCCAGCAACTTGGGATGCTGGAACAGGAGGATCACAAGTTCAAGGGCAGCTTGGGCAATTTAAGAAGACCATGACTCAAAATAAAAAATAAAAAGGTCTGAGAATATAACTCAGTGATAGAGCACCCCTGGGTTCAGTCCTTAGTAACACAAAAAAATTTAAAATCTTGCAAAATTGGCAAACACTGAAAGAGAGAATGTCTTAAAATGAAAAGAGGTGAAAATTTCTAGGGAAATTGTTGATAATTTATTTTTAAAGTTTTAATCTGATTTTAATTTTTAAGTGACATATTCATTGTAAACATTCCAGAGAACACATGAAAGCACAAAAAATAATGTAGAAACCATTATTGATATGTCTTGTTTTTTCAAAATATTCTTTAATGTTGATGCTAAGTTACCTTTGCAATTACAACAACAAGAAAACCAAACACTGTACATTAAGTTAAGATGAATCCACACAGTTGAACATGTATTTCTGCCAAGGCTTTGGCTGTGAGCTTGTTTCTCTCCATGACAAAAGTGAAGCTGGGAGACTGTGGACTATGGGAGAAAACAGACTATCTTTGACTCTGGGGCTAAGGCCTCTCTCTTCCATCCTTTTATCCACCCCACACCAGCATGCCTGGGGCTCATTAGACTGGCCAAGCTGGTCTTTGCAGGAGAGTTAGGGAGCCATCATCCCCCTGCTAAAAGAGATGGCAATTTCCATTCCTCTTACCTGCATGGCCTCTTCTGGCTCAGCAAGAGTTCATGACTGGTAAATAAACTATTGAGCTCTAGGAATAAGATGGGGGTTTAGGATCCTTGGCTTCATTAAAAAAGGTCATCATTTCCAAAATATTTACAAATTATGATATAACTGTACATTTCACTTCCCATTCTTCTAAACTTTTTTGAGTATGGACATGAATAAAGTGATAAGAAACAAAAAGAGGAGCCGAAGTGTGGGACTTTGCTTGGTACAGAACAGGTATATCACCAGGGATCCCATGACTACCTACCAAGAGCCTGTTCTGTATCCAGCACAGAATGCACTGCATGTTTGCATCTCCCAGAATTCATACATGATGGTTTTGGAAGGAGGGAACTTTAGGAGGTATTAGGTCATGAGGGTGGTGCCTTCATGAATAGGAATAGTGCCTATATGGAAGAGACCCCAAAAGTTCCTTGCTTCATCCCCCTTGTGAGGACATAAGGAGAAAATAGTCATTCATCAACCAGGAAATAGACTCTTGCCAAGCACAGAACCTACAGCATCATAATCTCAGATTTCTCAGCATCCAGAACTGTGAAAAGACTCTGTTTTTATATTTTGTTGTAACAGCACAAATGGGCTAAGACACCAGTATTTGGGAAGTACTATCTTGAAGACTCCAAAACACCATTCTGATTCACAGTTTCAAAGCTTTGGGTTTTGAATATTTATTCTTAACCTTCACTTATCAATGGCCTCTTTCTCAATCCAATTTTGTCACCAGATCTTCAGTTCCAACATCTTCCTTTCTTTTAGTTATTGTCTCTTCTATTCTTGCAGCACAACTACCCTGAGTGAGGCACCTTTTCCTTATTAAAAAGAAGAAAAGAAAAAGAAGAAGAACAGAAGATGTTAAGGACATGAAAATACCCTAAAGTAATTCCTTCTATAAAGAAACTGGTAGAATCAAAAGAAAACCAAAAAATTTAAAAAAGTAAAGGAAATAAAAATAGGTAACTCTCAGAACCAACACTGTTAGGAACAAAGTCTAGCAGATTTTCTAAACATAGAGTTTCCTATAACTGAGCTCTCTGGCATAGTAAGGCTATCTCCCATGGCTGATGGAAAGCCCTGATCCCTCTCCATTTTTCCAGAGAACTTAGCATTAATGTCCTTCCTGAGTGCATTCCTTGAGGAATCACGGACACAAGCAATTCCATGGAAGCTGCCTTGCCTCCACTTCTTGCAGTGCACCATATGTAGACACACAAAACACCACATCAGGGCCCAACAGAGAAGCATGATCAACAGGAAGTAAAGAAGAGGAAAGACAAACATTTAGTTCAACGCATAGTGTTCTCTGGTTTTGTCTTTTCAAGAACATACAGACATGAAATATAAATAAAAACCTAAATTAAGTGAATATTGCTCATCTTGGACCAAGCAAAACACCTCAGGCTCTAAGTTTCTACAGATTTTAGGGTTTCTGTCTGTTACAGTAGATATTGGGTGTTCCCCCAAAGCTCATGTGTGAGACAATGCAAGAAGGCTTAGAGGTAAAATGATTGGGTAATGAGACCCTAAATCTAATCAGTGAATTTGTCCCCTAATAGGGATTAACTGAGTGGTAACTGTAGGCTGGTAGGATGTGGCTGGAGGAGGGAGATCATCTGGGGCATGACTTTGGAGCATATACTTGGTGATCTGAACTTAGTCTCTCCCTCTCTGCTTCCTGGTATGATGTCTTGAGCTGCTTTCCTCCACCACACCTTTCTACCATGATGTTCAGCCTCACCTCGATCCTTGAGGAATGGAACCAGCTGTTTATGGACTGAGACCTCTGAAATAAATTTTCTTTCTCTAAATGTTTTTGTCAGGTCTTTTGGTCACAGCAGTGAGAAAGTTGACTACAATGCTTTCTCAACCCAAACCCTAAAACCTGCCGTGGTCAAGGCTCTATAACCAACTCCATTGCCTAAAATGGGGCTGATTTTTCTCTGAAATGGCCAGAACTAGCTGTGATGTGTGGGTGATGACTCTGGAACCTCAGGACTTCAAAAGGTACATTTCCATAGAAACCAAAGTAAGTGGTCAGCAATGGTGAAGAGTTCACACCTAAGCTCTGAGAAAACAGAAAATGAAGCTGCCCTCATGATAAATTTGGTGTCATTGAGCCAGGATACTGTCCTTCCTGTCACTATTACCAAATCCAATTCTAGGTGACTTCTGGAACCTAGATTTATTCAGACTGAAATCTGGAAGGTTGCATGTTCCACGCAGCAACTGTATGAAAGAGGGAGGTCACACCCTGGGGTTGCATTCCAAACCCCTCCTCTACCAGCCTAAAAATCTTCATAGAACAAGACAGCTCTGTAATGCCTTCAGATAGTAAGATCGCATCACAACATTGGACAATGGTTGGGAGCAATCATCTTTCAAACTTGACAGACGTGGTTTTGTGTCGTTGTTGTTTTTAGGGAAAAAAGCATCTAATGGTCATGAATATTGCATTTAGCTTCCCCTCCCCCAAATGCATTGCAACAAACCCACTCTTCAGCACCAGACTCTGCCAAATGTCCCATCTCAATACCCCATCCAGCTTCTGGAGAAATTTCATCCAAATCTTTTATTAAGTCTTTCTCAACACTCTGTGTTTACAGAGTACCTCACAACAATCTAGTAGCCAACAGTTGGGTAGTGATCCAAGTCATAACCTAAATAAAAGAGACTGCTCTCTCACTGTTAGCACTCACTTTGCAGAGAAATACCCTCAGGGCTCTATAGAGATTTAAAACTACTTGCCCAGAACTTTTTGGAGTCAGGCATGAAGTACATGTCTAGACTTTGAAACTTCCACCCCAGGGCTTGTCCCACGGAGACAATGAGGGGCAGCTGAGTAGGTGGTAAGGTGAGTAGTGACAGAAATTCTTCCCTTTTGGTCTGTGATAGTTGAGCTTTCCACGAGGGCTACTCCTTGGGAGTCTTTCTGATATAGACAAACACCATGTTGAAATGTTTTAAGGTGTTACTTAACAGAAGTAAGAGTAAATTAACATAGCAGCACATTTCCCTGTATCTGTAGAACCTGATGTCACCCACAAAGAAAACAGATCCTGAAACAAGGAGAGCCAGGACAGGCAAGTGTGGATACGTAGGCTGACAAGGAAGGACAGGATGATCTAAAGAATGGGGTTGGTCAGGACCAGAATCTATGAGACAGTAAAGAGGGTAACAGTGGGTGAAAGGAAAATGAAGAGAGTACTAGACAGAGTTGGCTTTGAAAGGGAGAAAAAAGAACAGAGGAAATGAAAACCAGATTTGGTTGAATTTACAAATGTGCCCAGAACCAGTACTGCTTCCCAGGAGAGGAGAAACCAGGTGATGGGGGTTTGACTGATTTCAGGATAATGTTGTCCATACCCTGACCTCACAGGTGCCATTCGAAGAGAATGAGAAACTCTCAAAGAACTATGAGGTTGAGGGTGTTGGGAGCAGAGCAGGAGCAGGGGACAGATGCTGGGAAGGGGCAGTTCTCTGGGTCTTGAGGAGCAGAGGGGGAAGATGCCTTGGGATTTCCCCCCCAGAGGGCTATGTCCAGGTCCCTCTTGTAGGGAGGCAGGTGTGGACTGAGCCTCTGAGTGTACTCTCTGAGTCCACCGTGGTTCTCTGATTTCCTAGGGAGAGAGTGTGTAAGGAAGAGCTGGAGAAATAGAGGGCCCTGCGTGGACTCTGCTGTGAGAAACATGTCACCCTCCTCGGCACGCCCTTGCCATTTCTCATCCTCTTTCCCAATGTCTCCTTCTAGCTCCCTCTAGAATTGCCACACCAAAACCTTTGAGAGATAGGGTTTTTTTCTCTGATGAAATCTAATTATTTAGTGATAAAAGTTTACTTAAAATTTCTTTTTATTAAAATTATGGCATTTGCTGGTAAATGGATGGAGTTGGAGAATATCATGCTAAGTGAAATAAGCCACGCCCAAGAAACCAAAGGCGAAATGTTTTCTCTGATAAGTGGATGATGATACATAATGAGGGGGAGATGGTGGGGAAGGGAAGAATGGAGGAACTCTGGATTGTGTAGAGGGAAGCGGGTGGGAGGTGGTGGAGGAAGGAAAGACAGTGGACTGAGACAGACATCATTACCCTATGAACATGTATGATTACACAAATGGTGTGACTCTACATTGTGCACAACCATAGAAATGAAAAGATGTACCCCATTTGTGTACAGTGAACTAAAATGCAGTCTGTAAAAATAAATATTAAAATTAAAGAAAAATTTTATTAGAAAAGCATTGTTGGCAACAGATACTTCTCTTTATCCAAACACTCCTCACATTTTTAACTTCATAGCTTCCCATGGTCTCACCCTTACTTCTCAGAATGCCCAAACCTTCATGCTGATCTCTGACTGCTTTCAGTCCCATCAGGATCCATCCCCAGAAAACAGGAATGAATATTCCTGCCCTTTCTGGCAACTTTTTATCACCAAAAGTTTATCACCTCTTCTATGGTCCATTCCCTGGGAGCTTTGCCCATGCCATGATAAACTAACCCATGCCAAGAGAGAAGAACTGCTTCAAGTTTGCTAAGTGAATCAAATGAGAGAAATAAATATGCACATATGTATATAGGTGAAGTGTGAATATTAGTTTTATCAGTACATTAGTCCTCCCAGGTAACAAACTGACATTTTAGTAGGGACCCTGTGAACCTCAATCCAAATGAGTGGCTCTGTTCTGAGGAACTTCATCTATCAGGGCAGGTTGGCGTGGAAAGCAGGAGGAGGGGTGAGTCTGCTGCTTTTGGTTCTCCTCCACTCACCTGGTATAAGCCAGCTGCCCACTCCTCTTGTGTGTGGCTGCTACCCATCCCCAGCCAAACCACATTTTGCTTCATTCAGTTGAATCTGTGAAAAAAAAAAGGGGGGGAAAACCTAGTTTGATCTAAGGTTTATAAAATAAACTGAAAGACACAAGAACAGTAATGAACAGTTAGTTCCCAATTATGGAAAACAGCATTCCTCAGGGCCAAATATCTTACAAAAATCTTCAGCAGTCGACAAAGAAACATTATTTAGGGACTCAGAAAGGAGAAAAATCACTTGCATTTCCAGGAGTCGGCTCTGTCACTCTCCAGCTCTGTGTTATGGGACAAGTTGTTAAGCTTCCTGGAGCCTCATGTGCTTTATCTATATAGTGGGGATACACTTACCTCTGTCACCAGGTGGTCAAGATTCAGTTGAGTTGTTACCTACAAGCGATGTAACTCAAGGTTAGCTAAATAGTAAACAAATGAAAATAGCAGCAACCACAGCAGTTATTCCCAGACATTTTGAGGGTAGAAATATTTGGCCTGCAAAAGATACTCAAAGGCAACCGTGCTATACATATTATTAAAGTGACTTGGACACAGTTTGCATTTGAAAATTGCACATTGTTCTTTGAGACAGCTGGCAAAACCCTGAAGTGTCTCAACCTCAGGGACAGGAATTTCTGCCCTCGAGGTAGACATTACCTGACTTTGGCAGCTGCTGAAGACAGAATGAGGGCCTGGCCATCCCTGAGGCAGGCACCCAATCCCTGTCCTTTCCCTCACCTCACTCTCTTCCCCCACCCACTCGCCCCCCTCCCAGCTGTGGGAGCCTGTAAGAGTCTGTCTAATCTGAACTTGGAGAGTGCTCTTTTGCCTTTAAAATGCTTGCCCAGCTTAATCAGTAACCAGCAGCCTTCCACTGCCAGTTACTCTCCTGCCCTGACATGAGTCCTCTCTCCTGCCAGACTGCAGATGTGACTTTTTTAGGAAGAGTCAATTCCCAGCCTTCACCCTTTCCACCAATGACAGCCTCCCTCTTTGAAGGTTACCTGTCGCTGGCATTCTTGCACATGAATGCAAAGTAAAGTGGGTGCTTGTCCTGACCTTGAGAAGCACATCAGTCTGCATATAAGTTCTAAAACAGAGCACTTGACATTTGCTGTCTTATTTGGGTCAGAACTGAGAAGAGGAAGCCTCAGGTGGAGGGATACGCTCTTAGGTCTGGGGATGTGGCTTGTGAATGGCACTTGTCAACTAAACCTTGCAGTGATATTCAGCAGGCATGATGGGGAGGAAATGTTAATGAAATCCTGCCTAACTGCCGGAACACATTTGAATAGAATCAAAGTCATATGTGGATTTTTTTTCTCATATACTGAGTCTTCTCAGCATATATTAACCTTTTGCCAGCTTGAAAAGATAAAAAGACACAAAACTAGGATGATTCACTCATTCAATCATTCCTCAAACATTTATGGAGCACCCATTATGTACCAGACCCTGTACCCAGAACTAAGGACAAAAAAGTTGAATGAGGCATAAATTTCTTTAGGAAAATAATCTATTATTCAACATTTTATGGTGAGAACCAAATTCTTAGCTTATTAAAACAAAACCAAAGAATGACATGCATTTCTAGACCCTTTGCTTCATTTGGTAAGAGGCAAAGGGAAAGGTAGGACCCTTCAAAAAAGCAAATACAGTGTTAAATTAGCTAGGACATACTTGGAACTTGCAACAATTTGTACAGGAAAAAAAAGCATGCTGGGTTATGGGAAAGAGACTTCTAAGCAACCAGAATGGATGGAACGATCTCGGGCAGATGTTCAGGAGAGTGCCCAGACTTGCCATTGTTTGTGAAATAGTTTTTCAAGCAAGAAGAGCCTGCAATCACAATCACCAAACTTGGCTGGCCCTCCCCTGTCCAGTCTCTGACCTGGTGCCTGACTCCACTGATAGCACAACTCAGCTGAGCATTGTTCTGCTGATCAGTGGTGCAAGGCACTCCATTTAGTAGCAGCTTCCTGATGCAGAGCTTTTAGGAAATTCAAGGACTTGCTCTGTCATCATCATCAGAAGTACATATTTTCATTGCTGAGTCAGAAGAATGAAATTGGAGCTGAACCAGAAACAAATGGGTGAGTCAAATGAAAGACTATAGCTTCAGAACAAACCCCACTGCTGCTAAGATGGCTGGGGTGTGGAGTACCATAGCAAATGCCCATGGCCCATTCACTCATGCCATAAATGGTTATGGCACACTTTCTATGTTTCAAGAACTGTTCTAGGTGCTGGGCGGGGACAAAGCAGTGAACCAGACAGACAAGGCTACACCCTCACAAAGCTTATCTTGCAATGGAGAGAAATAATTTAGAAGATGATGAGGTAAAGGAGATATTAACAAATGAACTAAAGAGTAACTTATGAAAATCTCTTACATTAGACCAGAGTTTATTGCAAGCAACAGAATCCACTCTATCTCATTTCCAAAGAAAGAAATTCTATCTGGTCAGCCCTCTATATCCACAGTTTCTGTATCTGTGAATTCAAAAATATTTGGAAAAAAAAATTACCTGAACCGATCATATACAGACTTTTTTCTTTGTTATTATTCCCAAAGTAATATAGCATAATAAATAATTACATAGCATTTACATTGCATCAGATGTTATAAGTAATCTTGATAGGATTTAAAGTATATAGGAGGTTATATGCAAATAGCATGCTCTTTTATATAAGGGACTTGAACATCCATAGATTTGTATTCCACCTGGGACCTGGAACTATCTTCCAAGGATACCAAGGGATGACAAACAGGGAACTCAGTGACAAAGTAATTGTTAAAAGACTCCAGTCTGACCTCTCAAGAACAGCCTCCAGCCTGTGCACAATTGGTTTTGAGAAGCTGTAGTTTTGGAGAAGGTGCCACACCTCTGCTGACTGCAGAACCTTTCCAGCTCCCAGTGCAATCACAATAGCTGGCGGTGCTGTTACAGAAGTCACCAAATCAGGAAGCTGCCTCTTCCTGCTACAAGTTCTAGCCACAGCTACAATAACGTGCGCTCGAATCACACCACTTCTGCCAGGATCCACGCCAGCACAATGAAGCTCGGTCCATCCAAACGAAACCCTGTGAACCACAAAATGGATACCTTACATTTTACTGGTAGAAACTGAATCATTTCTAGGATCCAACCTCCAACAAAATCTGGGAAATGTGGGTTTTAGCTTTGCATTCTTGGCATAGGAAAAGGGAGTTTGAATGGATGTTAAACTAGCCAGTCCATGGTAGCTACCATACAACTTTAAGAAGGATAATCAGGGAATGTCTCTAAGGCAGGTGACATTTAAGCTAAGATCACATGAAGAGCTGAGGGAGAAACTTTCCAGGCATAGACAAATCAAGACTGGGCAAAGTGTTTGGGGGACGAAAGAGAATTTAGAAAAGTGAGCAGAAGCTAAATCGAGCAAGGCTTAGAAGATCATAGTGAGGAATTTGCATCTGATTCAGAGTACTTGGAAACCAAAGAAAGTTTTATGAAGGGGATTGACAAAATTTGATTCATATTTTTAAAAGAAAATTCTGGCTGCAAGGTGGAGAATGGATTATTGAGGGGCAAAAATATGAGACAAAACAAAAATTTTTGAGAATTAGATATGATGGTGCCTTGGGCTAGGATGTTGGCTAGACAGAAATGAAATTGGCATTTTCTCTGTGTGTATTGTAGGGAGTACCACAGGGTTTCAGGATGAATTAGATGTGAGGAGTTACAGAAAGGGAAACATAAAGGATTGCTCCTATATTTCTAATATAAACAAAGGGTGGATGGTATCCTATATACTGGTTGAGAGAAAACATGACTTCAATTGGCCAAAACATGTACTTCTTGATATTTAAAAAATAATAGACACATAATAGACAGGTTGGAAGTAGTCTCAACCACAGAGCCTCATGTTTTGCTCTTCGAACTGGCCACTAATCTCATTTTCCAAAACATAACTGAGGTTCTGAAGAAAGGGGTCTCAATCTCTTTGCATGTAAGATTCTGGCCCAGGTGTTCTTAGACACTGGTATAAAGACTTACATGGTAAAATACATGTGGGGCAATGTAGAATAGTCTGGGGAGGTGTCTAATCTTCACAAGAAATGAAAGTAATAAAAGAGATTCGAAGGTGAAAAATCACACTCTGAAGTCATGTGAGTTGAGGACCACGGAAGGTCACAGCCCTGTGCCATTTTGGTGCAGCAAAATAACCCTCAGGTCACTGACTCCTGCGTCCTTCCCCCGCCCACCTCTCTCTACTCACTTCACCATCAAAACACTTTCTTAAATAAGCAGAATAGGATGTTTACTAATAATTAAGAATAATTAAATGATTAAATGATGTCAAAAGCAAAAACTGTAGCTTATTGTTTCTTTATAAACATACATTTTATAAATAATCAGCCTGGGAGTCACACTGGAGAACAAACAGAAAAAACCACAACTCTATAAACCCTGCTATAATCTCCTCAACAAATAAAGACACCAATAAGAATTAAAAGTCTTGGCAAAAGACAGAATGGGAGCCCATACCTGTGCCCTGCCTCTCTTAAGCAATCGAAGCTCTTAGAATAGCTCTGTTGCCGGGGCAGAAGCAAATAATCTCTTGCTCTCCCTGAGCATTAAACCTTCCACATGTCTTTGGCACTCTCCATGGGCATACTGCTGCCAAAGCAGAAAAAGATTTAATTTCATGTTGCTAGGTTTTCACTCTTCTGCAGTTAACAAAGAGGCAGGTGCAGTCAGCTGGGCTGTTAAAAAAGAAAAAGGAGAGGGTTAAAATTGTTTATTTGACCCACTTCAAATCTTGCTAAATCACAGAATAAGACAATTTGTAACTTGTTTCCATCTCCCATACCTCAATCACTTGCAAGGGAAATGCATCTGAAGGTATTTCAACTTACAAATGAAAATTATTTTGTCAATGCACAGCACTCTAAGCCTTGCATGTAAGAATTTTTAAGCCCTTTTCCTACTCCTCCGTGTATAAAAATATGTGTGTATATGATCTAGTAAGCTCATGAGGAAAGTTACTAGCTGTCTACCTGATGATTTGTGGGTAATGTGGATGGACTCTCAGTGCTCTCAGGAGGTAAAGGTCAAGTGAATGTCATCTATCACCTGAAAAGTGAAGTTGGTGTATGGAAAAGGAAAGGTGGGCTTTTTTAAGTGTTTAATAAAATAATTGGTCAACTGCTTTGGAGACATCAATTTGGGCTCAGTTTCCATCTTCAGCCCTTTCTCTGACTATGCTAGGTTTTTTGTTATGTGCTCTCGCCAGAGTGGGGAGGAAAGGCAGAGGGGCAGGAGCCACAATTTGTTATTTTTGTCACCTAATGGAAAAATGGATTCATGTGTAACTTTTCTTTAGAGTCTCTTGCTTCTGAGCAGATGGCAGATATTTAATACACAGCTCTTGAATGTGTCAATGAATCATGATACCCATCTGGTACAGGCAAATTCTACACCGGGCATTGTGGTTGCTTCTATAAAATATATTGCACTTCTCCATTCCTGAGAAAAAGCAATAGTGTCTGAGGGAACTGCCTCAGTTAAAGAGATGGGCTTGGCTGACTACTGGTAATAGCATCTTCTATTCCAGAGACTGGCAAAGAAATGGTCATGTGAACCTTGATTCTGACCCAGGAGCCAGGAAGAAAGTCTCCCATGAATCTTCTTCTTAGTTCTTAAGAGAGAGTTACAGCAGCTTGGGAGGCTGAGGCAGGAAGATCACAGGTTCGAAGCCAGCCTCAGCAACTTAGCAAGGCCCTAAGCAACTTAGTGAGACCCTGTCTCAAAATAAAGAATAAAAAGGACTGGGGATGTAGTTCAGTGGCTAAGTACCCCTGAGTTCAATCCCCAGTACGAAAAAGAAAAAATAATGCTGGAAGCTGGGGCTTTCTTTTCCCCACTGTACGTGAATAAGGAGGCTTATAAATCAGGTGCAGCCAGCAACCATTTTGCTAACACAAGAAAACCATCTTGAAAGTGAAGCTGAAGTTGAAGACAGTAGAAGGAAGAGACTAGAAAAACCTCACCCTTGGGCTGGGGTGTGGCTCTGTGGTAGAGTGCTTGCCTAGCACATGTGAGGCACTGGGTTTAATCCTCAGCACCACATAAAAATAAATGAATAAGGGTACTGAATCCATCTGCAACAACAACAAAAAAAAATTAAAGGGAAGCTTGCCCTTCAATGATATTTTCATCATGAAATCAAACATAAAGTTTAGTCTCTTTCAGAATTGTCTAAGACCTAATAAATACCTTTGTCGTTTAAACCAGTTTGAATTCGATATTTTGTTTCTTAAAAATGAGTTCAAATAATATAAAGACTACACCGTTTTTTAAAAACAGACTTTGTAAAGATATCTAATTGCTTCAAATATCAAGTTGATCTTTTAATCACATAATCAGTAATTACCTTCTTATTACTAAAATATTCTTAACAGTTCCTTCTCTCTTTAAGACTAATTTTAAGAATTAAAAGTCTACAAAGGCAATAGGAAATAAGAGCTGATAGCACAGAGCTCCCACAGAAATCATATTCTCATTTATGTGTTTGAAAGCAAATTTTACACTTTAAGTACAGTTTTTGGTTTTGTCATTGGGCTGTATTTAGATGAGTCTATTTCTTTTATATTTTATTTATATCTGGGAATCTCTAATCAAAATATATACTGAGGCACTTAAACCAGGCTGTAAAATGGAGAAGTCAATTGTCATCAATTACTCCTTCTTCCATCCCCCCAATAAAGCACCCATTCTCTCTCTGGGTAGAGGTTGGTTCAAGACAGTCCATTGTAGGAGAGGATGGCCGATAAGCACATGGGCTCAAATCTTGATTCTGTCATTTAGCAGCTATGTGCCTCTGGGCACTGTAATACTAACCTCTGTAAACTTCCATTTACCTTTTTGTAAATGAAATACTATAGTAGTGGTATCTACCTCCTACCATTACTTGGTGGCTCACATAAGATAATGCATGTGAAGCACTTAGCATCGCACCAGCCATGTACAAAGTGCTCAAGAGATGTTATTAATATTCACTTTGTGGTGAAAGTGATCAATGTGTTTTACCTGAAGGGAAGATGTTGGCATTTTAAAAGTGCAGCTTGACAAACCAAATTATTATCTAAATGAGTGAGGTTTAAGAGAGAGCTCTCCAGGGCCCAGCAGGCAGGGTGGGCTGGTGCCCTCCCTCTCCCTTCTAACATGGATCTCCTGCCTCCTTCACATAGAATTAGTCTGCATCCCTCCTCCATCATCATAGCACTTGAAAATTAATCCTGATTCTCACATGTGGCTCAGTGAAATAAAAAGTTGTAACACAGCATAATGATGATTTCATACCTTGCTATAGAAGCACTCAGAATTATCTTTCTTAAAATCTAGAGAAAAGAATAATAAATAAATGGAGGAAGAGAAAAATTTAATATAGTCTGCCTATATTGGCTCAATTCTAAGAAGTTCAAGAGAGTGTTTACAGGGTGTGGTGGAAGGAGCCTGACAGGCTGGAGGGCTTCTACTTCTGCCAATGGAGTATGACCTGGAGCCAGCACTGCGTCCCTCTGGACAGTAATATCCTCACCTCTAAGATGAAGGGTTCAGATGAGAACCAGTGTTTTTCAGCATAAGCTGCCAAGAGTGTAAGGAGAGGGGAGACATCGGGGGAGGAACAGGGGCACAAAGGACCCTTTGGGGAACCCTCATTTCCTTTAACTAGAGCAGTTTCATCATCACCTGTTCAATGTGTTTTTCAATAAAAAGTTTGGACAAACACGCAAGAAAGCTTAACATGAGAGTCTTCAAGGCCCCTTCCTACTATAGCTTTCTGAGATTTTCCTCAAATGGCTGGTTCTCCAAACCTCTCAGTCCAGCCCAAGATTTTCTTTCCACTGAATGCACAGGGAGTGCTGTCAACTGTGCTGCCTGTGTGCACCGTCTGTACCAGGATGACCTGGAAGACCACAACGTCACAGCCCCCTGACCAGGACATCTGGAGCAGCATGATAATCAGCCCCATAGACACACCCAGATGGGGAAAGATGGAGGAACCAGTCTATTTATCCATTCCTATGACACTATTCTATTTGCTCTTGTTTCCTCTTTTCTTCTTTGTGGTCCCGGGGATTGAACAGGGCCTCATGCATGCCAGGCAAGCACTCTACCACTGAGCCATATCCCTAGGCCTGCCTTCCCAGTTCTGAGAGCAGAGACAGAGAGGAGTTTGGTCTAGGTGCTGCACAAAATGCTGAATCTTCTTTGAGGATCTTGAACTGAGCTTTTTTCTGAACCAACTGTTTTTTTCTCCATCCCACTTCTAGGGTCCTCAGAGAAAAAAAGCACAAGAGATCATATCTGATTGCTCTTAGCACATTTGCTTTACTTGTAGTCACTGCACTGTCCTCTTTTAGAGTTTGAGATGGAGTTTATCAGGCAAAATGCCATGGTCTATGTAAAATTGGATTTTGTTGCTCAGAAACAAGGATTTTCAACTTTAATTTTCATCAAACACAATGATAGATTATTCTTTAGACAGTCCATTTATACAAATCCCTTACATTTTTTCTTTTATTAAATTCTGAAGTAGTCCAAGCATACCAAAAAAATGTAGAAAGTAAGAACATTCTTGTACCCACCATTCAGCTTTGTTAAATCTTAATTTGCCTTATAGCTTTAGAGCTTCCATGGATTTTTTAAGGAGAAAAAAATTTACAGCAACCCCCTGTGTTTTAACCCTCATTCCCATTTTTCGGTTTCATATGTTTTCCTTTAAGAAAGAAATATTATCTTTAATTTGTTGTTTTTCACTTCCATTTATGTTTTCATATTCCCCCTAAGTTTACATAGAGTCAGAAGCAAAACATAACATTAGTCTTCAAGATTTGGATTCAAGATTTGGCTCTTACAGTGTATTCACATTAAGTCATGAGCCTAGATCCCACTTCTTCCGTTTAAGATGCCCTTCTATGAAGATACTTCAACTTATATCTCCAGTGGATAGATATTAATGCTGTTCCAGTCTCTTTCCATTGCAAGTGATGCGATTTGGAAAGAACGCTCTTATCCACATGTGAAAGCATTTCTCTAGACTATTAGAGAACTACAGGAGTGAAAATTAAGCTTGTTTAAAATTTTACTTGAGACTATCCAATTGCTTTCCAGGGTGTTATTCCCATTTAAGCTCCCACCAGCAAAGTGTGAATGTCCCCTTGCCCGAAACTTCACCAATACTTAGAACTGGCAGACTTATCCATTTTTAAAAACCTGGTAGATGTAAAAAGAAAAATTTCATTGTGGCTTTAATTAACATTTTCCTCATAACTGGAGAGGTTTTACAACTTTTTCAAGCTTATTAGCCATTCATGTTTCATTTGTGAATTGCCTGTTCTTATCTTTGCCTATTCTTAGGTTGACTTACTTTTTTCTGTTGCTAGTAATACTACAACTTGCAGAAGTTTTAAAGTAAAGAGGGTTATATTGGCTGCTGGTTCTGGTCCAAGGTGGAAGAGCCCCATATGATGGCCAGAGTCACAGGATGAGGCTGGGCATCTCCTGGTCATCAGCAGATAGGGCAAGTGAGCATTTGTAGCCTGTAGTCTCTCTCCTTCGTCTCATAAAGTGGCCAGGATTCAGTCATGAAGCTCCACCCAATGGCCTCATTAATCACTTTTCAAAGGCCCATTTTTAAACACCAGAGCTGAATCAGGTATCCATCCTCTTCGATTCTCACAATGGAGCTTAGACTTCAACCTAAGTTTCAGAGAAAATAAATCATATTCAAACCATAGCATTTGTCTTTTTCTTATTGCTTTCTGGGAGTTCTGCAGATATCCCAGATAATATTCCTCTGCCAGTTTCAGATATTACAAACAACCTCTCTCATACTCTGACTTGCCATTAGAGTTTATTTAAATTCTCTTTGTCATACAAAACTTTGGATGAAGTCAAATTTGTCAATGTATTCCTATAAGGTATGTGGTTGTCAGGCATTAAAAAAACTTTCCCTATCTCAATATTTTGAAGATACCCACACACACACAAACGCATACACACACACACACACACACACACACACATACATGTATGTAAAAGTTTTAAAGTTTTACGATCTATATTCAGTTTACTTGAAACTCAATTTTGTATTGAAACTGAATCAAGTGTCTATGAACCATGAACCATTTATTTTTAAAAATCTATCATTTCTTGCTAATTTGTAATACTACTATTATATTATTTGCTGAAAACAAAGTGTCAAAACCTGGGATCTCTATTTGATTGAACGAGTCTCTTTATCCATTCCTATGACACTATTCTATTTACTTTAGTTTCCTTTTTTTCTTCTTTGTGGTGCTGGGGATTGAACAGGGCCTCCTGCATGCCAGGCAAGCACTCTACCACTGAGCCATATTCCTTGGCCTGCCTTCCTACTTCAATTATTTTAACTTTTAATACATTTTGATACCCAGGAGGGAAGTCCTTCTACCTGCTCTACTTAAAAATTGTTTTGGCTATTCTGGACTCCTTGTTTTTCTAAATACACTTTAGAATACAATTGCTTTTAAGAAGTTATTGGGATTTTTTATTTTGATATTACTTTACAGAGCCCTGACATCTTTAAAATAAGTTATCTTGCCATCCATAAGCATTCCATATCTATTTATTTAGGTCTACTTTCATGTCTTTCAATAGTTTTATTTTTTTCTTAAAATATCTGGACCATTTGTTAGATTTATTCCAAGGCATCTTAGAAGTTTTGTTACTTTTGTTAAAAGGCATGGTTATTTTAAGGATATTTTCTAACTTGAAGAATTTCCTAACTTTGTGGCCAGTGAATAGGGATGTTAGTAGTGAATGTCGTGCTGTACCATCCAGATATTCTCAGCTGTGGGATATGCTATCAATAGCCCCCAATTGTTGACCCTTACCTAAGTTCACATGCCTTTCAGAGGAGCCTAACGTACAAAGACTGACTGACAGGAATAAGACTCAGCCAGCTCACACTAACTTAGGACTACTCCAAAGGGTCATCCCAGATCTAAAATGCCATGTTTCATTGAAATCACATCTCAATTCATCTTCTCCTTTATCCAGTACTGCTCTATCTAGTCCCACTCACAAATATCAACCTCAAGAACATTCTCTAATAAACTTCCCACAAATTAATCTCCATCTCCAAGTTTGCTCCTTAGAGAACCCAGTCTGAGAGTGTCAATCTAGGAAAGCAGAGGCTGAGATAAAATTTTGGAGTTGAGGTATTCTTAGCCTCACTGGCAATGAGGATTTGTTCCTGACACACATTACTGGTAGTGGTGATACTGTTAAAACTTCCATCAGTGGTAAAACTGAGAGGGTGAAAGCAAGAGAATTATTTATCATGCATTTGAGAAATATGGGATAAATGATAATAACTAGGCAAACCGTGGAATTGGGTGGTGACAGCTTGGATTCATTAATCTTTTGAAAAATATCCAAAGGCTACTAGAAAACATCAATTAACAACTACATTAAAAACCAAAGGACCTTCACAGCATCATACAAAGTATCTCTCACATCTTGCAACCTAAGAGTAGTAAAGGAATGTTGAAGCTCAGGCCCAGGACTTAGCTCTAGGAGTAGCAGAACTAGCTTTCAACTAATATAGGTCACCTCTGTTAGTGCAGAGGCCTTGTTGGGCAAGAATGAACCTGTCATAGGGATCGGACATCTAAGTGGATATACCTGAAACTTACATGTCCCTCACATTCCCCTGTGACCCTCTCCTCCCTGTTAAGGTCTAGTTCTTTCCCTCTTGCTTGGAAATATTGAAGAGCCTCCCCCCTACCAGGATAACATTCATCCCCTTGAGAATCTACCTCTAGCTCCCCTCCTTGCAACTAAGACAATAACCAAAGTCAAGTTACAAAATCATCCTGCTAGTGAGATACTGAGACTAATAAAGAAGGAAAGAGAATCTCCAGGCTGCTTTCCATAGTGGTTGCACCATTTTGCATTCCTACCAGCAATATATGAGTGCACCTTTTTCCCCACATCCTCACCAACATTGATTGTTGCTTGTATTCTTGATAATTGCCATTCTGATTGGAGTGAGATGAACTCTTAGAGTAGTTTTGATTTGCATTTCTCTAATTGCTAGAGATGTTGAACATTTTTTCATATATTTGTTGATTGATTGTATATCTTCTTCTGTGAAGTGTCTGTTCAGTATGGAAATTCCTCAGAAAACTTGGAATGAAACCACCATTTGACCCAGCTATGCCATTCCTTGGTTTATATTCAAAGGAATTAAAATCAGCATACTACAGTGACACAGCCACATCAATGTTTATAGCAGCTCGACTCACAAAAGCTAAACTTTGGAACCAACCTAGGTGTCCTTCAACAGATGACCAGATGAAGAAAATGTGATATGTAATGGAATACTACTCAGTTTTATATATATATATATACATATATATATGTATATATATATATAATATATATATAAAATGGAATACTACTCAGTTTAAAGAAGAATGAAATTATGGGATTTGCTGGTAAATGGATGGAGTTGGAGAAGATCATACTAAGTGAAATAAGCCAAACCCAAAAAACCAAAAGCCAAATGTTTTCTCTGATCTGCAGATGCTAATTCACAATAGGGTCAGGGGGCACTAGGGAAGAATAGTTACTTTAGATGAGGTAGAGGGGAATGCAGGGAGGGGAAGAGGCATGGATGTAGGAAGGATAGTAGAGTGAAACACATTATTACCTTCTGTACATATATGACTACATGACCAATGTGATCCTACAATATGTGCAATCAGAAAAATGAGAAATTATATTCCATTTATGTATGATTTATCAAAATGCATAAATGCATCCCACTGTCATGTACAACAAATTAGAACAAATAAAAAATTAAATTAAAAAGGAAAGAGAAATGCAAAAAAAAAAAAAAAAAGGAAGAAGCTGCAAGGCCTAGAAAACATTTCCCAGCAAGAGCCAGGAAAGCATGCATTGGACTGGATCCTGAAGATGCTGGCTCAAGGGAAGCACACCATAAAGTTGAAGAAGGAAGAGTTTATTGATTTACAGGCACTCTGACAGGACATGGGATTTAACACAAGTCCTGTTAAAGACCCTGTAAAGACCCTGGGAGATTGTACAAACACCCTGCTAGGATGGTTCTCAGAGCATTAAAAAGCCCAATGGCCAGGGGGTCACAAACTACGGTCCACTGACCAAATTTGGCCTACAGCTTATTTTTATCCCAGAAGTTAAGAATGTTTTAAAATTTTTTAAAGGGGTGTAAAAAATAAACAAAACAATAAGCAACCAAGGCTGTTTGTGATCCAGCAAACCTAAAATATTTACTATCTGGCTCTTTGCAGAAAAAGCTTGCTTGACCCCAAACCACACATGCAAAGGTAGAGGTACTTGAATTAGCAAGGCAGAAAGTAGGAGACATTATTAAGATTCAGAGAAGTGAGTATACAAGTGTCCACATATCATGTAAGACCAAAAAATTTACAGGTAACTATGCTTCACGGGATGATTCGGAATAATAAAGAATGTGCTAGTTAAAGGGAACCAGCCTCCTTAAGTTCAGTCATTCTGCACACTCTGCAGGCCAGGGATGATAGCAATAGAGGTTATAACAGAACTGGGTTTTTTGATAGCAATGGGTACTGGAACCCTGAAGTAATAGATGGTGCACATTACTGTTAGAAACCAGGGACACACAATTATCTCAATGAGTAGCAAGTTTGGAGTAGTAGGCTTATTGAAGTTAGGGCTGTTATTATACAATGTAGGCAGAGGTGAACATATTTGGCATCCTAGTGATGTACTTGTGTATCTCTTGGTAAATTCCCAGTTTTGATGGTAAGTATATATAGTTTTTGGAACCTGACCTGCGACCAGTCTCAGGTCACTCAGGAATGAGGATCTAGGTCACCCACAAGAGAAAATCAGAAGTGGTAGCTAAGGGTGAGCAGGATCTAAAATGCAGAGTAGAGCAGGGATTAGTGAGAATTTCTTGCAGCTTCAAGGACCAACTACACCAGTGGGTTCTATAGTCCATTCTACTAATCTTTTTCTTTCTTTTTTTTTTTTTTTTTTTTTTTTTTTGTGGTGCTGGGGATTGAACCTGGGGCCTTGTGCTTGCAAGGCAAGCACTCTATAAACTGAGCTATATCCCCAGCCCCATTCTACTAATCTTGATCTTTTGTTTCTCCCAAGACTCTTGTATTAGTCAGTTTCATGTTACTACAATGAATTACCTGAGGCAACTAACTTATAAAGAGAAAAGTTTTGTTTCACTCATGATTCTGGAGGTTTGGTTCCAAGATAGAGTAGCCCCATAGTTTAAGACCTCTGGTGAGGGACCAGATGGCAATGGCAAGAATCATGTGTCAGAGCAAACCACTCACATCATGAGCCAGGAAGCCGAGAAAGGGAAGGAATGGTAAAGGTCACACAGATCCCTTAATGGACATGCCTTCAATGACCTAAGAGACTCTCACTAGGCCCTACCTCCTAAAGGTTTACAGTACTTCCCAAACTGCACCCTGGAAACTAAGCCTTTAAAACTTGGGCCTCTGAGGCATTCAACATCCAAACTATACTGACTCTCACTAGAATCCTGAAGGAATGGCTCTCAGAATAAGTAGACCTCAGTACCTTCCAGATTGCCCTTCCATACTGAAGAATTCTTCCCCCACGCACAGGGCTTGTGCCAGCAGTTAGGCATCATCGGTTGGCCCTCTTAAAGAACTATCTAGGCAGAAACGGGCTGCCAATCCCAAAGTCACATGCCTCCACAGGTCACCCCACATTCAATGACTGCTTAACCTGGGCATGTAAAGGCCTGGCCTCCTAACCCCGACATGGGACATTTCCTCAGGGACTTGCCAGCTTCAGCTGTTCCCATGGGGTTTCCCAGGGTCTTCATAGGGCCACCTCACAGTTCAACATCTCCCTCCGCCCAGCACTGCTTCCCCTCTTTTCTTTTTATAACTGTTGATATCAAGAGTACTTTCTTACAAACTATCTGCACACTAATCTGTCCCAGGTTCTTTTGTCTCAAGGAACCTATAGCAATCTTTTATCCAGCAACCTTATTACTAGAGTTATTTAACACTTTCTCTTGGATATAAAAACAGATTGTCTGAAAAATAATAAAATGGGTTTCTTCTCTTCCCGTCCTTACATCTTTCATTTCTTTGTCTTTCCAACACCATTGTCTAGTGTTTCTAGTGCATTCATGAATACATGCCATGATGATAGGCATTCTTGCCTTCTTCCTCTTTGATGGTAACACCATAGAGTATAATGTCTGTTTTTAAATTTTGTTAGATATCTTTTATCAAATATTCCCCTCTTTTCTGCTTTGCTAAAAATTTTATTATGAAAAATGTTGAATGCTTCAAGTGTTTTTCTGCCTTTTTGAGAGGATTATATATTTCTTCTTTAACAGATATGCTAAATGACATTAAAGAAGTTCTACTGATAAGCCATCTTACTTATTAAGCCCTGATAAGTTTACATAACACATACATAAAGATACATGTATAAAACTCCTAAAGATAGAACTAGATTTTAACTTGCCAATATTTTATTTATAATTTTTGGTCCTGTGTTTATTAATGATCATTAGTCTGCAAATATTCTTTTTCATAGTGACATTTTTTGCTTCTAGCCTCAAGTTTATCTGATATTTTATCAGTTACACTAGTGTATATGGATACTTGACAAAATCTAAAGTTAGTCAATCTTATGGTTTGGATATGAGGTGTTGTCCCAAAGCTCCTGTGCTGATGCAGGAATATTTGGAGGTAAAGTGATTGGATTGTGAGGGCTCTAACCTAATCATTGCTCCATTTGAACAACCTGACTGAGTGATAGCTATAGGCAGGTAGGGCATAGCTGGGTCACTGGGGTGTGTCCTGGGAAGGGTGCTTCATGTCTGCGGTCCCTTACTCCACTCCCTCTTTCTGGTACCTGAACTCTGCCATGGACTGAGCAGCTTTTCTCTACTGGGCCCTCCCCCATGATATTCTGCCTCACCTCCTCTAAGTTGTTCTTGTCAGGTATTTTGGTCACAATAACCTGGAAGCCAACTAAAACAGTCAATATGTCAATCTTTCTTCAAAACAATGCAGGAACTCAGAACACTTTAAATTGAATCAGTGACTTCCTGTTTTGCATTTTACTTTTGTACAACTTTAAATATTTCCTTGTCTTTTTACCTCTACATCATGCCATGGTTGACAGTGTTATTCAGTCAATTCTAATGAAGATTTATCCCATGCTTACTAATTTATGTGTTCATTATTCCTTCTTGCATCTTATTCCTAATTTCTGGATATACTGTGTCAATGAAATATTCTATGCTAAGCCAAATTAGCATTCAAGAATGGGGTGTAAAAAATAAAATTTTATCTTAGCACATTGACCATATTCTACTTGGGATTTGTTGTAATTCCCAAATACGAGGACTTAGGTCTATCGTCAATTTTGGAAAATTCTTTATCTCATCAAGTCTTGCCTTTCTCCTACCCCCTTCATCTTGCCTTTAATACATATATATTAATTAAATATATTAAAATATATTATATAATTATATGTATTAATTATATATAGAATTAAAAGGCATATATATGCTATATTCTATAGACATCTTCACCTGTTTTATATGTTTCCTGTCATTTTATCTCTCATTACTATATTCTGGATAACTTTTTTAGATCTGCTTCCAGTTTATTAATTCTTACTTTAACTGAATCCCACCATAGAAGTTCTAGAATGTTTTGGTCAGTTTTTTTAAGTATGCTTTTTCTTTTATTATTTCTTATAACAGCTTATTCCTTTCTTATATTTTAAAATCCCTATTTTATGTTTCTAATCATTTTTTAAAACTATTGAAATAGCTCCTATAAAATGACTCTACTATCTACCAACCAAGCTATATCTCCAGCCCCTTAATATTGGGAACTAATTCCAATGTACTTTCTTTCTATGTGTGCTAATGCACATTCACAGTGAATCATTTTCATTTGTATTTTGCAGCTGTGCATCATGAGTTCATGTTCAGCAGGCATCTATCTATCTGTGGGAATCCTATGAAACTAAGGTTAGGGTTTCATCCACCACATGAGTTTTATGTTTCCTTCTGCCAAGCACCCGAGGAATACCCCTTTTTATAAGAAGTTTCTCATCTTGGGGATTTCCCAAATTATGTAGGCAGGATGAAATCAAATATTAAAGGAACACAGTTCCATGCAGGTCTTTTTTCATGTCTTTCAAGCAGTATCTTTCTAATGCTCAGCACACCATTGTAAACAAGTAGATTGTAGGAATCTTTTTCCATTTTTACCCATGGTGGATAAACTGTTTTTTATGCCCCTTTCCAATCTATACGTGCACCCAAAATGATTCCCTAAATAATGGGGGTCCCTCAAAAATCCTCAGAATGTTTTCCTCCAAAGGAACCAATTGGTAAAACAGAGTTTCCCAATAAAGCAGACCTCTGGCCCAGTTTAGGAGCAGGATTTTTATCAGCTTCAGTGTAGACACCTACTAGCATATTAATGAGGAAAGTCATCCAGTAAGGAAAAGACAGGGGGTAAATAGGGACAGGATGGAATTGATATTTTTTGGCTACTGACAGTACATCTAACCTCAGAGACAATTTTTGTGGCAGATGTTCCCCACAATTTGCAGATGAGGCCCAGATCACACAGCCAGGACAGAGTCTAATCCTCAGAAGGGCAGTCCGTCAAGTAAAGGAAGGTTTAAGTCAGGTAAAAGTACATTTCTAAGTGGGCCATGGGAGCTGCTCTTCTTGTAGACTCTGTTTTAGCCAATCAGTTCCTTCTAGACATACTGCCCCATTTCAGTTCTTCATTTCTTATTCTTTCCAACTATACCTTCTCTGTCCCCAGGTTTCAACAACAATCCCATTGATTCACTGGGGTGGAAGACTAAGATCAGAAATGGGAAGGGAGGAACTCCTTTTGTTCACATTTTTTATTGGTGCATTATATTTGTACATAATGGTGGGATTTATTGTTACATATTAGTACATGCACACAATAGAACAGTATAATTTGACCAATATCACTCCCAGAAGTTACCCCTGGAATAGAACAACTGTTGAGGCTTTTTCAGACCTCCCCATGTCAAAACATCTATAGCATTCCCCTCTAAGAGATGGCCCTACTCTCTTGAAGACCAGATAGATCAGTGACATAAGATTGCAAAGTAATTTGATTCCGGAACTCAGAACTTCCAGTGCTCCAGGGCATTCTTTAAAATCATACAGTCATCAAAAAGCCTCAGTACCAGCTGTGTGGAAAGTGACTCTGCAGCTCTCACTTAATTTTGGTTGCATTACCTCATTCTATACATCATTCATGACAAGCAAGGAACCACAGGGCTCCCTTGGCTAAATCCCCTTGTCCTTGACCCAGCTCTAATTGATTTGGCCATTTACTTCATAAATGTGATAAATCCTGTAGCTGAAAAAGCTTGTGCAGAAGTTTCAGTGCAGTGGGTTCCCTCCTGGTTGTCACAACAAGCAAAAGAAGCCAAGGCAAATAGGAATCCTGACCCACTGCCGTTTTCCTGTCCTTCCCGTGTGATCCACATTGCCATCACTCTGGCAACTACGACGGAAAGAGTTAGAGAGAGGAGATTTTTTTTAAATTGTCTTTGTATGGGCTATTTATGTCTTCCAGCCTGGTACTTTTCCTTGAACTCAGAGAGAGCACTGAGACAGACTGCAGCGTGATTCCTGCACCCCACAAACATGAATATATTTGCACTTCAGCAGCTGCTTGTGCTGGGAAGGAACTTGGAGTCCCAGTGGGCTTTGGGGGGCCATCCATCTTCCTTACATGTCAGGGCAGCAACTCAAGAGCATGTGACCTCGGGTCTGGAAGTAAGGCAGCACTCAGCCAGGCCCCAGAGGAACGGTTCTTTGAGGATTTTGTCCTGTCTATAGACATAGCTCTTCTACCTCTCTTCATTACCAGGGTTTCAAAACTCTCTAAGGAGGAAGCACAATGAAAGCAATATATTCATTCTGGAACTTCTAGAGAGTAGCAGCATTTGGGGTTGGAGGCAGTAGATATTTAGAACTGAACCAGGACTCTCTGTCCCAGATTCAAACTCAATTAGGTAAAGGAGTCTCCTCAGCTTAATCCCATTCCAATTGTCTGTATCCTCAACCCTCAATGGAGCATTGGAAGAATGGAGGAGCTGCAAGATGCTAAATCATCAGGGCAAGATTAGAGATGCCCGTGTGCTGTGCGTGGACTTGAGAGCAAAGGTAGACATTTTAGAAAGACTTTCAACATCAAGGGTCAAGCAACAGGGGTTTCATATTTAAATAGGAGTGAAACGAAAGTTCTATTTCTCTAGAATTCCAACAAGAAAGGTTTTTATTTCTGAAGTGTTTGGGAACATAGCAGTCTTTGCTTGACACTTGCCACAGTGGGATAATAAGCAAGGCACAGAAGTGTCACAATTGACTGGTATTTTTCCCAAACTATGCAATGTACTTTAAAAAACAAAGGAAGAGCCTAGTCAAAAAAATAAAATATTACTCTGTTTTCAAAAGGACTATTTTTATAATTGCTTATGTGAAAGGAGCCAGAAGAGAGGTTCACTCAGCTAGATCATCTCCCCTTACAGAGGCCAGCTAATCTGTAATTCAGAATCACTCTCCATCTACCCAAGAGTCCTGCTGAGTTCTTTAATTCTGGTATTATGTAGACCTTAAAACCAATCACTGGAAGAAAGTCTCAAAGTCAGCTTAAGGTCAATTTCCCTCAAGAAAGTCCTAGCTTCTCTTCTCTTGGAGCCTCTCTGTCCCCACTTTTTAACTATTTCTGTCTTCCTTCAGCCTAACCCCAACTAGATCTTTCCTATCAAGGTTCGCCCAGGGACTGGCAGAACTGACAGAAAAGCTCTTTAAGAATATAGGGTTTGCTCTTAATAGCAGTGACGCAGGCCATTGAGAGTCAAGGCAGCCAAGCAAGGAGATCTGTCAGCCTGGATTAGCTTTCCAGCACCTGGGAGGTAGAAGTTATTTATACATCAAAACAGACAGAAAAATGTCTGCCCCTTATAGGCCCCTGGTGTTTGGGAAGGCTTGCATTGATCCACGTCCAGAGGTTTCTCCCAACTATCCTCCAAGCCCAGCAGCAAACTATTTGTAAAATCTGGAATTAATGGAAGGAAGGCTTCTTTCAGACTGAATCAAAATCCACAATTGTGCGGACATGTATCTTCTCCCATGGATTTCCTGTCATTTAACCGAATCCCCAGGAACCTATCACAGGAGCCACATGTGTCACAGCATCCTCTCGGAGTCACCTGTCAAAATTATCAATGAGTCCTTTACTAGAGAATGGTCCTGGATTTCCACTGTACTCTCTGGGCCTCCAGGAGAAAAGACCATGCTTCCTCTGTGTTGAAGGAGGACTCTCACTTCTCACCCCTTCTCATCACATCACAAAGTACAAGACTCAAATCAAAATCTTTTCAAGTAACTTCATTTTAAAGGAGAATTTTGAGGCTGAATTGCTAAGTCCCTCGGTTGTAGAAGCCAGAATTCAAGATGCCTCTAGATACTTGTTGCCGAGCTTAGAGGTTAGGTGACCACAGATGTAATTCACTTTGCTTAAGCAATGAAATTATAAAATATTCACATAGGCCCTATTTTGGGGCCTCTCTGGATTAGGTCACCTTGTGCTGCAATGGTCTCTGATCCAGAGAAGCTTATAGTGCCATACCATAGTACTGAAAATCTTCTTTCCAATATCTCATGTGATGAGGGATACACTCACACACCCTGTCTTTGGGAAGTGTAGCCCTGTCGTGTGAACTAGCAGAATAGCTGGAACATTTTCCTGCACTGTCCAGGTTTCCAACTCCCAGTTCTGATCTTCTAATTATACCACCTCCTATTAGAAATAATTCTTGCCTTGTAGGGTGTCAGGAAATAGGAGAGAGATTATTGCCATCTCCCCATTCCTATTTAGGTCCTTTCATCTTTCCTCTGACCCAATTCCCTGAGTCCTCACCTCCAACTACTCCTTCTCCTTGTCCTTCTCCAAATTCCCTAAAGTCCTATGCCCCTAAAATGAGCTTTACAATCAAAGTGATACTCCAGATGCTTTCTCACTGAGAAGCAAAGAAGCCAGCTGTCACCCCTGTTCTCTGCTACTTCATGACTCTGGGTATGTGTCCCAAAATAGGTCTGGCCTTTTGTGTTGCCTTCTCTCATTGCAGTCCAGCTCCTCAGTCACTGTCCACTATCCCAGCTCCCCTTTGGCATTGGTACTTTCCAGGTTTCTCTTCTTTTTGAAGAAAAGCCAGGACTTTCTTGAGGGAAATTAATGTTCCACATTATTTTCTTTCAAACTTGAATAGGCTACTGGTGAGCACTCTCAGAAAGACTGTGTCTTCTTGTCATCCTGGTTTTCAAAGAGCTCCCATCTCCATGAATATTTCTACCAAAGGAGTTCTTATGATACCTTCAACTCTGGAAGGAGAAAGCAAGAAAAAAAATTTGCATTTTTGACTCTGCTAATAAATCTAACAATTTTCTAGAGAAAGCAACTTAGCAAGTCAGGCAGGATTCACCTCGGAAAGGATTTGATGGGCTAAGGAAGGGTACTGGTGCACCACCTTGGAGCTGTGGAGAGAACTTTCCCCCATTAAAATAAATTCTCCTGGGGTTACATGACCCTGCCCTGGGCTTCTTCCTAAGGCTTTGTTGCTTGGGAACTCTGCTTTCTTCTCTCCTCCTCCCCCAGGATCTGTCTTAATATCCCTTCTGGGAGCTCAACTATGGCAGGTGTCAGGAAGCAAGTCCATGGGGACAAAGCAGCCCCACCCTCCTCCAGAGAAGGACAGGGGCCCACGCTTTGCTCTGGGGAAGTCCAACAGGCATTCATTTCAGGAGCTCCCAGGCCCACAACATGAATTCCCACAACTTTGGGGGAAAGTCCTAAGTAACAACACTGCCCCATTTACACTGTGTGAAAGAAATCTATTTCTTAACCATGAGCTTCACTTATTTTATTTTGTTCACCCTCGATAATCAACTGGTTTACCACAAAATGTAAAATGAAGGAGTGAAGCAATGGTAGCTGAGGAAGCGCTGGTGTCTGGAGTTACATTAATAGGCAGAGGCACACCTAAGAGGTATATAAGATCTAAAAATAAGTCACTAACTTATCCTGTTTATTCTCATGTATATACACAGGTACCTAAGAGAGAAGTCCATCTATGGTTCCAAAGAATCAGTAAAGAACACCGAAATTAACCATAGCCCACCATCACCCCAAAAACAGCATCTCCCTGTTTTTTTAAGCAACAAGAATATTTCATTGTCAGATAATTTGTCATTCATATTTGAGACTACAGAACCACCAGAGGTCTCCATATCAGTCATCACTGTGAGTAAAAAAGAATAGAACATCACAGTCATGGGAATTGGTACTCAAGGCATAAACCCTTGTGAGTGTACATCCTTCCAGAGTTTACCTACAGAAACACATGCATTTCTCCCTTAGCAACAACTGACTGCTTAAACAATTTAATGTTTTAACACTAACATTAATAATAACAGCTAATAATAATTGTGCATTTAACCTATCATTAATTCATTTAATCCTTCAATTTCATTTAAACCATAGGAAGCATCTCCTTTTTAAAATGAGCAAGCAAAGGCTAAGAGACAAAACCTCTTGAAAAACCACAGCATTCATGAGTGCTTGGGTTTAGACTTGAACTCAGATCTCCTTGCTACTCACTTCAAGAATTTACCCATATTTCTATACTGTTGATTATAATCCAAATATTCAATAATAAGGGTTTCAACCTTTTTTTAATATTCTAAACTCTATTAAAATACTTACAGTAAGCATCTTCATTACAATTGCCATAAAAATGTAGTTTTTACTAATGTTTTGTTTTTGTTTTTTGTTCTAATTAGTTATACATGACAGTAGAATGCATTTTTACACATCATACATGAATGGAGTATAACTTCCCATTCTTCTGGTTGTACATAATGCAAAATCTCACCAGTCATGTAATCTTATATGTACATAGGGCAATAATGTCCAATTCATTCTAATCTCCTTCCTATCCTCATTCCCCCTCCAGTTCTTTCACTCCCCTCTGCCTAGTTCAAAGTACCTCTATTTTTCCCTAGCCAACCCCCATTTACTGTGAATTAGTGTCCACATATCAGAGGAAACATTTGGCCTTTGGTTTTGGGGGATTGGCTTATTCAAACTTTATTTTAATGGTAAATTCTTTCCCCCAGCTATTCAAGATGATTTTGCACACATTTAAATACTTCAGTTAAAACCCAGTTTGTACACATTTTCTCAGACTTCTGGATTTAATAGCACATTCTGGGTGTGGCTCACAATGAACAAAACTGGTTCAGGGAATAAACACCCAAATTCCACTTCATTCTATTTCCTTTAAGAAAAATAGCGGTTCAATCTAAATGGAATGGCCCCGACTCCAAGTTGCAAGCCCCCAAAAGCTTCTTTGGGACTGTTCCTTGGAGGTGGTGGTAGTTTGCTAGGACTGCCATTAACAAAGTCCCAGGACCTAGCAACTTAAACAGCGGAAATTTACTCTCTCATTCTGGAGGCCAGAACTCTGAGATCAAGGTGTTGGCAGAGGTGGTTTCTGAGCTCTCTCTCCTGGGCTTGCAGACAGATGTCATCTCCCTGTGTCTTCACTTGGTTTTCCTTCTGTGTCTGCCTGTGTCATAATTTCCTCTTCTTATAAATACAATAGTCATTTTGGATTAGGGCCCACCCTGTGACCTTGTTTTACCTTAAGGACATCTCAAAGACCCATCTCCAAGTACAGTCCCATTCTGAGATATTGGTGATTAGAACTTCAGCATGTGAATTTGGGGAAGACAAAATTCAGCACGTAATTGTATCCTAACAATTTCCTTTTACAAGGTGATCTGTGTTGTAGGATATAAATGCTCCTGGACCCTGATAACTAGGAATCTAAACCATGTTTTTTCTAAATGCTTTTGTGTTGTCTATCTGTGACAACACAGACAATTTATTTTGTGACTAACAATGGTTTTTATTCAAGTAAAACACTTAATAACAATTTTAGTTTCCATCTTAGGAGACATCATTGATCTCAGTTGTTAAAAAAAATGTATAGATGCTTTCACCAATTACAAATTGCCAATTAGTAAAACAAATTCTAGATTCCTAAAAATTTTATTGAGACCAATAACATCTCAATTTCTTATTGTTATATATCTGGCACTCAAAACTGTCCAACCTCTAATGAAGAGAGTACACAGAATAATCTACCCTACACATGTCTCTATGCCTGGTAATTCCATGTGAAGTTTCAAAATGTCCTAATAAGAGGTGATTCAGATGTGTATGTTAGTTACATCAATCTCAAAGCTACGCTTTATGTGGTACCTACTAATTTCACATATTATGCTGGAGATATGAACATTAAATCTTTTTTCCCATCAAAATCCTTGCAAGAGAGACATCACTGTCTCTGCTTTACCAGAAGATAGAATGTTAGAGATATTAAATGAATTGGCCAAAATCACACAGTTGTTCAAGATAGACCTTAGATGTAAATCTAGTCCTCTCTGCCTCCAATTTTTTTCCCACTACTTCTTTGACTTCTGAACATACATAGCAGTGTAGTCTAAGAGGCTCAATAACTCTGAACTTTTCCTGGGCCATAAAAATATCCAATCCAGTTCCATCAACTGTTAGTTCAAGTAAATAAAATAACAAGTACATCTTTGTTTCTATGCGTTAGCAGCAACAATCAATCATGGGGTATTTACCACTGGAAATAAAATCTACATATGTCTTTGGGTGATGATGAATATTGAGATAGATACATTTTACTTTACCAGAAAAAGTAAACTAAATGGAGTCAACCCAAATAGTCATCACGAGGTACTGTGTAACATCTCTGAACCATGGTCTTGCAAACACTTACTTCATTGTTCAAGCTTGCCCATTTTGTGTCTGAGCCTCCCAGTCAACATGTATTGAAGGCAGGAGCCTTTCCTTGTCCATCTTCTATTTTTATTGCAGTTCTGAGGGCCATGACTTGAACTGGGCAAGTGCTCACCAAGTTTCATGATTAGCTTTGAGGTCTTTACAAAATGACCCAGAGAAGCTCATGGAGGACCTGGTCACAAACCTCACAATTATACAACAAGGTATCCAGGAAATCCCTAAAACCACTCCCCAGACCTGGTCCCTGAGGAATGGCCAGTTGGGGCTGATGAAGGGTGCTTTGTTACAATGGTGCAGTTTGTTTATATAAGTAGGAGGTGTAAGAAATCTTAACCAGTCCTAACTGGGGAACTTACTCCTAAATAAAGCAGAATTCTGTTCAATCTGTCCGAGAAAGCTGACCCCAGCACTAAGTCAGTCAAGTCTACCAGTGAGCTAGAAATGCCTTCCTTTCTTCTGCTGCAGCTCAGTTGTCTTCTTTCTACAGCAAGACTTCATCCTCATGGTAAAGTAAATACCAAAAAGCAGTTTTCTTGAAATTATAACAACAGACAAAATCAGGATAGTATGTCCAGAGTTTTATTCTAAGTACATAAGTAGGCACACCATATCTCTTTACCCAGAACTAGAAATGCAAAAGAACATATAAAGACACCAATACTTAAGACTGAGCCACAGAGCCCCCCCTGGTAAATATAATGGGAACCCTGATGCCAGAGATCAAGAGGCCTTCTTCAAAAGAAAGAATTGCCTTCGATGCTAATTCACAGTAAGGGGAGGGCGGGAAGAATAGAGTTAGTTTATATTAGATAGAGGGGAGTGAAGTGGGGAGATGGGGTCTGGGGGTAGGAAGGATAGTAGAGTGAAACAGACATTATTACCTCATAACATATATGACTGCATGACCAATGTATCCTGCTATGTTGTATAATCAGAAAAATGAGAGATTTCACTCCATTTATGTATGATCTACCAAAATGTATAAATGAATTCTACTGTCATGTACAACTACTTAGAACATAAAAATTTTAAAAAAGAAAGAATTGCTTTTAATAGATGAAGCTACCAGTGAGAACATGATTGGATGGATACTGGTAGATCTGGTCCCTGAGAGAAAATGTAATCTTCAAGAAGCCTGCTATAAGACACAGAATGTTTCTTCAGTCTGGCATCTCCTTTCAGTTCTGCATATCTGTCTACAGGTCTGCCCTGGGCCTTCTATTTGTCCTAGAATGACTCTGCACACTTTTTCACACCTCAGAGCACTAAGAAAACTACAAAATTCTTTTGCCTATTGTGAACAGGCTTTTAAAATTGATAATAGATTGAGAGAAGTTTATGGACTTACTGATCCTTTAAGGAGGCAGAGATACTTTGATGTAGAGGTAGAGGAGGTTTGAAAACCAAACAAACTCTGGGGATTTAGAGCACTTGGGCCATCTTGAGACTGATGTGAAACTCTCTCCCCTTTTCTGAGAGCTTTTAGCTAATCACAGCTTCAGGTAGGTTAGAAAGACATTGGCATCTAGTCATAGAAGTAGAGTTAGGGGCAAGGAGCTACTAACCCCCAAGGAATAAGTCTCTGCTAAATCTCTGAATCTGAGCTTTCTTGCCTCAGAAGACACAGGTTTAGCATCAATTTAGATTCAGGAAGGAGATCATAAATTTGTATAAACAAGATAAGAATAAAATGATAATAAGAAGAAGAAATCCAAGGTGCAAAGTATGGTAGAATACAGAACTGGACTATTCAAACCACCACCAGTAATGCTTATATATGCGTTATCTTAGTGCAGACTTGGTATACAGCCTCCCAAACAGCAATTCTAGAAAGTGAAAGGGGACACTAGGGCTCCAGAAGTGAGTCACACCAAAGCCATCACTGCACAGCTACCCACCCCTTTCATCAAGGCAGAAATGACTCCATATTAGCCACAGCTTCCATGATCTCATTAGTAAAGATATTAAGAATCTACTGTTCCTCTCAGGGTGAAGATTGAAACTGTGCCACAAATTATTTCACCCAGAACATTTCAATCTGATTGGGTGGATGGGCATGGGGAAAAATAATGTCCATCTCCCCGTGGTAGTTTTCCTTAATCTGTTTTGGAGGATATTTGTGTGACTGAAATGTGTCCTGATGTATGCTAGTCCAGAGAAAGGCCTAAATGAGACCTTCTGAAGATTTGGAGAATGGTTGGGACACTTTCGATACAAGTAAGCAGATTGACCAAAAGGCAGCTGTGGCCTTATACAAACTAAAAGTTCAGGGATGGATCTGGCTTAGGGCACAGAAGGATTCAGGACACAAATAATATCATTTGGATTTGCATCTTCCCCCACATCCCCCCACAGTCACTTCAATTAGCTCTGCCTTCCCAAGTTTCAAGTCCCATGTGTCTATATGATGACATTAGCCTAGGGACCTCTAAGCTGTTCCAGGTACAAGTCTCAGTGCAGCTGATTAGATCACATGTTTACCTTCAAACCCATATTACATCAGAGTCAGAGGGAACTGGGCTGTGTGGATCATTAAAAATGGGAAATCAGGCTATGGTTATCATAAGAAAGGGTGGACACTGACTGTCAGGAACTATGTATGCCCACTCAATGAGTGAATGGCCTTGAAGCTGATGTTTGAAGAAACAGCTGATCTTAGTTTAGATATCTCTCCAGAAAACAGAACCCAAGATAAAGGTTTCAG
>JAJEJO010002150.1:213940-252445 GCA_020662805.1 Glaucomys volans
ACAGGGCCTACCTGCATGTCCCTTCAGAGTCTTCTCTAATGGCTCACAGAAGCCCAGGTGCTGAGCACCATCAAATCATCAGTCTCACTGTCCTCTCACTGTGGAATATCCTGGCTTCTAAGGGACCAAATGCAGAAAGCCATCTCTTCTCTCCTTTAATTTTCTTCTTCAACCTGAATTTAATCCTGAAATGATTTAAATGTTTTAAGCAGAAAAGCAAACCAAACCTGAGTGAGGGTGGACAGAGATGGCTCATACTAGACTCCTGTGAGAGAAGTTCTTAAAGGCTCAAGTCTCCTTTAGTTCCCCCAATACCCTAACCTCTACAAGGAATTACGTCACTCAATGCAGCTACAGCCAGTTTTCCAAAAGCAACTTGATTGCAAATCAGTATCTGCAGGTCTTTAGGAAAAGGTCTAATGGCCCTCTTCAAGCTATCCTCAAAAGCCATCCAAAAGGTGGACTTCATGGACGTTACATAGCCTACATTTTGTCAGACCAGCCAAATGTACTCTCCAAATGTGACAAAATTCTACCCAGCTTTTCCTCCATCACGGACTAGTAAGCAAACCTCCTTACAGACAAACCTCCTCTACAGATAAACCTCCTTACAGATGGGAAAGAAACCAACAATTAGGCCATACCTGTAAGGATTTCACAGCTCAAGTTTTAGGAAAAGAGAAATGGTAGGAATGATAGGAACTTTGAAAAAAACCATAATTGAGATGAAGTTTTAAGATAAGGAAAAAACTCTAGTGAATGTGGGGAGGAGGAAGGTGACCTCAGACAAGTCATACACATGAAGGCAGGTGGGAGCTGGGGCTGGACTGGACAGCACACATCTTTCTAATGAGAGCAGCAGCTACTCAGTTCCTGTTGCTATGGTCACATGTGTACTCTGGCCAAGTATTGCCAGGTTTGTTTCTACCATCTCCAATGTGGTTAATCAGTTTGGCAGCTCGAATTCGCAAGACAATATCATTGATCAGCTCAGCCTAGGTTCTGGTTCTCCTGGGAGGAGGTGTCTACTTCTAGTCCAATAAGCTGTGACAAAAGGGCCTGAAGAGGGCCAGGACACATGATCTGTTATCTATACCAGAAGAACTTGGAGAAGGAAGAGCTGATTTATTAGAAGAGGGCTATGAGAGAGATCCTGCCGCAAAGCCTGCCTCCAAAACCTAAAAGCAAATTGTAGACTCATCACAGTCATGCAATTATTTCTACCCTG
Organism: Glaucomys volans; assembly: GCA_020662805.1. Taxonomy (NCBI): domain Eukaryota; kingdom Metazoa; phylum Chordata; class Mammalia; order Rodentia; family Sciuridae; genus Glaucomys; species Glaucomys volans. The sequence goes on from JAJEJO010002150.1 coordinate 215,169, forward strand.
CAAGAGACTCTTCCCACAATTCCCTTGCATGCAGATAGGTGCTGTATTGACCTCTCCAATCTTGCATTGCTTGTTTCAGCCAAGATGAGAATGCAAAGAAAATAATAAGGCGTCACCTCCTGCTTCTCTGCATTGTTATTAAGGTTGAACATGTTTGGCCAAAGAGAAAGCTGCCTGAGAAGTACAGCTGAGGATGGCTCCAAAATATGCCATGTTACCAAAACAGTATTGCTGCATTCAGAACATAAAGTCTGCAGTAGAGTTTAACTATTTATTTTAACCATGGGTGCATAATTAAGATTGTCTTTCTAAACAGAGAAAAAGAACAATGTCCCCAAGAAAATAATGAAGCTATGGACATCTAACCTGCTGCAGCATTATTTGCAGACTTTTAGCTTGGGAAACTGAAGGCAAGGCTCAGGGGTCAGTGAATTTTGATCCAGAGAAAGATGGAGAAGTCTTTGCTGGTATGCCTCCAAGAGACAGAACAATGAGTACCTCACTTTACAGAAAAGAAGAATCTGAAGCTCAGAAGTGTTTAGAGTTTGTTTCCTAATAGAATTTAGGTCTTCTTCCACTCCAGGGCTCTTCAAATGTCTGCATCAGGTTCTTGATTTGAGGTGGAAGAACCAGAAAGCATATGACATTTAACTCTAAAAGCTACTTCTTTCTAAAGCCAACTAAAGACATTTGTCAGTTATCAAAAGTAGCCCATGCCTTGAAATGCAAAGATTGAAGAACAAATGCTTCTTGATTTGGACAGAGCCTGTTTATGATTACAAAATTAGAATAGATACACTTAAATTTTAAAATGATTTTACTGTGCTATGAAACCTATATTAAAATCCTGTCAGAGAAGTTAGTTTCTGGCTAAGCTCTTGTTTTCAGATATCTTTACTATAAAATTTCTTAGATTTATTCTTTGACCACTGATGACTTTTTGGATATCCCCAAAAAAGGAAAAGCCCAAACTACATCCATCAAACCTGATCAGATAATCTCATCATTCTCCCCTAGTACATCTGTAGTTGAGGGCAAAGAGGTTGAGTTCCATGACTTGAGTTCCTGTCCATCTTGCAAGAACTTGGGTAAGGGGCCCTACCAGTGGTGCTAAAGGCTATCTGGCCTACCCTGAAGGAACTGAGGCTTAAAGCAGACACGAGAGAGTCTGGACCCATAACCCAGTGGTAGGAGAGCTAGGGCATGGTTCAGAAAGCCCAACTACTCAGTCAAGTTAAAGACAATTTTGAAATTTCAAATACCACCACCTACTACTTCCCAGACTGTATTCCTGAAAACATCAGTCCTCTAAGTAACTGATTTAATAAATAGGAAAGTATAAGAAAGAAGAAAGGGAGGGAGGGAGTGAGGGAGGAGGAAGAGAGAGAAAAACAATGTCCATCCAAGGCCAAGAAGCACCAGAAAGGCAACATACCACATGCCCTTCTTGAAGGTTCACATCACACACTAGAGAGTCAGCGAAGGAAGCCCAGCAGTAAAGAAGTCTGTTTAACTCAAAATTCTTTTTCTAAGTCACATCTATTAACATCCCATAGACCTGGTGTTCTAGGAAACATACATTGGGACATGCTGACTTAGTGAGAAGAGAAATAAATTTCAAAATAATTGGGCTGGAAAGTAAAGAAATTGAAACAGCCTGGCTCACATCAAGCAAGAGTTCAGAAATGGCACCACGTCATCTTCATTTTCTTCCCCTGCCTCTTTTATCCTGGGACTTGGGAAGAATTGGAGAGTAAGGGTGTCCTTGAATAGCAAGGACAAGGAAAATGAATTTTCTTCTTGAGTTTACCATTAAAGGTTTGTGTAGAAGAGTAAAACACAGATCTGCCTCTGCCACTTTTCTCCATGAGTATTTAAATCTCTACCAGAAATATAAAGCTTAGAATAGTATTCCTGCATATTTATAACTGCTTTACAATGAGCTACCAGGATTTTTCCCTCTTAAAGCTGATAAAATTACATTCCTACCTCAGAAACTGTGAGGGAATCAAATTCGGCCTTTAAATAAACTAATTTTAAAGGTTTAAAAAATATTAAAGACTTTTTTAAAAAGGAATAGGGGACTCAAATATCCCAAACTGTGAAAATGTCACATTTTTATACTCAAATGATTCAAAATAGATGAACAGAATGCTTCCAAACTTTCTAAAAATATGCATCTTCAGGCAATAAAAAAATCAATCTAAAGGGTCATTTATTTCAAGCACCTAAAAGCCCAATTTAGCACACCAATGAGCCCACACAGCTGACTGGATCTGGGAGACCAGGGCTGAAGAAAGGTCATTCACACTCCCCTAGCTCCTTAATGATATGTTTAGCCAGGCTAATTTTAGACCTGTCGGAAGCTTTTGATTCAGTTAGCCATAAGGTGTTGGTGACAAGTCTGTGGTCAATGGCAGGCGTGGGCTGAACTCCTTTTGAAGTCGATTGGTGAGTTCATTCCTGGAAGGAGAGTGTCAATAGGTAGTCACAGGAACTGTTCATGATCCACATCTCCTGGGAGGTCTTTTCTCCCCAGCCTATTTACCTAATGTGGGCAGGAGACTCTGGGAACCATCAGGTGAAGAAACATCTTCTTGGTGATACCCATCCCACTACCACCTTTTCAACTGACCATTCGAAATTATCTTATGCTTTCTCTTGGTTCATAGCTATTTTGGTTCAGGCGGGAAGTAGCTGGATTCAGGTCGACCTGAATAGGCGGAGGTTGTGATCTTAGGTCACAGGAAATGCTTTAAGGATGTCAGAGGTGGGTCTGCATCATAGCTATTTGGGGATGGAGGCTCTCTGACAAGTCTTTTAACAGGTGCTTGAACATAGACAAGAAAGCCTTCTTTTTTCTTAGATCCAGAAAGACATGTGCCTACACCAACTTCCAGAAAAGGCTGTTCCTCTAGTTCACATTTCACCTAGCAAGAGCTGCCCTTTTCTCTACTTTGCCAAATATGATGAGGGGGATTTCATTACCCAAATTTCTTTAGTCTCATAAACTTTTGTACCAGTCAACTCAGAGTGTACCATGAGTAGGTTCTATTTTGCATCATGTGCAATTCTGTACAATATATGTTCTGCAAAGGTATCTGTAGCAAAGAAAACGCCGATGCTCCACTCAAAAACTCATCAGCCAAACCAGGGGGAATGTCTCCAGGACTGTCACGCCCTCGATTTCAACAAATTCCGATGTTCTAATGGAAACTGGGACTAATCCATTACCACCCTTCTGTTTTGTAGAATGAAACTTAAATTTCCTTAGTGCACATAATAATTTAGCAGAACCAGGAAATGTCTATGGAGCAAGGAATCTAATACTATCTTTCTAAACTTCATTAATCACTCATGTTCCTCACCCTGGGTCAAAAGGTGTGGAGAATAGCAGAAAGACAAGGTGGTGGTGAGAGGAGAGGAAGTAAAGGTGAAAAAATTAAATGAGAAAATAAAAGGCAATTAATGAGTAATCATTAATAATAATCACACTTTCTCCCCAACTATTTTCTCTGTTCTTGTTGACCTCCCAACATAAATCAGACACCAGCTAGTCTCAGTGGATACCCTCAGTTACCACACCCAAGGGACAAAAGGGCAGAAACCAGGACTTCTACATGAGCTCCATTTTCCAGTTTTGAGACTCTAGAGGTTTCAGTGTTCATATTTTAATTGTGGATTTTAAAATGCTCATCTCATTGACAGTCCTCTGCTGACCATCAGCCATGTACTAAGAACTCTGCTGTACACTCTAAGGAACATGATTATGAGGGAAATAGCCTTGCCTCCAGAAATTTAGTTTAATAAGAGAGAAGGAAATCATTCCTCCTGGTTACAAATTCTAAAGCTGGGACATTGCATAGCACTGACTGTCACACACAGGAGGAATCAGGTGCCTTAAGAGAGGTTCAACCTGAGTGTAACCAGGAGTCAAAGAAGGCATATGTGACTTCTAGTTGGAAAGAAACTATCAAAGAGGTGACCTCTTGACCTCAGCAACTTAGCAAGGCCCTAAACAACTCATTGAGACCTTGTCTTTAAATAAAATACAAAAAAGGCCTGGGCATGTGGCTCAGTGGTTAAGTGCCCCTGAGTTCAAATCCCCAGTACCAAAAAAAAAAAAAAGTGGCTTCTTGAGCGAGGTGTCAAAGAATAGAAAGGGCTTAAATACAGTGATAGGATACTGATCAGTGAAATCTCTGGGAAAAGGAAATGACACAAAGGTACAAAAACAAAAGTTCTATTTGGCAAATAGCAAGTGGACCAGTTTTGTTAACATGGAGGATAGATAAATGAAGGGTATCAAGAAGTCAGAGTTAGAAAGTCTGGTCTAAATTCTACAGGTAATGGGCAGCCACTGAAAACTCCAGAGGGCTCATCTTTGGGCACATTAATTGGACCCCAGTGAATTATAACTAGAGAGGGGAGTTATAGTGGAAGGCATCAGCTTCTTAGGATTATCCAAGTCAAAGATAAAGAGCACCAGCAGTGAGGATCCAAAACAGGCAGATTCACTAGGCATTAGGGATACAGAAAGAGCAGGAACAATTTGGTGTGATGGCTAAGGAGCATCTCCTATGGTCCTTGTGATGAGAATAAAATTTCACCATGTCAAATGGCCACTTGAAATTGTCAGATTGTGAACCTATCACTGAGATATTCTCATTGTTGCTCAATACTGTTGAGTAATTGGATACTTTTGCTGTTGTAGATTGATACTGCTTCATCTGTTGTAAGATTTTTTTAAATTGCATCATCTCTTCCATATGTTTTCAAAGTGTAGAAGGACCAGAATAAGCACACAGACAACAGATATCACAGATACCTCAGACTAAAGAAAGACAGGGAAGGTCTTATAATCTCTTTCATATATAAATACAGCAACAACTCTATAGTGGTAGACCCACAGCTGTTGAATATAAAGGAGACAATCTGTTAATACTATCCAAATCAATTGTTCTGTTATACCATGTCCTTCCTATGTGTCAAATATATGCCCCTGCCCCTAATTACTTTTACATCACAGACATCAATAATACCATTTTAAAAATTGACATTATTGAATTGGTAAGGACCTGCCTATGGAGGGCCCCCTATTAATAAAGAATTCAGTCTGGTGGGCTGGGGGTGTGACTCAGTGGTAGAGTGCTTGCCTAGCATGTGTGAGGCACTGGGTTTGATCCTCAGCACCACATATAAATAAATTAAATAAAGAACCATCAACAACTAAAATAATATTTTTTAAAAAAGAATTCAGTCTGCATATAACATTTCTCGACCAGTAACCAGCCTCATTCACCTACTCATATGCAAAGGAACTGGGAGGGGATCTAGGGGTATAACTCTGTAGGGAACAGCATGTGCTTAGCATGTGCAAGGCCCTGGGATCAAACCCCATCAGGGGAGATAGTGTGAGGACAAACAAGAATAGCCCTTTCATCTAGATCAGCTTCTACTGCAGACACATTGTTGACTGTCTTCCTCAGGTAGTTTTCCCTGATATACTAGAAGCAGCCTAACCCCTTACCAATCTCACAGAGTTCTCTATTTGACTTAGATCTTCTTTATGTGTACACTTATTCTTTGCCTCCCTCTTCCCTTCTTCTTTCCCCTTCATATATTGCAAACATTTGGTGAATACTTAATGTTAGTATATACCCAGCTTAGTATATACCCAACACTGGGCCCAATGATATAGATACAAAGACAAAGGCAAACACTCTCTGTTTTGTACAAACAGTAATGTAAAAAGTTCATGTCCCTGGGAATGGAAGCGCCATTTGACCCAGCTATCCCACTCCTTGGTCTATACCCAAAGGACTTAAAATCAGCATACTACAGTGATATAGCCACATCAATGTTCATAGCAGCTCAATTCACAATAGTGAAACTGTGGAACCAGTCTAGATGCTCTTCAATAGATGAATGGATAAAGAAAATGTGGTATATATACACGATGGAATATTATTCAGCCATAAAGAATAATAAAATTATGACATTTGCAGGTAAATGGATGGAGTTGGAGACTATCATGTTAAGTGAAATAAGCCAATCCCAAAAAACTAAAGGCCGAATGATTTCTCTGATAGGTGGTTGATAACACATAACAGGGGTGGGGAGAGGTAGGGGAAGAATGGAGAAAGGATGGATTGTATAGAGGAAAATGAGGGGTAGGGTGGGGGTAGGGAAGGAATGAGACAAACATCATTACCCTCTGTATATGTATGAATACACATATTGTATGATTCTACTTTGTGTACAACCAGAAAAACAATAGTTGTACTCCATTTGTGTACAATGAACCAAAATAAAAAAAAAGAAAAAGTGGTATATATACCCAATGGAATATTACTTGGCCTTAAGAACAAAATTATGGCTTTTGCAGGTAAATGGACGGAGTTGGAGAATATCATGCTAAGAGAAGTAAGCCAATCCCAAAAAACCAAAGGCCAAATGTTTTCTCTAATTAGTGAATGCTGATCCATAATGGAGGCAGGTAGGCAAGGGAAGAAAGGAGGAACTTTAGATTTGGCAGAGGGGAGTGAGGGAGGGAGAGGGCATGGGGGTGGGAAAAATGGTGGAATGAGATGGTCATTATTGTCCTATATACATGTATGATTGCGCAAATGATGTGACTCTGCATCGTGAACAACCAGAGAAATGAAAAGTTGTGCTCCATTTGTGTACAATGAGTCAAAATGCATTCTGCTGTCACGTGTAACTAATTAGAACAGATTTTTTAAAAAGTCCATGTGCCATGTGGAATGCCTCCCTTATAGACGGGCCATCTTTAATTAAAGCTGTTGATATCTGAACACTAGCACTGGACTAGTGTTATATACATGGACTTCAGATTCCTAGGACAAGGATGTTAGTGCCAGATGGACCACATCCTAGCTAAGCAAACCCGGCAAACTATCCAAACCCTCAGCACCTGTTTTCCTCTTCTATACAATGGAGATGATCATACTAGCACCAACATCAGAGGGTTCTGCTAAGAATTATGAGACAATGCATGCAAAAACTTTAGGATAGCTCCCTGCTATACACTAAAAAGCACTAGATAAAAAATTATCATTAATTGCATAAATATCTGACCCATGGTGAATCTGAAAATGACCTCTGGTAACTGTGATGGTGATCATCCTTTAGCAAATGAGAATGAAAGACTGACTAGCATTTCAAAGAGCAGTCTAGAAGGCAATGTCCGTGTCAGTTTGTATGTCACAGAAGAAATGCTTCTCCAGCCTGTACGTATGTTTTCTGTTTTGCTTCTCTCATTTTCTTATATCAGGAAATTTTCATCTGCTCCTGATGTTTATTCTCTATTTAAAGACACAGCATTCAGTTTGCAAAACCAGTAGTTCTCTGCCAACGCTGTCAGCACCCAGGGTTGAGGCTCCGAAGACCTGATCTGCAGCAAGCAGTGAATTAAAACTACTAGTCGCATCCATACAGTTGCTGGTATGCAGGGCAGTTTACAGGATCAAGTCCCAAAAGAGGAATATAACAGAAATCATAGAAGCAGGCACAAGAGAAATTATGTTCCTCATGCAAACAGTCATAGCAATTAAAAATGAAGGAAAGAACCAACTAAAACAGAAAATTGCAGTGGGGAGGAGGTGGAATTCTTTAGAAATCAAAGACCATGCATCTTACTTATTCTCTGAGGCTCTAGATCATGGCTTAGATGAACTTATGGCTGTTTTCAACATTTCTATTAAACACAACCAACAGCTGGACTCTGGTTGCCATTGCCAGGCAGGCTACACCCCAGGGGGCCGGAATGCATAATCAATCAAGGCAGGTGGCAGGAAATTGGTTATCGGGAAACTTGCACATACTTCTGAAAGCCAGAGTGGGTTGCACCTAATAAAGTTTTCAAGGTGACTCTGACTTTCTTCCCCCATCTTCCTCCTGGGCATTTTGAGCCTAGTTACCCCAACATTCCAGGAAAGGCAAATCTCCTTCAAACACCACACCCTCTTCTCAAACACTATCTGCAGAAGCAAATTTAGCATTATATAATTACATCACCACCTTGCTGCAGTTTACGGACCCAGAAAACAAACTGCCATGTGGGCCAAGGTGATCAGGCAACCTGGAGCAGCATGCTGTCTGAATTGGAAGGGGGCAAAGCCTCTTGCCAAGCAGATGCTTTTGAACCCAGCAGATCTAGGAATTCTCTTTTATTTATTGCCTTTAAAAATGCAGATAGGAATATGAGATCTAGAAGTTTTCCATGCTGCACAATTTATGCTAGCTCATTACCTCCTGCTAGACTCCAAGGCTTTGTAACGGAAATTGGCTCTGATTTCTGAGATGGGCATTACATCATAGTCTTCTTTTAGCACATTATGTCATCCCTGCTGAGACGCATTATCTAGGGTTGGCTCAGCAGTAGCGATTTTTGTGGGCCGACTGCAGTGTTCCCAAAGAACTGCTGGGAACCACAGATTGAAATCTGAAACATTTATCTTCTAAAAAGCTGAAAAAGAGGAAAGATGTTCACGTTGGACCCCATTTATTTTCCTTAACCCTCTCCTGTCTCGATTCCTTTTAGATCATACTGCTGCAAATGCCAACAACAGACAATAGTCTGTGCAGGACCAATCACTGAGATAATCACTATTAAGGTTGCCTGAAATACTGCTCCCCATCAAGGGCTAATACACCTGACACAGGCCATGACTGTATCACAAGGGATGCTACAAAATTCTTAAAACCACCTGGCATTTGCACACAGCTAACACAGCACTCTAATTCTTAAGATGCTTAAGAAAAGAATATATGAATGAGACTACCTGCACACACATACATATACTTGTTTCTCCTCCTGACCATCTTGTGGCCACAAAGACAAATTCTACAAGTTTGTATTAGAAATCATTTTTATGCCAGGAACTGAATTGATATTATCTCTTCTCATTTCAACCATGAAATTAGAAGCCCATTTTGTATCACTCCATCCTAGGCAGGATTAGAAACCATTGCACAGAGGGAATAGAAAGATGCTTTCAGGATAAAGCAAAGATGTTCCCAAACCCCAGAGAATCCCAATACCTCTCTCATCACAAAAGCATAATTATGGGGTGGGGGGGGTAAAGTTTCTAGATACTGAAAGGAAATGGAATACATTCAACCATGACTAAGTTACAATTCCCTTCTTCTACACCAACTAATGAGATTTGTTGGGTGGGGAATAAATTCTGGGGGAGGCACTAAAAGAAAGTGTGTGATATTCCTTTCCCCCACCCACCTGTGCATTTTTTTTTAATTTTCTTCATAGTGAATACCTTTGTGCTCTCAATTACTTTTTGTGACTCTCAAATGGTAGATGCACCGAAGCAAACAATCTCATAATTAATCTGGAGGCAAGTAAAGCTAACATTTGGCCTGGCCCAAGAGCTTTGTTCCTATTTCTACCTTCAGTGATTTTTCATCATGTTCTATTTCAGTGCCCACCCCCCAGGGTCAGAAAACAAGATGGCAGGTTTCATTCTTTCACTCCATCCAGCACAAGGCCAGCAATCAGTCGAAGCATGCCAGTGGTGGACGGGACCTCTAGCCCCACACTTACAATGTGGGAGCTACCTGGGTGACATTCAGCAACCCCATCTTTAGCACCTCTTCTCTCATATTTCATGTCTGTTGCCATTTGTTCTTGGCTCCTCTGAGGGGCCAGTGTAAAGATTGATGGAATGACCCACAGAGGGCTCCAAGGCTTTCAGATGGATAGTGCTATATAAGAGTGTTAAACAGCTAAAAGCATTTGCAAAAATCCTTTTACCCTTTCTCCCTCCTTTCCTTTGTCCCTTCACCTCTACCCCTTCCCCCAGCTCTAAGAATTTTATGATCTGAAGGCCAAAATGCTTTAAATCTTAATAACTACATGTGCCACTCGGGATACTGAAAGGAAACTATATATACTCTACTTGACTCGTTCCAAGCTTTTACTGCAGCCAAAGTAATTGCTGCACCATTTAAAAATTCCACTGAAAAAGCAAGTAGCCTTCAACACGTTAAGCTGATTTTCATGTAAGTTGTAAAATATTAAATGACCATAAATTCTATCCAATAGTGAAATTACCTGACCCAATCACTTCCTTTCCCTTTTCCCAAGGCAAGAAGGTGGATTCATAAGCCCTGAAGGATGCATGTCCATCTCTAGATTCTGACTGGTTATCATTCTCCAAAGACACACTGGGGGAGGAGTCAAGCATCACTTCTCCCTCTTCTTCCTATGACCTGTGCATCCCAGTAGGCTATGCCCAATCCTGCAGTAAGAGTTTGCAATGTGCTTAGAAGCCCTTAAACACTCTCCAATCAGGCCAACTGTGGATCAGAGCTCGTATGCCCTTGCCCCTTAACAGGACAATGCCTAGCCATGAGAGGCTATGGGAGGAGCTCTTCCTGCTGCAGGGGAAAGGAAAGCAAGCCCAGGATCTGCATGTGGTTGTTAAGAAAAAGTACATAATGGGGGGACCAGATTTCACAGTGAAAAATCAAACTATTCCCTAAATGGATGTCCCAAAATCAAGGTGGAGGATAGAGGTGACCAGTTCAGAATGGGGAGATCACGCACTGAGCTCTCTGGCTCCTGATATTACAATAAAACCAAGGCTTGAAGTGAAGTGGTAATTCTGGGTCTGTCTTCAACCTCCTTCTCCAGCTGCCTCAGTACCAGTCACCATGCTTGGGAAGCTGGCAGAAGGAAAACAAAATAGTATGGACATTTCAGGCTTCCTGGGCAGAAGACATGTGGAACACTGACACAGCTTCCCTTCTCCACTCCCAGAGTCAGAACCAGAATCAGCTAATGCATAGAAAAATAAACATTTGGTTCATTACTGAAGGTCCTTATCTTGCGATCAGCAATTCCAGAACACCAGCTGTCCTTTCCACTTGCTCTCTGGGTGACCCCAGAGTCCCACTGCAATCTCCTGGGTTCTTGTGGCATTTCCTAGGCTGCAGAGTCTTCCCTAATTCTCAGAGGAAGCCCTCAACAATGTACTTCTAGACCTATCTTCTCAAGGGTAACAAAAAAAACTTCTGCAAATCCAAGAACAGCATAAACATACACAGCACAGAAGCATCCAGATTACAGTTCAGACCAGTCAGCTTTATTCAGCTTTGGTGGGAAACCACACAGGTTCCCTTAAAAGGAAGATCCAGACTACTTCTGGTTATTATTCTTTTAAACTTCCAGGAAGCTTGTATTCCCTTCACCAGGCTGAGCACCCTGCCTTCCCCATGGAAGTCTTTTTCTTCTTATTAGGTTTCTACTTCTTCCTTCCCCTGAAAGGTGGCTCCTATTTGCCCTTCCTATGGTTTGGATCTGGAATATCCCCCAAGGCTCATGTGTTGAAGACTTGGTCCTAAGTGCAGAAAGGTTCAGAGGTAGGGATCTGGGGAAGCAATTGGATCATGAGGACTCTGACCTCATCCACAAACTAATCCATTGATGGCTGAATGAACTACTGGCAGGAGGGAGAAACTGTAGGTAGTGGGGCATGGTTGGAGGAAGTAGGTCACTGGGGATAAGCCCTGGAAGCATAATTCTCTCTCTCCTTTCTCTTGCCCTCTCTCTCCTTCCCTCCCTCCCTCTCTCCTTCACTCCCTGGCTGCCACAAAGTGAACGGCCTCCCTCTGCCACACCCTTCCATCATGATGTCCTAACTCACCTCAGGTCCACAGAAGCAGTCAACCATGACTGACACCATATGCCAAAATAAACTTTTTCTTCTCTAAGTTGTGTCAGATATTTTGTCACAGTAACAACAACAAAAAAACCTGATGAACACAGCCTTAGGATAGAGGAGTGAAGCAGACATCATTACCTCATATACATATATGACTGCATGACTGATATGATCCTGCAACGTGTACAATCAGAAAAATGAGAGATTACAATCCATTTATGTATGATCTATCAAAATTTTTAAATGCATTCCACTGTCATGTACAACTAATTAGAACAAATAAACAATAATATAAAAAATGACAAAAGTACATGTAAAAAAGTACTCTATCTCCATTAATTCTCAATAATAAAACTAGATGGTGTCATTTATTCATTAATATCTATCAAGCAGTAGTGACTATATGCCAATTATTGAAATAGGGGACATGTGGATGGATCAGACAGGGATTCAATCTTTTAAGAACAAGAGGAACCTCAGAAAAGCTATATCAATAAATATGTGGCAGAGACATCCTGCTTTCACTAAAAAATTCCACCTCCTATTCCTGAGTACACACATTTCCCACTTCCTCTACAGTTCATTTTGGTCATTTGCCTGAGGTCCAGTCAATAACAAAGTAGGTGTAAAGAATGTGCACCATGTCCAGGTCCAGCCTGGGAGACCCTACTTGCTCCTCCTTCTTTCACTGACAGGGTTGGCTGTGATCACTAGCATTTAGAAGCCACCAGAAGATGGCAGAGCCTCAGATGCCTGCCACTTGAAGGAAAATTGTCATTCTGGCCCATTTATGTTCAGAACTGGTACAAGAGCAAGAAAAATTTCTGTGTAGATCCAATCACAAACTGGGTCTCTTTGCAAAAACAACCAGGTTATTCTGACCAACATAAACTGTAAGACAGAATACCATAAACTGATGAAATGATTGTTTCTTGAAGTAGAAAGATAGTCACAATGTATAGTAGAATAAAATGTATTGGAATACTTGCGATAGTATGAAGCCATTTTAAAAAGAATATGTATGTACATGTACACACACAGATAAAGTTCTAGAAGAATGTATAGCAACATATGGGTGCTTCATTCTGGGTGGTATTAAACTAAATATGACTTATCTACAGTTTCTGATACATCAGTGATGAATGTCTTATCATGAAATATAAAAGCTATGTTTAACATTTAAAAGGAAATGATGTCTTGCCATGTGCATAAAAATGCATCTCAAGTGGTAAAGACTTCCTGAGGAAGATTTGGTACGGCATCTCAAACTAATCATGTATTAATGATCCTTCCAACTCTGCAAATCTATAAATTAACTACAGCCTGAGAAATAAATCAGTTCAATTATATCACACACCTGTTCCCAGCATTCACAAATTGAAGCCTCATCAATGGAGATCAATTTGCCAGAAAGGATAGCAGAGATAATTTTTTCTTAAAGTAAGGGATTCTCTTTGAATAAATTATTTAAAAATTTCCAGGAAGAACCCCAGTAAACTATAAACCCAATTGGTCATTGCAGCAAAGGCTCCCTCTTCATATTTAGGAAGAGCATAAACTGGGGAAAATGGAAAGGCACATATAACAAAATGAAATTAAACCTTTATCTCTCACCCTGCACAAAACTCAACTCAAAGTGGATCAGAGACTTGTACACTAGAACAGAGACCCTGTGACCACTAGAAGAAAAAGTAGGCCCAAATCTTCATCATGTCAGCTTAGGATCTGACTTCCTTAACAAGACTCCTAAAGTGCAAGAAGTTAAATCAAGAATCAATTAATGGGATGAATTCAAACTAAAAAGCTTCTCAGAAAAAGAAATAATCAATAATGTGAAGAGAGAGCCTACAAATTGGGAGAAAATCTTTACCATGTGCACCTCAGATAAAGCATTCATCTCTAGAATATATAAAGAACTCAAACTTACCACCAAAATAACAAATAACCCAATCAATAAATGGGCTAAGGAACTGAACAGACGCTTCACAGAAGATAAACAATTGATCAACAAATATATCAAAAAACGTTCAACATCTCTAACGATTAGAGAAATGCAAATCACAATTCCAATCATAATGGCAATTATCAAGAATATAAGCAACAATAAATGTTGGCAAGGATGTGGGGGAAAAGCGAGGATGCTGGTGGGAATGCAAAATGGTGCAACCATTATGGAAAGCAGTATGGAGATTTCTCAAAAAACTTAGAATGGAACCACCATTTGACCCATTTACCTCACTCCTCAGTTAATACTCAAAGGACTTAAAATTAGCATGCTACAATGACACAGCCACATCAATGTTTATAGCAACTCAACTCACAGTAGCTAAACTAGGGAACCAACCTAGGTGCCCTTCAACAGATGAATAGATAAGGAAAATGTGGCATATATAAGGGGAGGGGAGCTAGGGAAGAATACAGTTACTTTATGTTAGGTAGAGGGGAGTGAAGGGAAGGGAAAGAGTATGGGGATAGGAAGGATAATATAGTGAAACAGACATTATTACCTCATGTACACATATTATTGCATGACCAATGTGATCCTACAATACATACAATCAGAAAAATGAGAAATTACACTCCATTTATGTATGATTTATCAAAATGTATAAATAAATTCTATTGTCATGTACAACTAAGTAGAACAAATAAAAATTTTAAAAAATAAATAAATAAAAATAAATGTGCTCTTCCCACATGTTATGGGGGAAGAATATCATGGAGAATATGGGGTCCTAAAAGAAGAGCCACCCCTGCCTAGCCTCCATACAATCTCCAAAAGTCCCTGGAGAAAGATTTCATTGTACAGCAAGAATCAGAAACCTTGCAAACACTATATTCCAAGACCCCATTCCTCCAACTGGAGGAATGCAGTTGACTGAAGGGGAAAAAGGGCAGGACCCTGACAATCCTGATGGAGGAAAGGTATTGTAGACTGACAATCCAAACACAGATAGATGATGATCTCACTGGGAGGGCTCTTGGGAACACCTTCAGGGAGGGAGTACTGGAAGCAGAAGCAGGTCAAAGAAGAGTTGGGCTGAGAGGCAGTAAAAGTCATGCTGAAGGAATCGTGGGATCCCACCGAGCATTCTGCAACTAGGACAATCTTTCAGAGGTAAAGGCTCCAAAACTTTATACACCCTCAGGGCCTGGAGCAAGCAACTTCCCTTGGCCAATTTTCTTGGGAGAGACCCAGTGGTGGGACATCAGCAGGATATGCTGCAAGCAGCTTGGAGGACAGCACCTAGGTTCAAGGGATACACAATAGTGCCTACTATAGAGCAGCAGGAGGATGCCAACTCCTCCTAATCAGTCTGTCCAGTTGTCAAAGTGATCACATCAAAATCTGCTCCTGTCATTCCTCTTCAAAATTCCAAGCAGTTTCCCATCAACCTCAGGATCAAAGAAATCCTTCTATAGAAGCCCAGGGGACTTTTCTTAAGCCCAGGAGTCAACCCCATGCGACAGTCTCCCTGTGGAACCAGGCTCTAGCCAGTTGGGCATATTCCCCCACACCAGAAATTACCACGTTCTTCCATGGCTCTGCACAGTGGTGCACGCTGTTCCTTCAAGCTCTTCTCCACTCCTACCTTCCCACAAAGTCTCGCATCATCCCCCAGCCCTCAGAGTAACTTCCACTGAGAAGCTCTTCTGTCTCCTTTAGGCAGCTCTGACTCAGTTTTCTCCACATTCCCACCACTTCATACACATCTACTTTAGCCCCTTGAAGTTACCCCAGTTCTGCATGTTCATATCCTCACAAGACTGGAAGCTTTTTGAAAACAGAGCCAGGTCTCTCATCTTTGTGTCCCTGATATATAGGAAGTATTGGATTGAATGTCTGTTGAAAGAATGCTCAATGTAGAAGAAACTGTGCTGGCAGCAGTAACACCAGCCCAGAAGGGCAGATAAATTCTGATAAGTTGGTGGGAGGAAACAGGAGCTGGGGCCATGGAGAGAAGCAAGGTGTTTATAACCAACCATGTGCCAGAAACATTTGGCCTTTGTACCAATTTAACATCTACTGCCAGTTTTAGAAGCTTAACAGAATGGAGAGTATGTTAAGGCTTTTTATGGTGACAACAAAGTTGCTTTTAGGGTACAATGACCGAAAAACTCTCCCACAGGGAGCTTTAAGAAAGAAGCATTGGCTCCATGGATTCCTGACTGAGGCTGTCCATTACATCAGATGATAGATCTGAGCAAGCCAATGTGTTCTGGCCTGCAGAATCTTGGCCAAGCGGAGGCACTACACACAAATAACATATTTATACGTTTTTCTGTGTGACAATGATCAACTAAAGTGTTCAGAAGGGGAGGAGCAGTATGAAGTAAGAGGGTTTAGGCCAAAGAGAAACAAGTCCCAGGGAACAGACAGAAGGAAAAAAAGAACTTGGGTCATTCTGGTCCCTCTTGTAAGGATAAACAGAAACAGAGCTCCAATCTTTGTCATCTCATACCTGGTTTTTTGAGGGCGGGCACTGGGGATTGAATCTAGGGACAATTTACCACTGAGTTACATCCCTAGCCCTTTTTATTTTTTGAGACAGAGCTTGCCAAGTTGACAAGACTAACCTTGAACTTGTGATCCCACTGGGGTTACCAGTGTATGCTATCACACCTGACTTCCAGTCCTTGTTTCAAATTTCTATTCTTAGGAGAAATGGAACTAGCCCAAACTACATGAAAGTGATCATATATCAGTCATATCTTGAGTAACTTCTTGTTTTTTTTTCCGAACTCTGATACAAACATAATATGACCCAGTAATGAAGCAAAATTAGGGTCATATAAACAAACAAACCAAGTTTGCCTTCAATCAAAATAAATTTCGGCTCTGTATTTCTCAATTTCCAAATCTCACTGTCTCACAGGACCAGGGAACTGTTTGTGGAGGGAAGAAAAAATACTCTATTTCCTCAGGAAATGCCCATGGGCCACAAGTCTTAATCTGCTCCAGCTGGAGTGGAGGCCAGGCGCACACAAAGCATGTATTCTGTCTCTCCATGCCTTCTGCAGACAAGCCTCGAATGAAGTTCAGAAGTAACTGTTGCCAGTATCCAAAAGGAAGATTGCCAGCCAACCAACTGCTCCACCCACCTGAAAGCCTGATCATGATTCCATCTGAATGTAGGAGTCAGTGTCTAAATATAACCCCGAAAGCAGCCTCCCCCCTCATCCCTGTGCTTGTAGCTCCTCTCCTCCCAAAATAATGAAATGAGGTGAGTAGTCTCCAGACTTTCCCCCTGAGGGATCAGCTTGGGGTAATGAAGCAAAAGAGTCACCCTTTGCTTGGTTGGGGGGTCGTAGAGAATAGCAGCCCTCCACCCAAGAGTTACCTCAAGCCCCACCACATCCCCACTTCCTCACGGGGTCCCTCTCAAAATAGATATGGTCCCTGAGGTTGGTTAGTCATCCTAGGACACTGATTAACCTCAGGGATGTCCTCATAAGTGTGCCTTCTCCACCTCCCCAACCCAGGACACCTGCTGCAAAATTCTGAATCTCATTGTGTTGGGCACCTCTGGGCTTCAACGCACCCTGCTCCTGTGATAATTCTTCTCTCTCTGGATGGTACTTTAATAACCAACCAATACCTGTTCAGTTCTTGGTCCCTCTTATTAAGCCTGAGATTCCTGGTGGCAGATCTGTGTCTTTCCTCATCTGTGGATCTTTATTCACCACCACAGTGCCAGGCATATTAGCAGATGCCCAATAAATGCTGAATGAATGAATATAATGAGCGAGGAATCACCTCCATGCTACACTCGGTAGGTAGGACAGATGCTGGAAAGTAGAGCTTCCAGAGTGTGACTACTGCTCCGTTCTGTATGTGGAGCATGATCCTCAGACCCCACAGAGCCCTGAGGGTTTCAGTCAGAGCATGACAGTGCCATGACCCCTGCACTCGAAATCATCCTGTGGAAATGTCGAAAACTAAATCCAGCTGGAGGAGAAAGTGGGACCTCAGATGACCCAGGAAGGAGTTCAATAGGGATCACATGTGGAGTACAGTGGCACTCACTAACGAAACCCAAGGTGGGATTCTTTCTGTACACACCCCGCGCCTGACAAGAGAATCTGGGCAGGAAACCATCATTGTAACCCCCACAGCACTCTTGGCCATTCATCCCAGATGTGACTGAGGAGGCTTGGAGTCCCATGTGGCCTGTTGGTCTGTGCCAGACCTTGTAAGTAGGTAGGCTACTCTTCCCCTAGGCACAACCTAAGGGACCATGAGTCTTTGCATAAAAGGTAGCTGGTTTTATGGAAATACCTTTTCACTGGCTCTTCCTTATTTCCCAGTCAAGCAGGGCCTTGCTATCAAATAGGGACTACTTCCTCAGGCACTGGTCTACACAGGTCTCCTCTGGCCAGGAGGGGAGAGGATCAGCACCAGGGTACCTTGAGGGGCAGAGGAATGAAATTAATCAAAAGAAAATCAGGCTGATGTCAATAACACTTGTGGTCAGAGAAAGGGCTATCCCCCCTTTACCCACTGCTAAGGTTTGAAGGTGGTTCCCAAAGTTCACATGTTGGACACTCAATACTCAAATTCATGTTGATATTATTTGGAGGTGTGACCTGTAAGAGGTAATTAGGATTAGATGAGGTCATGGGGATGGGGCCCCCATGATGGCATAAGCAGCTTTGTAAGAAAAGGAAGAGAGACCTGAGCTGGTCTGCTTGCTCTGCTTCACAAAGTAGTGCCTTCCATCACATTATGTTGCAGGAAGAAGGCCCTCACCAGATACTGGAATAATGCTCTTGGACTTCCCAGCCTCTAGAATCAAAAATCAAATAAACTTCTGTTCTTTATAAATTATCCATCTCAGGAGTTTTGTTATAGCAACAGAAAGTTTCTAAGACACCCACATTGGACCACCCTCCACTGAGCTTCCCTCAGCATGAAACGATCTCATTGGCCATAGAGAGTATTTATATGGCCTTTCATTTTGGCTTCTGCTGAGTGAGATGGGTGGTCAAAAACCAAACAGAAACAAAAGAAACTGTTCTTTCCAAAGGTTGAGGCCAGAGACTTTCTGGCAACAACAGTCACTCTATTTCGCCTTACTGACTAACTTCAATTAAACTCAAGAGGATTTGGATCCTTCACTTTTTAATCTTTTAATTAAAAATAAGATATATAAGTATATTTCTATTACAATATTACAGAAAACTATCCTGGTTACTCATGATGGAAACCATTTCCCATCTGAGGCAAAGGAGAACAGTGTGGTTTGGATATGAGATGTCCCAAAAATGTTCATGTAGCAATGCACAGGAAGATTCAAAGGTGAAATAATTGGATTGCAAGATCAATAACATCATCAGTGAATTAATCCATTTGATGAATTAATAATTTGAATGCCTTCTGAGTGGTAACTGCAGGTAGCTGGGGCATGGCTGGAGGAAGTACATCACTGGGGCATGTTCATGGGGATTATATTGTCCCTGGATCCTCAGGTGCATTCTTCTTTCTCTTTCTTTCTCTTCCTCTCTTTCTTTCCTTCCTCCCTCCCTCTCTTCCCCCACCCTCTCTCTCTTTTTCTCTTTCTCTTTCCTGGCTGCCATGAACTGAGAACCTTCCACCATGATGTGCTGCCTCACCTCAGACCCAGAGCAATGGACTTGGCCGACCATGAACTGAGACCCCTGAAACCAAGAGCCCAAAACAAACCTCTCCTCACCTAAGTTGTTTCTGTCAAGTATTTTGGTCACAGCATCAAAAAACTAACATAGGCCTTAACATTTTTTTAACAAGCTCCAGGTGACTGCTATAAAGTATTTTATTTTATTTTATTTCACTAGACTTCCCAAAAACCCAATTAAATATTACTTTCTTCAATTTATGAGGAAAACAAATTTCATAGTTTATGACTCACCTACAGCAAACAAATGGAAAAACTGTCCCCTTTTTCTCCATCTATGGTTATTAGACCTGATAACAAAGTAGAATACCTTTTTTGGAAGACTCTAGGGGCCCACGTCCCACCCTGTCTGATTTAATCAGTCAGGTGTGTGTCTCAAAATTTTTGGTAAGATCACTGGGCTATACCATGTTAGAAAAGAGGGCATGTAGATCCTAGGGGGGACAATGCCTTATGGTTTCATCTCATCCTGACTTAAACACTGGGAAATAAAACCATGTGACTATGTGATTCTAGTGAGCATGAGCTAGATAGGTTGACAACATTTTTGTACCTTGTAAATACTTTTAGCCTACCTGTAATTTATACTGCATCTCCTCAGTAATTGGGAATATTTTCATTAACCTGGGAAATACTATGCAAAGTAGATGGCAATGCCTGCACTGAGACTTTCCTATCCTGTAACTGGGAACTCATTCTAGTAGGTCTAGAGGTAACTTACCTGTCAGTGACTGAGCATGCTCCCCCCCCCCACTCCCAGAAGTAGGAGGAAGGGACAAGAGCACTGAGCAGTCTTACAGGGAAAATGTGGAGGCCTGTATACATGGTTGCACATTTAGGAAGTGCTCTGGGTTCCTTGAGTAACCAAGAGGGTCAGGGCTTGGTACTGCTTCAAGTTTCGTACAAGTCCCAAGGTTGATAACCCTCTCACCTTCATTCCCCAACTCATGAGTTATGCTCTGAGCACCTCTGACTGGCTTCCCCTAGGCCCTGGCAGACTGTAAAATTAGGGCTTGAGCTCTCCCAGTGCAGAGGTGAAGCTATGTGAATCCTATCAGAACTTTTCCCCTCATGACAGACTCCTTTAAGTAAATCCACCAGCTGCTAATTCCTTGGCATTGGTTTAACACAGGCCAAGGAACTAAGTAAAAAAATAACATTAGAGTCAGGTACAAACTGTTCCTTTTGTGAAACATAATTGATTTTCAAAGAATTAGGCAAATGAGGCCCTAAGTTAATAGCTGAGAAGAGTCACCACCTTATAACTGCACCCTGGTCCCTGAGTGCCATTTTCCCCTTGCTCTTCAACTTCTGCATAAAACCAGTTGCTTTTCATAAATGAAGTCATTCTGTTCTAGAGTGTGTTATGGGTTTGATGTGAGGTGTCCACCAAAATCTCACGTGTGAGACAATGCAAGAAGGTTCAGAGAAGAAATTATTGGGCTACATGAGAGCCTTGATCCAATAGTGAATTAATCATCTGATGGAATTAATTGGTAACTAAAGACAGGTGGAGTGTGGCTGGAGGGGGTGGGAAATTAGGGGTGTGGCTTTCGGCATTTTTTTTGTATCTCATGAGTGGAGTCTCTCTGCTTCCTGATCATCATGTGAGGAGCTTTTCTCCGCTACACTCTTCCACCATGATCTTCAGCCTTACCTTGAGCCCCAGGGAATGGAGCCTGCTGTCTGAGACCTCTGAAACTGTGAACCCCCAGATAAACTTTTCCTCTTCCACAGTTGTTCTGGTCAGGTCTTCAAATCACAGCAGTGGAATAAGCTGACTAAAATAGATTGTGATTTTCTGAACAAAAGGCATAACAATAATCAGCTTCTCACAACCATATGAGAATCTTGGAATATGCCTGGACTTAGTGCAGGTTGTTTT
The DNA here is from genome assembly GCA_020662805.1 of Glaucomys volans. Classification (NCBI taxonomy): domain Eukaryota; kingdom Metazoa; phylum Chordata; class Mammalia; order Rodentia; family Sciuridae; genus Glaucomys; species Glaucomys volans. The sequence goes on from JAJEJO010002150.1 coordinate 236,414, forward strand.
GTTGGGGAAGCACTAATTAAATATGTTCAATTTTGACAACATAGTTTTAAGTTCAAAGTCAGATGATTTATGCTTTTGTCCTTGTTTTAATCACAGAATCCAAAAACCATTCCGGGAAGAGGGCAGGTTAGAGACCTAGTCCATGTTCCTCATTTTGAGAAGAAACTAAAAACCAGACACACCAAATGACCAGTCCAAGGTCAGTAAGGGTACCCAGAATCCTTCCCTGGGTCTCCTCTTTTCTCTATCCCATGTTGTCTTTCTAGAAAACCCATCTAGTCCCATAAGTTTAAATGCCACCCCCATATTACAAACTCTTGTCCCAGACCTGTCCATATAACTGCTATTTTCTAACCCAAGTCTCTCCCCATCCTCTCTTCCTGGCCCAATCTTCCTCCATCCCGATACACTATACTACTATTCCACAGTTTCTCAGATCCGAAACCTTGCCTTTATTTCCATAATACCCACTACTATCACCCAAGTTCATAGTATAGTTACCTCCTGCCTGTTTTATTTCAATAGTTCCAAACTGGTCTCCCTCCTTCCACTCTTTCAAGTAGATCTGCCTGTAGTAATTAGAGTGGTCTTTCTACACCATAAACACATCATCTAACTTCCCTTCTTTAAGTCCTGTACAAATGCAACCTAAACTGCTTACCATGCCTTCATGACTACATGGTCTGACCTCTCCAGTCTCTCTACCTCAGCTTCTGCCACTTCCCCCTGTTCACCTCAGTCCAACCACACTGGCATCTTCATTCCTTGAACAGAACAATCTAGCTCCTGGCTCTGGATGTGGAAGCTCCTGTCCCTACAGTGCTCTTCCCAGGTCTATTTGTGGCTCATTACTCAAGTCTAGACTCAAAGTGCCAACCACCATCTAGTGTAACACTCAAGTCACTTTCTCATACCCACCTTCTCCACAGCACCTTTCCTGTAGCTGAAGCTGCTTAACTTCTTTGTCTGCATACGTGTTGTCTATTCCTCCTACAGAATATAAACACCTAGAATCAAATCTTGTTTCACCATATCCCGCATTCCTGAAAAATGCCAGACTCAACAGACACTGCATAAACACGGGTTGACTGACATGCTGAGCCACAGCGACAGAGCCAGAAGTAGAATCCTGCCCCTGTTCCCATGCAGTTCCAGTCTTGTTCTGTTTTACTGGAAACAGAGATCCATTCAAGTAGTTCAATAAGGGGAATTTTTGTGAGGATACCTATGGAGTGACAAGGTATAACATCTCTGAAATCTAAGAAGAGGAGCCATAATGGGAGCCCCACAGAAACCAGAGCTCTGGACTCAAAATGGCCCTGGACCACTCCCTAAGGCATCTTCCTTCTGTTCTGCCATTGGCACCATCAGCACAGACTCTGTGTATGTGCTTCTCTCTGTCCTGTTCCAACAACATTTATTCATTGCTAAATGAATATTTGTTGAGAGGCAACATGTGTCCCACCATGCTTACTGTTTGCTTGTCATCTCTGTTCCTCCTTTATTACATCTTTTACATGGCTTTGGCTTTTCACGTCCCCATCAGCTTTTGCTTTAGTTCTCTGTTAGCTGCAGATTTCTTCCTAGGACTATAGTTGCTATTTCCATGATAAAATCTAATTGGATCAGTCCATCTCTTAAAGCTGGGTCAGACATTGCAGGTCACTAAGCAGCTTCTAAACCATCAGGCTTTGGGTCAGGGGCCCAACTCTCCCAGCCAGCTGTGCTCATGCATGCTGCTTGGTGTGGGTGACAGGTGTGGCCGCTTCTGCCTGAAGTAGAGATGGCAGGGAAGAAATGCTCAGACTTTGAGGGCAGTTTTAGGCACTTGAAAGAGATACATCTGGCATTTTGACTAGAATCTTGCTGTACAATAGTGGCTTAAGTCAATGAGCAGTGTGGAGTCACTGAAGTTTTCATAAAAGAAAAGTGATCAGGGTTTTCATTTGGTAAAATTAATTTTTCAGAAAAGTATGGCATGGGTTATAAAAGGAAGAGACTGAAGACGTGATGGAAAGTCAGGATCCAGCTGCAAGACATTGAAGTTCTAAGTCATAAGAACCTGAATTAGTGCAAAGGGGCAGTGGCAGAGCTGGCGGAGACAATAATTGGAAGGCATTGAAATGTGGCATTGGTTCTACAGGATTTGCTAAATTCCTACTGTGCACAGGTCCTCTACTGAGGCCCTTCCGTGCATCAAGCACAGCTATCACAGGTAGGTGCTACAGGCTGAAACACTCTCGTGGTTAGCCTTGAAAAATCTTCCAATGTGATATATATGCTTTTAAATGCATTTTGCAGGTAAGAAAACTTCACACCAAAGAGCTAAATAACTTTCTCAAGATCACACAAATAGAAATTGCCAAGACAGGATTCAAGTTCAGATCTTAAAATATTGAAGTCTCAAAATAGAGGTCCTAAGGGGACACTGGAATGAATGAGGTTTCAGAAACTTACACAGAAATGAGTAAGATGAGGATGAAAGGATTCACAGAAGAGGAGAGTCAGTAGGGGGGCTGGCTTAGAGAATGAGGTGCTGAGTTTGGCCCAGTACATGATGGATTTGAGGAGAGGATGGAGAGTCTGGCTGGAGTTATTTATGAAAGAGAAGAGGACCCAAAGCTGGGGCTGTTGAGATAAGAAGGTTGAGTCAGGTGCCTGGAGGTGTTCATAAAGCCTTTGGAAGAGGTGGAGACAGAGACAAATCCACATAGTCATCTAATCCTTGGAAAAGGTGCCAAAAACTTATATTGCAGAAAAATAATCTTTTAACAAATGGTGCTGGAAAGAAATGTACATCCATATGTAGAAGAATGAAACTAGATCCCTACCTCTCACCTTGCACAAAAATCAACTCGAAAGTGAATCAGAAACCTAGGAACTAGACCAGAAACAATGTAACTGATGGCAGAACGCACAGAGTCAACAACATATTGGCCCAGGCACCAACTTCCTTAATAAGGCCCTTAAAGAAATGAAACCAAGGATCAATAAGTGGGATGGAATGTTATGATAAGCCTTCTGCATAGCAAAGGAAAAATTAAGAGCATAAATAAAGTCTACAGAATGGGAGGAAATCTTTGCCAGTTACTCTTCCAAGAGGATTTATATCCAGAATATATACTCAAGAAACTGAAAGAACTCAAAAAAACTTAACACCAGAAAAAACAAATAACCCAATTAATAAATGAGAAAATGAACTAAACGGACACTTCTCAAAAGAAGAAATACAAATGGAAAAAAAGTATGAAAAAGTGTTCAACATCCCTGGCAATCAGGGAAATGCAAACTACATGGGAGTTTCATCTCACTCCAGTTACAATGGCAAATCAAGAATACAACTAACAATGCTGGCAAGGATGTGGGAAGAGATACACTTACATGCTGTTGGTAGGACTGTACATTAGTACCACTTGGGAAAGCATTATGGAGAGTCCTCTAAAGACTAGGAATGGAACCATCAAAGGCTCTATCCAACTTCTTGATATTTATCCAAAAGAACTAAAATCAGCATGCTATAGTGATACATGTATACCTATGTATAATTCATAATGGCCAAGTTATAGAACCAGCCTAGTTGTCTGTCAAAAGACAAATGGTTAAAGAAAACATATATATACACCATGGAGTTTTACTTAGCTATAAAGAAGAATGAAATGTGATATCTGCTGGGAAATGAATGAAACTAGAAACAAAAGCTAAGAGAAATAAGGAGACTCAGAAAGTCAAGGGTCAAATATTCTCATATGCAGAAGCTAGGGAGAGAGAAAAAACAAGGAATAAAAAGGGGGATCTTTCAAAAATAGAAGCAAGACCACTAGAGGAAGGAGAACCAGAGGCAGGGAGAAAGTGAGAGAATGGGGAAGTCCTGAGAAATGAGATTGATCAAATTGTGTTATGTGCATGTACAAACATGGAATAATGAATCCCACTACTATGTATAATTAAAATGAACCAATTTAAAAAACAATCAGAAAAGGTGAGGAAGACAAGTCAAGCAGCTTGCCTAGGACTATTCTGGTTTTGATAAAGGAAAGCCCTCATTTCTGGGCAAACTGGGATGCCTGGTCACCTAAAAGAGGATATAGTAAAAGAGGAGATGAGGGCCAAGTAAGAAGATGAGAGAACATTTATGTTTAAGGGGAAAAAAAGAAAAGGAAAAACTTGCTAAAGAGAGGGAGTCAGCAAGGAAGAGCATAGCAGCATAGCAGGGGATAGCAGTTTCCTTTCCTGACTCTGAATTCTTTGGGACTGGGGGTTGAGGTGAAAGGTGTTGGAAGAAGTTCCCATCAGAAAGGGCTGTGCTGGGCAGGAAGAGACCAGCAGGCAAAATCTGGATTTCCATCAGGGCCAGGCTGGGAAAGGAACTTGGTAGAAAGATAGGTGAATCCCCAGGGGAACTGGAAGATGCCAGCAATTATATCTACAAGACACCCTGAGGCTGGAGAGGGCAGCCTGCAGGGAGGAGATCATAGCAAGTTCCAGTTCCGTTTCCAACTGGGGTGAAGGACCGATTGCAATATGGCCTGGAGGACAGAGCCAGTCTGTACTCTTGGTCTTGAATCCTGTCTCAGTCACTCAACAGTTGCATAATCTTGAGCAAATACATTCCACTTCTCTGTAACTCAATATATTTTCCTATAAAATAGAGATCATCATCTTACAGATCTAGGTAGGAATTAGAGATAGTCTGTCTAAAGTGGACAGCACAAAACAGGCCCTCCATAAAGGTATCATTGCTGGGTTATCAATTCCATTACTACAATTGAGAAATTAGTCAAGGGCAACATATAAACATTAAAAGAAATTGGCCAGGCAGGATTCTGCGATGAAGGGGTGTAAGTCTCCATTCTTCAGCTTAAGTCTTGCAAGGACAACATGGAACACAGAGCTGATCCTTTCTTGGAAGCCTGGCATAAGGGTTGGTGGTGAGACAGCTCTAATTTCCAGTGCTGAACGGTCTCATCACTAGAGGTCAACAGCCTGGAGAGGTGTAACTGGAATAATTCTGCCTCCTGCACCAGGCACACTAGCGCTAAGCGCCTAGGGCTGAAAGAGCTGCTACCAAGCACAGGTGTATACACTCGACCCAAAGAAACACACCTCAGGAGCAGCTGGCGAAGGCTCCACTAAGTCAGTGAGAACATCTCAAAGCCCAGAACCCAGGCCCAAAATTTTGACTTCAGTAAGAGAGTGCTAGTTTTCACCCATTAGATGAAAAAGCACTTCAGCTCCTACTTGTTGTTTTTTAAAAATAAGGTTCTTTTAAAGAGCCCGATTCTGCTCCCCACCCCTTGGAAAGGACTGGATTCAACAAACCCTGCTCCCTGTCTCTCCCAAGTGTGGGAGCAGAGAGACAGCCAGCTATTGTCCCATGTATGCCTTCCCCAAGCCTCCAAATCTGAAGCCACTTGGTGTGGAATTTAGCCCCAATTCAAGACTAAACTCTGTAATGCAAGCTGGAAAAGTCCCTGAGCTAAACCACTGCTCGAAAAACAGTGACCTCTTGCAGAATCCCTTCTACCAGGGTTCTACTGAAGATGAACAACATATAGTGGTTATCCATTTAACCCTCTGTACCCAAAGCACAGACGCCTGCCATCTCCCCAAGGTCACCAAACACATATGTTCTATTGCCATCTATTGTCATCCTGCCCTAAGCACACAATGACAGAGTCGGGGCAACAAAGAAGCTTGGTGCCTGTCTTAGTTTGTTCATGCTGCTGTAACAAAATATCAGACTGGGTGGCTTATAAACAATAGGAATTTATTTCTCACAATTCTGGAAGCTGGGAAGTCTGAGAACTTGTAGGGGCTGCTTTCTGGTTCACAAATGCCTGTCTTCTATGTCCTCACACGGTGGAAGGTGTGAGGCAGACCTCTGGGGTCCCTCCTGTAAAGGCACTAATCTCATTGATGAAGGCTTTGCCCTCATGGCCTAATCACCTCCCAAGGATCTACCTTCACATACTGAGAATTCAAATTCAGCATAAATTTGAATGGGGCACAAACTTTCAGTCTACAGCAGTGCCCCAATTCAGATTTACTTTTTCTCTCTTTCTCTCACTTTCAGCACAGAACCCATCTGAGTGAGAATGATTACCTTTTAAGCTAGATGTTAGTTTTTTTCTAATCAAGGCTTTGGAAGAGGATCAGGGAAAGAGTCTTCTTGTAAAAGGAGTCTGAAGGAAGAAGTTGGCAGAATTTCAGCAAACAGGAGTTTTTTTAAAAAAATTAACAACACGAATCTGTTCACTAGCAAGAAAAAAAATATAGTATATTTTGAAGACAGGTGGCAACGTTGTATAACCTAGTGGGGGGGTTGCCATTCACTTCACAGTTGCAAGTCGTGCTCCCTGGAGTTGTTCAATGTACAACCTGTGCACCAAAACTTGAACAGTTCTGGTTCAGAGTATCTAAGTCAGAAAAGTGCTCAGAACTATTTCCACATATGCAGAATCTTTAGGCTATGGAAAATTTTAAGTAGTGATGGACTATTTTGCAGAAAAATTTTAAATGTACACAGTGAAATTCAAACTTCCCACAGAATCTTTTAGTACTCCCTGAAAGATAACTACATGATCTTGAACATCATCTAAACCATTCTTTCACTTTGCAGATGAGGCATTTGAAGGCCAGAGACAGAGTGTGTCCTGCCCAAGATCAATGGCCTATGCTAAAGAAGTGATTCAGACTTCCTGGCTTCCCATAGATAGTCAAAACAGGCCACTCTAATGTAACTAGCATTCAGTCTACCTGGACCCCAAATTGAGTCTTGTTCATCATTGAGCACCTTCAAAATGCTTAGCCTTGAGAAGACAAAGAGTCCCTCCAGAACTCCCAAACCATGAGGCTACAGCACAACAGAGCTTTGCATCAATCATACACACACTTTGGTCCAGGAAATGAAGGTTTGCTAGAAATGTGTCCAGGCACAAGGGCATCATATACCCTCTGAGCCATAGATGGTGGTGGTTTATTCAACAAATCCTTATTTAGGAAGTTTTTTTAAAAAATGGGTTAAGCCTTTGTTGCAGTTGACAAACCTAATTTAAGGTACCTTGGTTTAATGAATAAATATTTACTCATTAATTTATTTAAAAGCCATACTATTTATACAATAGATTTGGAGCCATTTTGGTCTCTTGGGTAATTATTATCTATTTAAAATCAGGATATCCAAGGCAAGAAAACTGATGGCCATTTACATGGAGAATGGGAAACTTACAGGTTACCAAAGTTGGCCTTCAATTTAAATTTAATTTTTAACACAGTCAAGCTACTCTCTCCAATAGGGAGTCTTTTGTACATCTGAACATGTGTGGTGAGAGTGAAGTGGGAGGAGAGAGAAAGCTCTTTTACCAAAACCCAATGCAATTAAACTGCTTTATGGACAAGGTCTCTGCCAAATTTCTTATTGAAATCAAAGACACCTTGGAGTTGGTTGTCCCAAGCAGGGCAAAAGCACCTGCAGTCACGTCTGTTTCTCATTTTGTACTCGTGTAACTCAGATGCCCTGTAGATTAAGTGAAATCTGCTCCTGGCTGGAATCATGTACACCACGTGTCAGCTCAGCTTGAATTTGGAAACAGGAGCTCAGAAGGTGCCACTCAAACACGTGGCTCTTGTTTTCCCCAAGTATAACTTGAACAAGGGGAACAGGTTATGAGGCCCATGTCCCCAGCTTCGCTGTAAGATACCACAGGACTCTGCTTCCACTTAATGGTTCTGCTCCCCCTCTCCACCATATCAGTTTCCACTCCAGCTTTCATGAGGGAAGGCCATGGCTGTGGAGCAGAAAATGCTGGAGTGCTCAGTCGACAGTCCAGGACTTGTGCACGAATTTACAACCACATCCTGACACAGAGAAAGGAAGTCATACAGAACTCATGACCAGACATCCCCAGGCAGCCGAAATCGGTGACTTCTCTGTGCAGATATGATTTGTGGACTACTTAAATATGAAGAAGATTCCAGAGGTCTGGATAAATTGTATTAGGGAACTCAATCTTACATTATGACACCAAAGCCAATTCTTTCCAGTTTTAACCTAAAGAAGCCTCTTTGAAACATCAGCACTAATGAGGAATTCTGGATCTTGTCTCTTCTATCACATTTTAGAATATAAGATTCTCACTTGCCTTTTCCACCATCCCATTGACTCGGTAAGTACTTAATGAGTACCTACTGTGTGCTCTTAAATATCGGCATCCATAGAACAGCAAGGACTTTGCTTTCATGGAGTTTCCTTTCTAGCTGGGGAGGGGAGGTGTTGGCTTTGAACTAGCGTGGTGAATGTGTGTTCCAGATAAAGTCGAGTCTCCATGTGGCATTCCAGATTTACACAGGATAAATCAGGATGTGATAATTTGCTTCAAAAAAAGATTCAATATTTTACTAAAAAAAAAAAAAAAAAACCACAGAAGGATTCCCTTTAAATCTATAAAACTCCTGCAGCCCTATCACCGCTCCGCCAAATCATTTTATTTATTCTGAAATTTTGAGTACTCCAGTTACTTTTAGATGGAGTGTCCCTGCACCGTTCCCAGAGTACATCCCCCAAGGACCACCTCCAGTGACAGTCACTTCCCCTGGGAGGAGCAGAGTGCCTGGAGAAGCACCAAAGACAGGGTCACCTATGGCACACTGAGCAGGGCTTCTGGAGGGGCTGCTCCCCAGAAGGTGAAAGGCAGATCTCGAGAGAGTGCCTTGGGGACCACACTCTTGATGGCCTCCCTAGAACCTCTGTGCATCCTCTTTAAGAACCGAGTCCAGGGTGAAGAAAATGTGGAGGCAGGGCAGATTTTCAGTTGTTTTTCTTGATTTTTCTCATTGACAGGTATGAGGACAAAATAGGAAAAACAAGCTCAATGAATACAGTTTTACAAACAAAACCTGATGAGGTGAAGATGTCATTTTTATTTCCTGACACTCTCAGCTACTTAGATTCTTAATTATCTGTCACAAAAATCTCTCCTTGTAAGCACTAGCAGTTTGGCCCATTAGCAATTAGTGAGAACCGTTATTTCACCAAGCTTTTGTGTGAGAAAATAAATAGAGGGCTGCCACACACAAACAGACTTAGAAGAAATGAGAATGAAAGACACAGGGCATTCCTCATCCTACAATGGGTCTCCTGTTATTTTGCCCACATTGGGGTTTTATTGATCAGTGACCACATTTCTCCGCAGGACCCTGGTACTGCCAGGAAACTTCCTGGTCCAGCTGCAGAGTGGTTAGTTGGCATATAAAACAAAACAGCACCACTGTACTGTTTAGAAAAGTGAATGGTGTATCATGAACCTCAGCTCCGCAGAGCAGAAGGCCTTCCCACGTAAGGGAAGCAAACGTGAAGCCAGTCTTGGGTGTGTCCGCAGGTCATTTGTCTGCCTGAGAAAGATTTATAGCCAAGAGTTTCATAGTCATAAGTTTAGCAGGTACAGGTCCAGAAGGGTATTTAGAAGTCAGATGAGCCATTCTTCCATTTAAGAGCTTTGCTTGAGAATAAAGACTCTGCTCCATGCAGCCACAGTAACTCCAATTGGCCCCAGAGGAGTCGTCTTCTTGGAGGAAGAGAAAAATCTACCTACTAATACAAAGGGATCAAGATGGGAGGAAATTTTTTTTTTCAGGCACCAGTGTTAGAACAGTCCAAAGAGACAACAGCAAAAGCCAAGTCCAGTACACATGTCCAACCCAGTTCTTCAAGGTCACTGCTGGCCTCAGGGTCTAGATTTTTCCTGTGCCAAAAGCCAGGTCCAACACCGATTCTGGGGAGAATTTCCAATTCCCCCAGGAGAGCTTGTGATAGTTGTCCTCTGACATAATGGAGAGTTACACTTTCAGAGGAGGGCCACGTTCGTTTTGCTGCTAATTAGATACAGCACTCGAAGTTCACCCCTGGCTGGGACTTGAGTTAAACAGCATCTATGCAGCTATGAATGTGAGGCATAGCATCTGTGTCTGGATCAAGCAGAGAAACTCAATTTATTTTATCCCATAACCAGACCCCTCCTGACCGGAGGCTCTGAGCAGGAGTGCCTGAGGGTACACACTTGCCTGAGTGGCTCCTTATAATCCACCTGCCCCCACACATCCTCCATTCATGCTGCCAGTTTCCTCAGTTGATTATTTAAAGGAAAAGAACTGAAGGATATTTTCATGGGAAAAAATGAATCGTTAGGCAAGCCCAAGTAACTAACAACTACCAAAATGAAAGTCAAGCCTGGGATTCTTCATACCCTAACTATAGACCACATAGGAGCAGATAAAAATCTTTGAAAAAATTATAAAAGTTACAGAGGACTTAAAGTCCATATATTAAAAAATCCCTAGTTAGAGGAGTGTGGGGTAGGAAGGATAGTAAACAGACATTATACCTCATGTACATATATGACTGCATGACTGATGTGATCCTACAATATATATAATCAGAAAAATGAGAGATCACACTCCATTTATGTCTGATCTATCAAAATGTATAAATGCATTCCACTATCATGTACAACAGATCGAACAAATAAAAAAATTAATTTAAAAATTCCTTCCTAGGATTTAGCCACACAGCAAGTTAAGCCAATGGGTTATATAAGGATACCATGGCTACTCAAAACCATCTGCCAAGCCCCAGGTATGATACCCAGCACTGTGATCCAAATCCCTGTATTTCAAATGACACTTAGGTAAGATCAGATCCCAAACAGGCATATGAAGGGAGAAGGTATACGTTTAATGTCAATTCGATATTGTAATTACTAATAAAACATCAAATAAATGATGGAGGAGCTCAGAAAGACCAACTCTATTCATATAAAGAACCATTTGGAATTCATAACAAGAGTATATCTGAAAAGATGATGGGAGGATTGGGGTTCTGAGTAGAACACAGAGATGTGTGTTTCAAAAAAGTGGATCAGTTACTTGGTTTTCCTTTGCCACCATTTCTAGTGAAAGTTAATGACTTAAATAACTTTTCCAGACTTCCCCTGGGAATCATTTTTAGACATTGGGCTCCCTGCCCTTCTTACTGCTCCGCATCTCCCTATTGTTTCAGTTCTTTTTTCAGCACCAGGCTTTTCAAGATATCAGCTTCCATTAACTCACTCTGAAATTCAAAGGTTATTGAAGATATGGGATTGGATGTGTTCTGCAATAACAGACTTTTTTTTACTCTGTGAACTGTCCCTACGTAGTGTAACTATAGAACACTGTCCCAGAAATTATCAGAAGTTTAGGATATTCTGCTGAGAGATTCTAGAGAGTAGAATTCTGCTATCTAATTAATTCTAATCACCAGAAGTTTTTGAAACTCTACCTCCACGTCTGATTCCTTCTCCTTGGTTCTCTGTATTTCCATTAGAAGTAAGGTCCAACACATCCTTGTCTGTGACCATTTTCCCTGCCCTGGAGAGCTCCCCTCTGGAAAGCTCCATCTTCCCAGTGGATATCATTTTTAAGGACTGTGCAATCGTTGCCATCACTACACCTGATCACCTCAGGAAGAGCCACTGCTTCCAAAGCTCAACCAGAGGTGGCTCTGGCCTGACCTACAGATGACCTGAGGACCAGAGGGCTCTCAATGTTACCTAAACATTAGGAAAGCCTCTTCACAATTCGGTGCTAATGTCAATAAGCTTAAACCTGCTCCACACATTTACTAGTGTTGCTTACAGATTTTGGCAGATTATAAAGATAGCACTAATTCTGAGGTCTACTGGCTTGATAATGTCGCTCCTTTTGTCCTAGAATGCTGAGCGTGTTGTGGTTTTTCCAAAATCATTCTGAAGAATTCAAACCTGCTGAAAAATTGCACATAGTGCTAAAAGACTCATCATCTTAGACTTAGATTCAATTTGGCCAAATTGTAACCAGACTTGAACTCAAGGCAAACTAATCCACAGTCCTGCTAAGCAATATTCCTAGACTTCTTCATCATTCTTCATTGACACCAGGACAGTTTTCAATTCTTTATCTCAATCATCCAAACTCTGGAGAATTTAGTTCATGAGGAGAATCACACTGAGGAGTCTAGGTCTCAAAGGTCATGTGCAAAACTTGTGTCTGTTGATTTCTGTGAGGAACTGGCCACTTTCGTGGAATGGCAGCAGCCTGGGTGGCACAGTGCCCAACTGCTAGTGCCTGCATGCGGCCTTGATCCTGGCATCCCAGGTCAGCCTTCCCACCAGCAATCTACACAACCTTGCTAGGGGATCCACATATCATTACTCTATGCACCATACCCTCATTTGGTCAATGACAGTGAAAATATCAACTGTTTCTTTTGCAACTCCGATTTATTTTAAATAAATATTAGTCATTGCTTTGTATCAGTTCCTGTGTAAGGCACTGGGATGAGTAAAACTCAGCACTTGCCTTCAAGTTGCTCACAACTCCTTGTTCATAACTAACTCTAAAGTAGATAATGGGAACAAGGGGAAAGAGGAAGGAGGGGAAAAGTTAGTATGTAATGTGGGCTGCAAATAAAATTAGGCTGGAGATTTCCACTGCACCATAATGCAAGTGCAGCCCAGCAGACTGTTGCATCCCATTTACACCCTTGTTTTAAGTGTGCTCTGCTTAAACAGGGAGGAAATGCCCCTCTAGCTTATGGATTTGCAAATATGAAAATGCCAGCCATAGCAATGAAGAGTATGTATGCTTTTTGTAACAGAATTAAATATTTTCCCAAAATATCCCATTTACTAGGTTAAAATCCATGCAAGACAAAGTTTTGATCCACAGAGTTTTAAACTTTCCTGCCCACCACTTCACTCAAAGTTCTTTGACCTTCTAATCTCACCAATATCCAGGATGTAGCCAAAATAGCTCAATCCTAATAATGCATCCAAAACCACAAAATTCAACTTCATGGGCATATATGGCATGACACCTACAGCCAACATCCTTACCTAAAGGTAATAGCTTCAACTTCAGATGGCTTGCTAACATACATTATTAGCACCTAGAAAGTTTCAGGGATTTTTTTTTTTTTTTTTTTTTTTTTTTTTTTTTTTGTATCAGGGATTAGACTCAGGGGCTCTTAGCCACTGAGCCACATCCCCAGCCCTATTTTGTATTTTATTTAGAGACAGGGTCACACTGAGTTGCTTAGTGCCTCACTTTTGCTGAGGCTGGCTTTGAACTTGAGATTCTCCTGCCTCAGCTTCCTGAGCCACTGGGATTACAGGAAAGCACCACTGCACCTGGTAGAAGGTTTCAGGGATTTTTCTCCTTCCCTAGGAAAGTGCATTAAAACAATTATTTTTAGAGTGTGTTCCATTTTTTATGGAGAAAATTTTTCAATTGTAATTGGCAGTATTACATAAATTGATTACAAAAAAAATGAAAAAAATTTGAAGAACACTTTTTTCTATTTTACCCTAAATAAAAAGACCATTTAAACAAAGAAGGAATATTACTTGTTATAATAAAACTGTCAATATTTAATTATCCTAAAACCAAAAAGCCCAAAGTTAAGAAAAACTGTATTTATAAATTCAAATAAGATTGTACATCCCCATAAACATTGCTGTTTTGAATTTTTTTCATCCCACTAAACATAAATCAGACATCCTGATTAAATGCTTACTGTGTACAAGGCACATAATTAACTGAAGGGGAAAGAAATCAGTTCCACCCTGCAGTTTAACCAGTTTAACCAGTGCTGAACTGTCAAGCAGAGTAACATTCATGCTTTAGAATGAGTCTATTCCCAATAACAGGAAATAGAAACAACCTAAGCATCTATCAACTGATGAATGAACAAAGAAAATGTGGTACATAGACATGATAGAATACTATTCAGTCATAAAAAATAATACATGCAACAGTGTGGATGGAACTGGAGATTATTAAGTGAAATAAATCAGGCACCAAAAGATAAGTACTGCATGATATCATTCACATGTGAAACATTTTATTAATTAAAGTTGGTATCATGGAAGTTGAGAGTAGAATGGTGGTTGCCAGGGGTGAGGAGAATAAGGGGTGGGAGGAGGAGAGATGGAGAGAAGCTTACCAATTGATACTGTTATAGTTGGATAGGAGCAAGAAGTTCTATTGTACTCTTGCACTGCAGGGTAACTACCAATAACAATAGTGCCCTATATATTTCAAAAAGCCAAAAGAAAGGATGTTAAATGTTTTCACCATAAAGATATGAAAAATGTTTAAGGAGCTAAACATGTTTAACCTGATTTAAACATTACACAATGCATACTTGTACTGAGACATCACGAAGTGCCCCACAAATATGTACAATTTTATGTTTTTATATATCAGTTAAAAATAAATTTAATTTAAATTTTAAAAAAGAGTAAATGAGTCTGTATTAGCACCATAGGAATGAACCATAAATATTTGATTTAGCTATTTTCCAGTGACTTCTTATATTATACTCTAGGTACAAAGTCTACATGTAGATTCCAAGAAACACATTTCCTAGATGACAGATAAGGCTGCATATGGACAGATGCATCCAGAATAGAACTTCTGCTTCAGTTACACTCATCACCATCTAATGAAGTGTCTTGGGTTGCCATCAAACTTTCATTTTCATAAGTAAACATCTGTAACAACAGAACAGATCACAAAGAAATGCAGTCACGGAATTAAGTGGTTGACCTAACTAACGTTATTGCTAAAGAAGGGCTAGTCACTGGTGAGCGAGTTAATCCCCGTCATCTAAACCACAAAGCCATACCATGAAATGATGGATCATTTTGTTTTCATCATTGCGTTTTAAAGAGAACAATGTCAGGGCTGGGGTTGTGGCTCAGAGGTAGAGCGCTTGCCTAGCACGTTTGAGGCACTGGGTTCGACTCTCAGCACCACATAGAAATAAATAAATAACATAAAGTTCTATCAACATCTAAAAAATATGTATATATATATAAATATACATATTATACATATATATATAATGTTTTAAAAAATAGAGAACAATGTCTACTTAAGGAATTTCTCTAGTAAGAAATACAAAGAAAGGAGAGAGAGGTTTTTGCAACTCTGACTTCCAAAATAATAGAATACAAGCTATATTAATATATTTAATAAAGTTTTCCAGTGGTGATTTTGATAAAATTAGAGTTTTTCAAATTTAGACTGATATCACCCAATGCTTAAGTATATCTGGTGCTTAATTAATATTATTAGGTTAAGTTACGCACTTTGTAAATAGTTATCTAATATTTTAAACTACGTGTGAAAACACTGTCGAATGAAAAAACCATGAAAAATTCAGTGAACTAATAGAACCCTAAACATGAAAGAAAAATTCAGTACATTTGCATTGTTTTTAAGTTACTTAAGTAGGACTGTGTATATTGTTCCCATGTTTTGAATCCATTAAGATAGTTCAAGTTCCATCATACCCAATTCCACAAGCTTGTCCCAGATTTTTTGTTAGATTGACAATTTTTCATATCAAGAATAACTTGAAATAAATGAGCCTTTTATACTAACCTTGGAATTAACTTTGTAAGGAGGTGATTATAATGGCTCGTCATAACTGATTTGGCTGGTTTAAACACAAGGGTCTCAGAAGGAGTTTTTAATTATTTAGACTTCTAAGGAAGGTCCAGAAAAGGTGATTGCTTAGCTTGAACACCATAGTCAGATCTAAGCTGACATATGCCTTAATGGTTTTAAGCCCTCTGACTGCGCCATCCTCCCTAGGAGGACTGGTGCCCAGCAACCAACTCAAGGAGGGACTGACCAGAGGTGCAGCTGCTCAGCTTCTTCCAATGTGTGCCTAAGATCGAAGGCTGGAACATAAGCCAAAATGTTCTCCGAGAAGCTCCACATAGACTGACTCGCCCACAGGTAGCAGCTATAAATTCTGGACAAAGTCCAAAACAAAACAACTATTTGGAGACCAGGTGGGTGGTGGGGGGAGATGGGGTAATTGACAAGAGAGTCGCAAACAGTGGGATTTCAGTTTTCATGGCTTCCAGCATGAAGACAGGACCTCAAGATGTAGAGAGGTGGGAAGAGAGCGCTCTAAACGCTGTGCATAAACTCATCCACACATCT
>JAJEJO010002150.1:262445-281944 GCA_020662805.1 Glaucomys volans
CCCCTTTTTTTTTTTTTTTTTTGTATTTTATCTAGAGACAGGGTCTTACCAAGTTGCTTAGCACCTTACTTTTGCTGAGGTTGGCTTTGAACTCAAGATCCTCCTGTCTCAGTCTCTCAAGCTACTGGGATTACAGGTGTGTGCCACTGCGCATAGCCATTTTTAACTTTTTAAATAAACTTTAGCTGTAGCTATTTTATTGGTAAAACACAATAGATATTGTTAATAGCATTGAGGCAACTGTAAACTAACCATTGAACCTATGCTAAAGAGCCATGAAGAGAATGACAGGTTTAGATGACAATATTCAAGAAATTGAATTTGTTTGGAGTTGTTAAAAAGTACAACTGACTGAAGAAAAAATGAATGACAAGCCCTAGAGCCAGGCCTTCTCATAGGTCTATGACAGATTTGGCAACACCATCAAAATTATCAAGGGGGTTTTTAAGGAAGAGAATATTTTAAGGAAGCAGGGAGAATTTTACAAGTTTGTTGGACATAGCTTTCTACAGCCACAGAAAAATGAACTCCTTGAGAGCATTCATCCCAAGGACACTATCCTGCAAGTTTCCCTGAACTTCAATAAATCAGAAGAATCAAACAGAAATTAGTTCTTTTGCCCAGGACAATCAGGAACAATCTAGGGAAAAGGGAGCACAAGTACTTTCTTCCCACCAAAGCATATTCATTAATGGAGGTACTTTAATGACATCTTTATTGCAATATAATCCACTACTCCCCAAAAGTGCATGATTCTCTGGGTTCTAGTATGCTTACTAGGTTATGCAAACATGACCATATTCTCATTTTAGAACATTTTGCACCTGTAGTAGATACCCCAAGCCCAGTTATAGTCATTCCCTTATCTCTCCAGCCCATTAATTCCCAAAGCCATGAATCTACTTTCTGTGACTATGTATTTCTCTATTCTGGACATTTCAGATAAATGCAATTAGGCAACACATGGTCTTCTATGGTTGGCTTTTTGCACTTAGCATAGTCAAGTTAACCATGTCACAGCATGTGTCAGGGTTGCACTCCTTTTGTAACCAAATAGCATTCCATTATATGGATGTACCACATTAAAATTTTGGTTTGAAAAGAATAATTGCATCAATTGGTGCTTTTATTTAAACCCTCCTCCTAAGATTTCTAGTTTCCACACGTGTGGTTAGAAGATGAAGTAAGTTCTGCCCCTGTGAGAACTTTGTCAAGCTATTTCTCCAAGCTTCCATTTCCTTACCTGTAATGTGGACATGATACCAGTAACAGGACCTACTTACAGAGTTATTAGGATTATTAAATTCATTAAAGACTAGTAGACTGACTTCCCATGGGAACAACTGTTAGGTATCACAAACAGAAAAACTTTAATATCTTTATTTTAAATTTGATTGGATTTCTAATTGCAAAGGAGATCATTGTTTATCATAGCCAATAATAATACAGAGATCAGCTTGTAGGTTCATCATCTTCCTCTCAATTCTCCATCAGTCTTCAGACATCACCAGCATAGTGCGTTGTCATCTTTTCATACCATATTTTTGTGCTCACACAAATTCAAACGACAAAAATGCACATGTGGAAAGGTTTCCCCTTTTTTCACTTTGGTATATTTTATACATGTCACTTAAATTTACCTCTTTTAACTAAAAAAATCATTATATCATCTTCCCAGGCCAATCCACATATATCTGACTTTTACCTTTTTAGTAGCCCTGTGTATTGCACACCATAATATCTTCCCAATATATCCAACTCTTCCACTATTGACATGAGTCAGATTACTTTCAGTGGCCATTTTTAAAGTGCTGTGATAGCCAGGTGTGGTAGCACACACCTATAATCCCAGAGACTCAGGAGGCGGAGAACAAGGATTGCAAGTCTGAGCCAGCCTGAGCAACTTAGTGAGACCCTGTCTCAAAATTGAAAAGGGCTGAGGATATGACTCAGTAATAGAGGACCACTGGGTTTAATCCCCCGTACCAAAGAAAAGCACTAAGACACTAGTGCTATGATAAACCTTCTTTTGATGAAATAATAATTATAGCCACAGTTTCATTATTATCATTCTATCCACATCTGTATATTCCCAAGTCCAGTTTAAACCCATCCTCTGCCCGGTGAATGGACTTTTGTGAATCAAGGATAGAGAATCAGACTATCTATAACAAGAAATTTCAAGCAGAAGAAACTTGACAGGAAAAAAAAATAATTCAGTGAATGGACAAGATACTACTGGGCATTCTGAACAGGAAAGAAAGGACAACTGAGGAGAAAAGCAAAGTCAAGAGCAGTTACCTTTCTCAGAAAACTCTGCTCCAAGCCAGCCCTCTTGGACAGAAAACACATTTTTGACCTGTAGCCAACCTAGGTTATTTTCCTTAATGATAAAGATAGCATCCTCTTTTAAGTTAAACTCTGCTTTCTAGAAACCATTTTTTAATTTTAATTAAAATTTAAACTTTTACAATTACACTTGTTACCCCATTTGAAGTTGAATAAAATAAAAACATATATCTGAATACACTCAAAATTGGGCTATGAAAGAATATAGTAAAGCCATGTGACATGATGAATGGGTTTTAATCCGATCCTAGAACCTGAGTGCTATAATTCTTCACTCTATTTCATGAGAGAACCTGCCATGGAGCATACATGTGTTTATAAAAACCTCCTAATGAACTCCCTCCAGTGCGTTTCAGTCACTCCAGTTCTAATTGAAGATCTGAAAATCAAATTTTAAGGTATTTCACCCATGCTTTTCCTCATAACACAAACTCTGAGATATCTTACAGCTGGTCCCAGCGTCCATGAATGAATTTACTATAAACCTCACACATGGTACTCCCTTTCTAAGAGCCAAACCAAGTTAGAAAGAAGTCAGGGAAAATGATCTCTCTTTTTTCATTTCTGGAAATACATACTACGTGGAAAAAGTTTTCATCCAGAGGGAAAACTTCTGGATTTTACTGGCTCACTAAAATAAAAACCATTTAGTGGCTTTTTTTTAAAACCTAAGATTAAGCTTTCTTTCGTCTGTTTGCACATGTCAACCAAAAATAGCAGAGTATATACAAGAAAAAAATGTGTTTGTATAAAAAAGAAAATTTATATCCCCAAAGCCATGATCTCCTTTTACTGAAGTGTTGTTTCATGCTTTTTTATAATTCAGGTGGTTTATCAAATTTCTGTAATAACATTAAAGAGAATAGTGATTGCCTATCAACTGTAAAAATTCTCACAAAATTTGCCAAGGACTTACAGAAGACAAGCGAACACTGACAGCTGAGGACTCGAAATTGCACAGAAACCCAGTCAGGTAAACAAATATGTTCACTGAGATTTAATATTCTGTTACAGGATAGAAAATTAATGACTCCTTTAATTGACAGCTTCTTTATTTCCTTTTACCAAGGTATAGATGGCCCCTCAAATAACCTCGAGATGTATTAAACCTTGGCAGCACACAGTTATTTCCTCTGTGGTCTCCAGGGTCCTGCCACCCTTCATCTTCTACAAGGCAGCACATTTAAGTCTTTCAAGGGGCCTTTTATAGCCAGGCCACCCTGCTTCTCTTCACAGGAGATACTGAAAGCCTATTTATCAGGAGCAATGAGGGACTTCTCAAGTCCCGCCAACAGGCCAAGAAAGAGGAGGCCCACCTGCTCCAAATCCAAGGATGACCAGGGGGTTCTGTCCATCTGGTGTTTCTGACAATTTTAAAGTCAACACATTTCATATCTTATCCTCAAAAATCTATTTCAGCAATAAGTAGACTTCCATTTAGCATCAATAAGTTAATTTGACACAAATTCACATTTCATTAATGATATCTAAAAGAGGCCCTGTCATTAGCTCAATATCAGGAGTTTGAAGGCAGTGTATCCTATCCATTGATCTAGCCATGTGAGATCCTAAAACTTAGACCAAGTGGCTCACCCCATCTTCCCATGTCCCCCTGCTTCCTCCATTCCTGCAGGAGCCCCACAAACCCAGGCTTCCTTCCTTCCTGTTTTAGGAGTTCTCCTAATGTCCTCAGCCCTGGACCGGCTGTTTTCCTCTCCAATTAAGATCTCCCAGAAAGAGTCCACACTTAACCACCCCATTTTTTCCAAATAAAGGCTCTCAAATACCTTTTTGCTGTAGGTTGTGAATTCTTTGATGGCGGGAACTGGATTTAATTCCGGATCTTTCTCTCTCTAGGCCTGGCACCATATATAGTAAGTGTTAAATAAAAATTATTTACAATAGTAACAGTAATAATAAAGATAGAAGAACAAACATTTCTTACACATTTATTTTGCACCAAGAACTTTGCTGACCATCTTATTTGCATCATCTCATTTAGTCTTCACAACTGCACTGCCAGAAAGGGAGTACAATTATTCCTACCCTAAAGCTGAAGAAGCCAAGGTTGAAATTAGCACTCTGCTCAAAGTCACACACATAATAAATGGGAGAAAAGAGGTTGAAGTCCAGGTCCTTCTAACTCCAGAACCCAAACTTGCATTGCATTTCTGACAAATGGAATTAATTATTCATCCAATTATATTAACCGCTTGATGCCACTAATAGGAATCCTGCAGACATGATGAAGGAAACATTCAAGCCTTGGAAGAATTTTTGGCTATTGCAATTTCTCTTTATCACTGATACTTGGTGGTACCAGAGAACTAGGTTTCCAGAAGATAATGTTGTTTATGAGATCAGCACTTATCTATTTTGGTGCCATGTGGGAGTGTACAAAACAGCGCACTTGCAATTTTACACTTTGTTCTTATGGTGAGCATCAATTCAACCAGTGCTTGACAGAGGAGAACTGAGTAGGACCCAGACAAGGAGCACAAAGTTGCAACTCCATTCTAATTCATTCAATAATCATGATGCCTTTCACATGCTGTTTATTCTGCTCCCATTTACCTCTCCTGCATAATCACCATCAATTTCATTGCCAGTGGGTCTGCATGTTGAGCAGACTATGAACAATTTCCAGGCGCTAACCTGCAAATGGCCCCATCAGCACTTCCCCACACATCATCTCTTGTGCTCCCAGGTGTTATGTAAAGTTCAGTTACTACGCTGTCTGAGCTGTGAGCGGCCTGTCTTCCTGGAACTCCATAAGCAAGAGGAGAAAACTGAGCCATTAACTTGCTCCTAAGACATGGAGAAATGAAGCTTCACTGAGATTTACCAGCAATTAGGTTTGTTCTTCTTCCAGATCCTTCCAGCTCTGGCCCCCATTAAGTTTCTTTGAGTACACCCTCCTCTTTTCCCATTTCCCAATTCACTAAAGTTTCTTTTTTTGGACTTAATCATAAATTACAAGGTGTAATCTAAAGGAAAACATTTATTTTGGAGTCTCATTAACAACTCAGAGGAGGGTGATAGTGTTTATTTCCAGCATGATGGAGTAGACTCCCACAGATGTGAAAAAGGGCAAACCCTGGTCCTAATCCTTAAACACACACACACATACAAGTGCACACACTAGGTCAATACTCACAAGAGTGAAAATACCACAGACAGGTAGAGGTAAGAAACACTTCAATAAAGACAGTCTATTACTATTCACTTCAAACCCCAGGCTTGAAATTTCTTTTAGTGAGTGATTTTCTGACAACTGGCAACTGTAATTAGTTATTTGCTCAATGTGCCAGTTTTTAAAATAATGCCTCTTATCCCCCAAATCCTGCCCACTATCTTCTATGATTCTGGGGATGAGGCTCTGCAATTGAAGGATGCTATAAAGTAAAAACCAGAAGCATCAACATTCTCCTTGTTTCTTGTTCCTGTTAATATCATCACAATAGTGATTCTCCAACAGGGAAATGACAGTTGGATCCAATCTCTTGCTTCTTTCTGCCCTTTCAGAACTAGCTCCATCACACTCCATCCCTGCTGACCTCTCCCCAGCTCCTGAGGTATCTACCACCCTCAGAGGTCTGACACACAGCTTTGGGGGCCCCTTCTTGGCTTCTAGGTTCTGCCCCTTTCCCTGTGTCACCAGACCTGCAGGTGGGAACTGCTTTGTTACAATTTTACCTATGTTCCCTTGATATTCCCTTTTGACTTTTGCTGAGACATGTCTGACCAATTCCCTGTATTCAATCTTCTCTGTTGAAAAGCCTACAGTGTCTTTTCTATTTCTCTCTCTCTCTCTCTTTTAACTCAGGGACTTCACAGAGCCTTTAATGTGATAGTGTTCACTGAGAATCTCAGATGGATTTATCAAGGAACTTGTGTTCTGAACATATATTTTGGGAAATGCTTCTTTTTTATTTTTTGATTCATTGTATATATATGGGGCACAACTTTTCATTTCTATGGTTGTACACCAAGTAGAGTCACACTATCAGTCATAGCTGAACATAGGATAATGATGTTTGTCTCATTTCATTGTCTTTCCTTTTCCCCAACCCCTTCGGCACCCCTCATTTCCCTCTACACAATCCATCCTTCCTCCACTTATCAGAGAAAACATTCAGCCTTTGGTTTTGGGGACTGGCTTATCTCACTTAGCATGATATACTCGAACTCCATCCATTTACTTGCAATCAGCACTGATGGGTCCTCCCTGGTTTACAAGTACCATGTTCCCTGCCTGATCCTCCACCCTAATCATTTTGCTCCTACAACACTTATCTTTCTAACTACCATACTGTCTAGTTCTCACACTCTAATGGCCAAGTAGTAATTAATATTAGTGAATGGGAGTAAAGAAGAAGGCAAGGCATCAAGAATATCGTGCCCTAAGAACTAGAAGCAATGTCAGAGAATAAAATCAAACCTGGTTCACTTATGGAATGGGGCTCAGGGAGGTCAAGTAAAGGCAAACCTCCCACCCAGCATGATTTAACGTAAAAGCAATAAAGGAGATTTCTTGCTAAAATACTTGGAAAAGAAGCCTGGAAACTAGTACACAATAATTACTTTTTTAAGTAATTCCAGAAATTTGGAATAACATGTTAAAAAGCAAGTTATCGGCACCATCACTAGGTGCTTAAAAGGACATCATACACCAGGAAGAACTTACTACCTACCCATTCAATTCCACCTTTTGAGATTCACTTTCCTGATTCACCTCTTTTCTCTATCCCCAAGTTCACCTCTAGAATACAGTAAGGGAGTGACTTAATTGAAGGTTATCAGCCTTTACTACTCTGCTGAGAACTGACCTGTCAGTTGTCTTCTATTTAGGATTGCTAGCTGAGAAGAGAGTTTTGAGAAAATAAGAATGTTTCAAGAAAAGAAATGAAGAAAAATAATTCTGGAGGCTCCTAGTAGGACAAAAGCATGCAATGCATGTTCCATTAGATATTCCTGAGTACAAATTTAGGATTCACCACTTTGTAGCCTGAAACTCAGGCAAGAAACTCAACACCTCTGAGCCTCATTTTCTTCAGCTGCAAAATTAGAATAAGGACCTTGCAGGACCTTTACAAGGATACAATCTAATATATGAAATGCCCTTAGCGTAATGTCATAAAAGTGGAAGTTTTTGATCACACCTGTTTGGGCTGGTCACATATCATCTTAGAATCCAGCAAGCTCCCAACTTTGCTTTAGTCTTTTGAAGCAGGCCCAAAACCTCAGGCTCAGCTTTTCATTTCCTCTCAAAGGCCTCCTCTACTCATCCTGATTCTGGCATTTCCTCTTCCCATTCTCCAAGATGAACTTAAAAGGGAAACATTCACCCCAGTTCTCTTTCTTGTAGCCCCCAAAAGTGGTCACACCATTTGTTTCCCTTTTAGAGTTTTCTGCTGAGCAAAACAGTGAAACAGAGATGGTAGGAAACAAAATTAACAAGATGGGGAAGAGATAGAAACCACAGAATCCTCAGTATAGTGGCTGATAGTTTCTGACTCAACTGGAAGACTGACCACGGGTTTCCATCCTTTTTTCCTGTGGGTGAAGGAAAAATGAGTAGACTGATGCATTCTATCCTAGGGCCTCTTCTCAGGCTGAGGAGGAACAGCAATATACATCTCTTTAGCCTCCAAAAGGCAAGTGGCATGGCATCCCAAGATCCTGTACCAGGATGACAGAAAATCCATTCACCAACTTCTCCCTGCCCAGGCCAGATCTCCTTGGGCAATTATTCCACTAGTGGTGTCATTTTTGTGGCACCAGGAACCTACAAAAGAAGAATTTATATTTGGGGGAAGAGAATAAGAGTGAGGCACACAAAGGACCTTTGAAAGACTGTCAAGAGATATGGTAAATGGATGAAGTTAGAGAATATCATGCCAAGTGAAATAAGCCAAACCCAAAAAAACAAAGGCCAAATGTTTTCTCTGATATGTGGATACTAATTCACAATAAAGGGTGGGGGATAGGGAAGAATAGAGGTACTTTATATTAAGTAGAGGGGAGTGAAGGGCGGGGAAGGGGTATGGCAGAAGGAATGATAGTGGAGTGAAATACATTATTACCTCTGTACCTATATGATTGCATGACTGATGTGATCCTGCAATATGTACAATCAGAAAAATGAGAGGTTACACTCCATTTGATCTATCAAAATGTATAAATGCATTCTACTGTCATGTATAACTAATTAGAACAAATAAATTTTAAAATTAAAAATTGAAAAAAAAAAGAGAGATACACTTGAGTTACTTCCCGGTTCTGCTCCAGGCTACCACCTGCAAAGGGTTTAATCACTCTCTGATTTTCTATCATTTATGACTATTTTTAACAACCACAGTACCAAGAGTATAGTAAGTCCAACACTAACTATGTTCCAGGCACTCTTATAAATGCTAGTTTGCATGAATTCTCACAACCCATAGTGTAGTTACTATTACCCATTTTACAGATGAAGGAATTCAAGCCATAATAAGGTGAATAATTTGTCTGTGATCCCACCCAAAGTAAGAGGAGAGCTAGGATTTGAACAGAGGCCTGTCTGACTCCACAGTCCACATTCTTTTCCATAATATTATGCTTTTTAAATGAATCCCTCCCCGCCAAGGAATGTCCTTCCTAATCCTTGGCAGATGTCTTCTAGAATTTTTTGCTATTCAGTAAGAAAAGAGTAAGCACTCCCCCAACAAATTTCCCAGATTTCTTCTATTCACTCTAGCTGAAGTATTATTTCAATAGATATGCCTAAATTTCAAACGTAGCATTTGAATGAAAACAATGAAATACAATCCATAGCATGTACTTTGTAATGAAAATCAAAAACTGGACTAGGGAGACGCATGCAGAAGGCAAGCCAAGGGCTAGATAGTTAATTCACATATTCTCAGTCCTTTATTTGATGCCTACTGGGTCAGACTTCTATGTGAATCCTCCTTTTCCTCTCAACTCATGGACTCTGTGGGGATCTGTGTATTTCCTTAGCATGAGAAGATTAACACAAAGGGAACTGAACTTTTTTTTTTTTTGCTCCCTTTGCTCATACATTTTTGTATAAGTTTGTATTCTTTTGAGTCATGATATTTTTAATACACAACTGTGTTACTTGGTTGTAATTCTCTTCAAAACTAGGCCGTGTCTCAGTAAATGGAGGAGAGCCTTCTTGGACTCCTTGCAATCAATAACCCTGAGAAGGAAAGGGAGCTTTCTGTTTTAGTTGATGTGTTCTCCTCTTCCATCATCCATGTCAAAATAACAGTGGGGAGAAGAAAGTCCAAAGAAGCGGGGAATCTTTGCCCCCGACTCTTGCCTGCCTCTTCCACTTTAACATGCATTTGTCTTTCCCTTCTACCTGCTACCAAGCAGAGACAGACCACAAGCTGCAGCTGGGGAGGAAATTCTTGTTTGCCACTCCCATGGAAATCAGCCATCCTGGGAGACCATTTTGAAGCCACAACCAGGTCAGAACCAATGCTCCACTCCTGGCCTCATCTTGCCTAACAGCCCCTCTCTCCCAGCTGGCTGACTGGGCAGCTCACCTCTCAGCTCACTGTTTACTCAAGTCTGCTTCAAAGAGAAAATACCTGCTTTTTTAGGCCCCAAGACCAAAGTAACTTTGGTAAAATTTGTCCTGATAGTACTAATCTAATGCAAAGGAAAAAATTAACATTGGGAATTTTTTCAAACTTTCCTCAGCCTATTTAATACAATTAACCCCTCTTCTGTCTACTTGATTCCAGAAATGTTTTTTGAGCAACTATTGCAAATGGGGTGCCAGTCTAGACACTGATAGAGCACCAAAGCAAAAGGCACAGCCCTCACCCTTAGCAACAACAGTCAACTCAAAAAAAAAAAAAAATTAAACGGTTAAAAGCTCTCACATATACAGCCTGCTATCAGCAGCAGTCACCAGACATTTTCCACTACAATACTGAAATTTGCCTGTGGTAAGGCATTAATCTCATCTTGCAGGTCATATTCAGTCATCCCTGAACTTGACTGTTGGCTTCTTTTGCATATCCAGAATCCAGGTAGACTGACAGGGGTGTCTATTAAGACATCATGGCAGAGTGTTCTCTTTCTCCAGGAAGCAAGCATGGAAGAGTGGCCATTATCCATTGCACACATGGACAGTTCCATCCAAGCAGCCGTGGTCCTGAAGAGACTTGAGGGCCATGCTTCCATTTTGCTTTGGTGCCAGTGAAGAGCCTGCCTTTCTGATGTCCGCGCTGGCACCCTGATCTATACCCCTCACTGGCACCTTCTCACACGTCTCTTTTCTGTTTGTTTATTACGTCCTCCTGACAACAGAAGGGGCCTGATGGCAAAAGTCAGATTCAAATGATCAGGGAAAGCAAATACTAACTCAGAGGCTTTCCTGCCCTCGGGTTTCACTAACATGAGTGTCCTGTAGTGGCTTCTGGTCAATTTACCACTTCCTTTGCACACCGATAATTAACAGGATTTTTTTTAAGGGGCGGGGAGAGCATAAAAACTGTCACAGCATTCAGCAGAAGATAGCAAAGGCATGGTCCCAGGAACTTACAGACATACAGGTGAAGGACTAGCATGCATGAATGCATTCAAACTCCAAGTGAGACAAAGAAAAAGCTGAGGTTTGAGGAGATGAAAGGGAAATTAAATTTTAGAGATAATGATAACTTGCCCACCCCCTCTAATGAGGTAAATCCATAGCAGGGCACATAAATTATACTGGAAAAAGCTCTATAATATGCCTTAAATTAATTAAATTATATCAGAAAAAGCTTCATAATATGCCTTTGACTTGTATTATTTTATTTAATTCTCCTAGTTGACATGCTCAGTAGGTCTCTTTATCACCTCCATTGTTACAGAGGAGGAAAGAGTAAGAAACAATAATTTGCCTGAGGATCCACGGTGAACAAGGGACAACATTTGGGCCTGACATGAAGTCTTCCACTCTGCCAAGCCTCCCCTGTCACACGTGAGCATCAGGAGATTAAAGCAGAAGGTCCTGTTCCTGAGAGTAATGTGGAGGACTCCAGCAGGATGCCTGCGTCGGTCAGTTTACCAGAACACCTGACACAAACAACTTAAAGGAGGAAAGGTTTATTGTGGATCATGGTTTCAGAGGTTTCAGTCCATGGTCAGCTGACTGTTGCTTTGGGCCTGGGGCAAGGAAGAATATCATGGTGGGAGAGTTTGGCAAAGGAAAGCTACTCTACCCATGGCAGTGAGAAAGCAGAAAAAAAAGAGAAGAAGGGGAGATAAAAGTCCTACAGGCATGTCCCCAGCGACCTATTTCTCTAACCATGCCCCACCTGTCTAGTTTCTACCTCCTCTCAGTAGTCCATTCAGCCATCAATGGACTAATCCACTAATGAGATCACAACCCCAATGATCCAATCAACTTCCCAAAACCTCTGACCCCTGATGCACACCAAGCCTTCAATACATGAGACTTGAGAGATATTCCAGATGCAAACCATAACAATGGCTAAAGACAAGTAAAATGGAATGGCAAAGGGAGGATTTACTTGACCAAATGGAATAGGTGAAGGAAAGGGCCAAGATAAAGAATGTGGAGAGGCCAGGTGTGGTGGTGCATGCTTGTAAGCCCAGTAGCTCAGGAGGCTGAGATAGGAGGATGGTGAGTTCAAAGCTAGCCTCAGGAATGGCAAGGTGCTAAGCAACTCAGTGAGACCCTGTCACTGAATAAAATGCAAAACAGGACTGGGGATATGGCTCAGTGATCAAGAGCCCCTGAGTTTAATCCCCACTACCAAAAAAAAAAATAGGATGTGGAGAGAACATGGTTGGGGGTGATAAAAGGACCCCTGGTTTTACTCAGGACTTGGTTGCTCTTGTGTCTGAGTTTCTCACCTTTCTTCCCTCTTGTGATCATTCTCTTCTTTCTTCCTTCCTTCCTTCCTCTCTGCTTCTCCCCTAGAGAGCTACCCTTGGCCTCTCTGGGATCATATCTTCCCATAGCAGGGCATATAAGCGTGGCCAGGTATTAAATGCAACTCTTTTTGTTTTCCCATTGCCTCAAACTTTGGGCAGAGGACTCTGAAGAAATAAAACCACAGTTCAAATCATGTTAGGCCATCCTTTCAAGGCTTACAAGTATTGGGGGTGAGAGGATGGAGACAGGACCCTCAACCCACCTCTAACCCACATAAGAAACATAAGTTGGAGGGTCAGGAGAGACAATTTCTTTGGAGAGATTTACCAGAGCACTATGTATTTCCCGCACCTGCCCAACCCCTATGGAAGAGACTAGAAAGAGACCATTTGATAGCTTGGCCTGGATTACCCTGGAGTCTGAAGGGCAAAGAGATGAGTCTATGATTTGGACTTCCCCTATTAAAACATATCCCATGCACATAGTATACGTCCAACAAATATCTGGTAAATGATTGAGTAGATGAATGAATGAGTGGATGAATGGATGAGAAAATGAATGAAGACTTGTAAGGGTGAGAGGCTAGAACTAGAACATAAAAGAAAAGACAAGCATGTTAGCTAATGCCAGAGACAGAGAGTGTATCCACACACTGTTGCACAAAAGTTTATGGGATGAACTAAAGCAGTGAGGAAACCAGGGCAATGTCGATGGGACAGACCTTTCACCATGTTAGACAGGACTTGTCTAATGGAAAAGTGCACAATGGCCCACAACATCTTCACATTCTCTTTCAAGAGTCCTGTCCTCGAGTTAGTCCTTGAGAAGGCCGTAGAAAACACAGACAACAGGTGTTTGAAAAAGAAAAATCTCCAGAGTTAAAAGTCACCTGAATCTAGTTGAGGAAATATTCTAGTTCCTGAGTCCTTATTTATTTGCCTCTGTCCTTCATGTTATTCTTTCTTCTACTCCTAATTGTTCCCCCTCCACCCTAATCCAGTCCTAAAAACTAGCACCTGGCAGTAGAAAGGAAAAGAAATATTGACTCACTTTCCTCTCTGATTAGCAATACTGAGATTTTTCTGTAGCATCTCTGGGCCAGACCCAGGTAAAGTGTGCCCACCACTGTTTCCAGCTTTGAGTACCATTTGTCTGTACACATCAGCCCTCAAACCTGATGGAAATCCTCCATTCTAATTAAGCAGTGGACCTGCATTAATAATCTTTCTTAATGCTCCAGAACCAGTTCCTGAATTACAGACCCTGCTTCTATGGTGTGCTCCATGACACCCCATAATAAACAGGGTGCTTCCTTAAACACTCTCACACAGCCATGCAACAAGAGAGAAATAGAGACACTCAGGCACACACATGCATTTCAAAGACTAAATCCAAATGAGAATCCTCATGGAGGACTGTGAATGCCCTTCACTAGACTAGATCCCTGGGCCTCCTGATGCCCCCATGAAGGAAGAAGATCAAACTAGATTTCAAGCAGTGACCAAAACCAAATCCCACCTTACTTCTAATATCCAAGTTATCAAATAAAAGCAGCCAGAGTAAACAAGTCGGGGCTATGTGATTTTCCAGAATCTATTTATCCAGTCTGATTTGGAATAGGGAGGGATTCCAAGGCAAGGAAATTCCAGAAGGCCCCATATGAGGAGCCAAGTCTTTGATATAAATTTCTGTCGCTCCTCACTTCCCCATGCAAATCTCTCATCACTCCATCCAAATAACTTCAAAACCACAGCTTCCTCTGTGCCTTGCACTAAGAACATCTGTGCACTTCTACTGGGCTAAGCAGCGTACTAAGTACCTGCCCTCCTCCCTGTCGTTGGGAGAGAAGGAGGCCTGAGCCCATCAGTGGCTTGGTTCAGTCTGCTCCTACATGGGGAGGGGAGGATCAAAGAGCCAGAAATATTCATTTATGAGGGAAAAGTGAAAGAATTAAATATGTAGAGCTTGGCCAAATGACGCCTGAAGGGGGATAAAAATACCCACAAGCATTTGAAGGGTGTAACTAAACACCACAAAAATGACTTTTTTTAAAAGATGCTTCAAGTGGCTATAACTGGGAGAGACTAAAGGACAGGAAATTCTGACCCAAGAATTAAGGAAACTCTGCCTTCAGCAAGGGCTGCTTCAGAGGAGCTGCTGCCAAGACCCCTAGGTTGACACTTCTAATCTCTAGAATTTTTATAAAGTTCCCATTTCCAATCCATTTCTCAGATGCCTTTGTTTGGGCTTAGAAATAAATATTTGAGAAATATATATCTATTTTCTTTTTTATTAATTTTGTATTTGTTCTAATTACACATGACAGTAGAATGCATTTATGCATTTTGATAAATCATGCATAAATGGAGCATAATTTCTCATTTTTCTGATTGTACATGTTGTAGGATCACATCAGCCATGCAGTCATATATGTACATGAGGTAACAGATAACCAAATTATGTCTGTTTTCTATGTGTGTTGGGCCTGTATTTTGTTTCCTCCTGTGCCTTTGTTTGCTATGTACTTTTTTGCTATGCGCTTTTTATTCAGTCCATACTCCCTACTGAATGATGTGGCGATGACCTGGTCTTGTAGCACCTATGAAAGCAGGTGTGCATCATTTTTTTAGAACAAATAGGTTTAGTAATGGTGACTTTAGAAATAAGACACCAAAGGATCCCTGCATTTTGGTGACTTCGACACCTCAAGCAGATCTGAAGTTCTGGGACAGACCTAGATACTTCTCCAAATTCTCCAGAGGGAAGAGGAATGGAGTCAGAGGAACATAGTCAGAAAATGTATCTTAGCAGTTTTCTCCTGAGACACACTATATGGCAAGTCCTTCTGGAATTTCTAGACAAAAAGAAATATGTATGGTGAGAACAGCTTTGCTGAGAGTCTTTAACACATTTATTCCCAGATGGGTTCAGTGCAAAAGCGAAAATTATTTTTTTAAGGAGTGAAGAAATTTCAACAGAGGTTTGGTCTGAATTTAAACTAGAGGTGTAGGCCTCTCTGTCACACGAGGGGTTTACAAGGGGCTACGTGCTTCAGTTATAAGTTCCTACCCATCCGTGCTCCACAAAGAAGCCTGGAATTGGAAGTCTGTAGAGTCCACATCCCTCCATTTAAATATCCAGATGACCTTGAGTAAGTCAACTTGTTCTCCTGACAAGTTTTTTTTCTTTTTCATATAAAAGACTAAATCAGTGAGATTTTATTTTTAACATTTTTTCTTAGGCAACAGAGTCCCTTTTAAAATATATTACACAGATGTCCAATAAGCTAGATAAAAATGTAACCTTTCTGATCAAGGCAAAACCGAGTGGCCCAGAACCTTGACCACCTACCCTCTGCACTGCAGATCTGGACCTTCAGTCTCCCTCAGGAACCCCTGAGGTACCTCATAGGACACCATCACTCTCCAAGTAGAAGATTTTTGAAAGACACTGATTCCATGCTCCCTCAGGTGTTTCAGCCCTAGTTTCTTGTGGGCTTAAATGGCAGCAAGCAAAGAAACAAGCTGGGTGGCAGTGCTGTGACTGATCCTAAAGGCCCTGCTGGTGAACAGCAGACTAAAATAACTAAGGAAGCAATTGGTGGTTCAAAGTTTCCTTTAAGATTCAAAACCTAAAGAAAACAAATCCAGAACAGACATGCAGTAAGAACAAGAAAGTCAGCATTCTCATTCTCTCTCCCTCTCTCTCTCTCTCTCTCTCTCCCCACACACACATACACACTCCCTCTTTCCCTCAACCCCACCCGTTCTGCCTCCTTATTCCCTTCCTCCCTTCCCTTTTCCACCTTCCTCACTCTCTCTGGACCAATGCCCAGTAAGGGTCCAAAGGCCTGACATAGTATGTCAGGGATGTAACCAAGGAAAACACATGTCCAGGTAGAGAGCCTCCAGACCAAGCACAGAGGACAAACCAGAGGGAGCTCAGGGGCTTTCTGGATTTTGGATGTCTATGACCTCAGGTGTGAGTGTGCTGGGAAGAGAGGA
This sequence comes from Glaucomys volans, assembly GCA_020662805.1. Taxonomy (NCBI): domain Eukaryota; kingdom Metazoa; phylum Chordata; class Mammalia; order Rodentia; family Sciuridae; genus Glaucomys; species Glaucomys volans. The sequence continues at coordinate 278,703 of JAJEJO010002150.1, forward strand.
GGAGTGCCCAGGACAATCCAGAGCACAGAAGACTGACGATACACTCCCCAAAACACCCCCTCCCAGTTAGCTTCGGAGGAAAAGGAACCACCTCTCACTCAGTCACCCAGCTTGAAGATGATACTCTTACTAAATGCAGTTGTTGGTCGTGCCCAACCCATCAGAAGACAATTTTGTAGTACATATCAAAACTTTTAAACTGCATACCATTTAACACAGACTTTCTACAAGATTATCTTATGGTCTACCTGTAAGATATTCTTTTGTGCACATATACACCAAAATACCTCTGCAAACATTTTGCTGAGGCTGAGTGTGATGGTACACACTTAGAATCACAGCAACTCAGAAGACCAAGGAAAGAGGATCTCAAGTTTGAGGCCAGCATAGGCAACTTAAAGAGAGCCTGCCTCAAAATAAAAAAAAGAAGGTATACCACCCCTGCATTCAATCCCTATATTATGGTTTAGATATGAGGTATTCCCCAAAGGCTCATGTGTGAGATGAGGCAAGGGAGTTTAGAGGTGAAATGTTTAGGTCGTGAGTCTTAACATTATCACTGTATTAATCTCCCTGAATGGATTAACTGGGTAACAACTATAAGCAGGTAGGATGTGGCTGGGCGTGACAGTCATTGGAGACATGCTCCCAGGGTTTATATATTGTCACTGGTGGACTGAGCTTAGTCTTTTTCTGAGTCCTGGTGCCATGTTCTGAGCTGCTTTCCTCCTCCACACAGTTCCACCATGATGTTCTGCCACATCTTGGGCCCAGAGCTAAGAAAAAGGCCATCTATGGAATGAGAACTCTAAAACTGTGAACCTCAAATAAACTTGTGCCCCTCTAAAGTTGTTCTTGTCAGGCCTTCTTGGTCACAGAAGTGAAAAGTTGATGAAAACTCTGCAGAGCCACAAGGGGGAAGAAAAAAGATGCTACCACAGCATGTTTGCGATCACAAAAGACTGAAAACTACTTAAATGTTAATTGATTGAAATGGAATAAATATACTTAGTTTTGCTCACACTATGGAATACTATGTAACCACTAAAAAGAATTAATCAATTTATGTTGATGACAGGGCTTTAACATCTAACGTTAAGTGAAAAAAGAGAGGCACAAATCTTGTGTACCATATGGCATTTTGTCTTATGTAAAAAGGATACGTGCACATATACTCTCACCCACTGACAGAACATTCCTAGAAGTGCTAACAATGGTTTCTTTTGGAGAGAAAAATCAAAGTGGCGATGAGGAGATACCTCTGGGAGAAAAATGGTTTCTTTAAATGCCATTCAACTTGGTTTTATAATGTGCTGTGTACTTTTAAAGAAAACAAAAACAAGAATGTGTGCTAGAACAAAACCTGTCAAGTTAATCTGGCTTTCAGCGCACCATCATACACTTTAAGAATTCAAGAATTCTAGCTGCTAACTAGAAACTAGAAATGGATGGTGCAGCTGGCTGGGTGGTTGAGACTTCCATTGAAAACCAGTTTGACAATGGTGTGCAGTGAGAAATTACCCAAGAGCAGAAGACTTGGCTTCTGGTGGTCCTCCCCACCCTGAGCAAGTCACACAAGAAATGCTTTCCCACCTCTCTCCCACAGAATGCCTGTGTGAGCTCGGCAGGCTCTCAGCTGCCTCCCCTCCAGCAGGATGCACCCCATCTGGCATGTTGCGGTCATAAACTTGGGCTTCGGAGTTCTAATCAGAGCCCTGCTGACCTGTTACTTGTGTGACCTTGGGCAATGTACTCAATCTCCTCAACTTAAATTGCCTAATTTGGAAAACAGGTTTGGTGGAAAGTGACCAGGAAACTACCCTAAAACATGTCCCCAGGAGCACTCTCTCCCTGGTAGGCTCATCCCAGAGAGTCTCAACCTTCATTCCTAGTTCAAATGTCACCTCCCTGATCACCTGATCTTAATGACCTCCCTGCCCTGGTTACTCTCCCATACCAGGAAACTGTTTAAGTAAGTGATTTCTTAAATGCTACTTTGTTTTATGCCTTCACAGTATGAATCACAATTTTTAATTATCTTGAGTATTAGTTTGTTTAGTATCTGTCTCACTCCATCTAGACTGTAAACTCCATGCGATTAGTGAGACTATTTTTTGTGCTAAACCACTCTGTCTCTAGCCCCTAGCATAGTAGCTAGATCATATACATTTGTTGAATGAATAAATGAATAAAAGTGTTAGCTGCTAAGTTGCTGTTGATCCTCACAACTCTGACTCAGAGACTGATGATATCTCTCTCATTGAGTGGTTGTATTACTAATCCCATTTTATAGAGGTGCAGAGCTGTTAAGCAATGTGCCCAAAGTTATCTAGCTAGTAGTAAGTGGCAGAGCAAAGAGAGAAACTCTTTTTTATTTTTTTTTTTCAAACTCCAAACCCCATTCTCTCAAGCATTTGACTATTCTAGGACAGAAAATTCCCTGACTAAAGTTATATACTTACAACCCCTGCCCTGTTCCTAATTGCAAGCCTCAAACAACAATCATGTTCAACCTTCAATTCTAGGTTACCTGAAACACCACTAATGGGAGATCCTGTAATGAATGGGAAGACTCACTCATCTATGCCACCACACATTTATCTCCTGCAGTCCCTTTAAAGGTCTTTGCTGGAGGCAGAAAACAGAAGATATTCTTGCACGATGCAGCAACACTTTGAAAGATTCCAGTTGAAGCTCAGAATTATTCACAAATACCAAATAGCAAAAGTAACTAGCTGTCATTTGAATATCACCAAAGTCATAAGAAGAGGTCACATGGAAAGTCTTGCCGCATATGGAGAAGGAAACAGCAACTGAAAAGTAACATTAAAAGCGATTTCATGGATAGAACAATCTCTGTGGTGCAAAAGCAAAACAAACACCCTTTCCAAGTGAGTACATCATATTCTAAATTTTGGAATCACTGGACTATTCAAAGGAGGGCATCTGCTCAGGCCCAAGAAACTGGGTTTCTCGCACCACACATGTCATAGAGCAGGATGTGGATAACCACAAAGAGCAGGGTAATTTCTTCTTTGGTAAGAGCAGAAAGGAAACTATCCATGGAGAATAATCAAATCTATATTCTATAGACATCTTATTTCACCTTTTCCTCTTCTTTCTTCAACTAAAAATAGCTTTCTCAAGCACAAAAAAGCTCCCTTCTCTATGCTACAAGAAATACATGGTCGCCGGGCGTGGTGGCGCACGCCTGTAATCCAAGCGACTTGGGAGGCTGAGTC
>JAJEJO010002150.1:286944-310441 GCA_020662805.1 Glaucomys volans
GGGGGGGCAGGGAAGGAAAGATAATAGAATGAGACAAACATCTTTACCCTAAGTATATGTATGAATAGACAAATTGTATGATTCTACTTTGTGTACAACCAGAAAAATGATAGTTGTACTCCATTTGTGTACAATGAACTAAAATTTTAAAAAAAAGAAATGTACCTTTCTTGATCTGTTTCATTATAGCCTAATTTCTCAATATGAGCCCCCATTTCCAAGCTAATACGAAAAAAATAACCTCAGTCCTTCCCAAGATCACTCCATAATGCCTGGATCTTCCAAGATGTGAGAAGCAAGTAGAGTGAAGCATGGGGTCAGGTGGGGAATCAGCTCCCTGGTTTTCTCTGAGAAATCCACCATTCCTGTGCTTATTGCCTGTTTGGGTCCAAAAATGTAATCTTAGGAGAAGAAAAAAAAAACACTGAACACTGATGTTTAATCCTGCTAAACCAGTTATATTGCATTTTCAATATTATTATGATCATAGTTTGTCCAGTGTATCAAGATTTCAGCAGAATAACTTAAGAGGTTTTATGATTTTTCTTATGATGTAGAAGCTATGTGAGCCAATTCCCATCTTTGCTCCTAAAACCTACACCAGTTTCCTCTCTGTCTCTCTCTCTGTCTCTCTCTCTCTCACACACACACACACACACACACACACACACACACACCACAATGGCAGCCTTGGACGTCCTGTGTTCCACATGGTCCAGCTTCCAGCTATAAAATGGAAGCATCCTAGATTCCCAGGTCCTTCCTGGAGAAAAGTACAGCCTCAGAGAGTCATTCAACCCACATTGAAGTATGATGTGAACGAGAAGTAAACATCCGTTATGTTAAGCTGTGAAGATTTTGAGGTTCATCTACTGAGGTAGCAAGACCTAAGTGCCTAACCCAGCAGGATAGGAGAGCATGGTACCTGAGCACGGGGACGGTGCCTGCCGTGTAGAGTCGCGTCTGTAAGTGTGAGTAATAATTGTCATCGTCATCCTCATTGTCAGAAAGAACATTTAGAATATTAGGGATTAAGTCCTAACTTGCCACTTACTCGTGATAACAAGAAACTTCATCTCTTAGGACCTCATTTGTTAAAGAGAAAAAGCAACCTTTGTCTCTCTCGTGGTTGCGAGAATTAACAGAGATGTGAAATCATTTTGTGAACTGATATGCAAATGTTAAGTATTTTTACCAATAATCATTGAATTATTTCTAGTTATCCACTGCCACTCACTGCCATGTTCTTCCAGAGCATTCCTCTAGGGGATACATCCTCAGCCCATTGATGGTGGAATTGGTCTTATGGCTTGCTTTGGCCAACAGTGTGTGAGGGAATGTGACAATTCCACATTTGAGCAGAAGCTTCGAGAATTATTGTGTGTGGATTAGCAATGTCTTTTTTTTTCTCCTTTGACATGAGAAAAACACATTCCAGATTGGGACTTTCCCTTTCTTCTGGCCCTGCAATGAAAACCGTGGCTCAGAAAACAACAGCCTAAACTGAAGATCACAGGAGCAGCCCCAGAAACAGTTTCTCTCTGACCTTCTCCTGTCCTTTTTCTTCCTGCTCTTCTTTCCTTGTTCAAGGCAAGCCATTGAAACTAGAGTTTCTCGTCCCCAAAGTGATCATAGAAACTATGATCACAGTGGTGCACACCTGCAGTCCCAGTGATTTGGGACAAAAAAAAAAAAAAAAAAATAGAAAAGAAACTAAAGTCCCCTTTTTCACCAAAGCCAGCCACAATGCTTAAAAATATTATTCTAGCCAGGCACAATGACTCATGCCTATAATCCCAGCAGCTCAGGAGGCTGAGGCAGGAGGATCTCCAGTTCAAAGCCAGACTCAGCAGAAGTGAGGTACTAAGCAACTCAATGAGACCCTGTCTCTAATAAAATACATGTGACTCAGTGGTCAAGTGCCCCTGAGTTCAACCCCCAGTGCCCCCCAAAACACATAGATATTATTCTAATCTTCCCCCACCTTTATGTCTTGGAGCTGGCCATAAAGAAATTCTCTGACCTACCTTGTCTGATAGGTAATCATACATCCCCCTTTCAGAAGCGGTCCTGCCCCATTCCCAGAAGGAGGGAAGGCTGTCCAGAGGCCAAGGGGTGTATCACAGACAGGCCTGGCCAGCCAGTCTATTCCTATTAGATCATTCCTTTTTGTCCAACAATGCTTCTACACCAGTCTGTGTTTCATCAAATCTAAGCATAAAAATGGGCAGTTCACCCTGACCTTTGGGTCTTTAATCTGAGAGACCCCTCAGGTCATATAAAACTAGGATCTAATTAATTTTTTATTCTTTCCTCATTAAGAGGTGTCGCCCAGAAGACTTTATGATGGGAGGGAAAGGGATCACCCTCCTTCCTGCCCCACAAAAGCACATGCCGCAGAGTGAACCACACTCGGTACAAATTGTAAGTGATAAATTCTCATTGGAACCCACTGAGATCTGGCGATTGCATACCCTGCAGGACAACATAGCGAAGCTGTTGCTAAGCTGAGTATCAGCCAGAATGAATCAACACTGGAATGTTTTGTAGACAAAGGTGCCAGCAAATTAGTTTGACACAGTTTCCTTCCTGGACCCTTTTCTAAGTGACTTTTCTTTTAATCATTTATTTGAAGGAGAAACAGTGCTTAAGTGTGCACAGGACGAGACCCTGAGGTCAATAGCTAAGGTCCGTCTGACAGAATGAACACCCAAGAGAGAAGATGCCACTTCACTGGAAGAAATATAAATTCGTCCACAAAATTGCAGGATAAGGAAGATGGTAATTCTAGTGAAAATAATATGAAGTTGTTTTTTTTTTTCCCAATACTTTGCTTTTAATCTTTTTTTTTAATTTTTATTTTTACAGACTCTTCATTTTGATTCATTGTACACATATGGGGTACGAATTTTCATTTCTATGGTTGTGCATGATGCACATTCATATCATTATTATTAATCATACATGTATATAAGGTAATGATGTCTGTCTCATTCCATCATTTTTCATACCCCCACCCCCTCCTCCTCTCATTTCCCTCTACATAATCTAAAGTTCCTCCATTCTTCTCTCACCCCCCACCCGCCCCAACCAGATTTTATATCATTGTCCCCTTATCAGGGAAAACATTTGGCTTTTGTTTTTTGGGGATTGGCTTATTTCACTTAGCATGATAATCTCCAATTCCATCCATTTGTCTGCAAATGCCATATTATTCTTCTTTATAGCTGAGTAGTATTCCATTGTGTATATACACCACATCTTCTTTATCCATTCATCCATTGAAGGGCATCTTATTTAATAATCAACAGAATAAAAGGCAAGTATAAAGTGGTTACCGTCCAAAATGGACTCAGATTATATTCATAGAAATATGGTATCCCAAGGCTAGGTATGGTAACACCTATAGTCCCAGAGGCTTGAGAGGCTGAAGCAGGAGGATCACAAGCTTGAGGACAACCTCAGCAACTTAGCAAGGCCCTAAGCAACTTAGCGAGATCCTGTCTAAAAATTTTAAAAAATAAAACAGATGTTTTAAAAGGTGGAGAGTGCTCAGGGGCAGAGTGCTCAAAACAAAGCAAAACAAAACCAAGTGGTACCCCAAAGAGTTTCAAGTACCTTTACAACTGTGGTCATTTTAATTTATCAAGTTCTGTCTTAAAGTGTGGACCCTAAACTGAAAGATTTAGATTTGGTTCCAGTCCAAGAAGAAAAAACCAGTGACTAGGTTACATAAGAAATGTATAAACCTTGTAGGAGAGGACAGTAGGAAAACCTGAAGAGGAAACCAGGAGGCCATCCCTGTAGGGGAGTTTAAATACTTGAATTTAAATATGTGAAGGCCTGTTTTCTGAAATAAGCATTGGAATTATTCTGCATGACTTTGAAATGCAAAACAAAGGGATAAAAAAAAAAGGGATTTTCAACAAACAAATACCCCCAGAATTGACCGGTTTGCTTAGGATGTACTGGGAGAGCCAAATAGGAGCACAAGCAATGGTGGGTCTCCAGGATGACAAAAGAGTCTTCCAAATGTGAAAGCTCAAAACCAACTTGCAGAGGGCAAGACTGGATGAGGCCAGTGGAAAGCCTCAGGAGGCTATTAATGATTCACGATTTGCACATCCTGTTGGAAAATAAATTTCACTTACCAAGGAGAAGTGTGAAAGTGGGATTACTGAAGTGGATTCCCACAAAGGGGAACCACCCTCCCTCCCCACAGCCAGGACAGCCAAGATGCATTTACATGTGGAAATGGGTTGCTCTGGAACAAGTGGGCCTTCTTCCTCATGTCAGCAGAAGAAAGACACATCTTTGGCAAACCATCTGCTCTAAGCATGGCATTTTCATTTTTTATTTCTCTAAAACAGAGGGGGGAAATGGCTATGGGAATACAACTCATCCCAACTGGTTAAAGAAAGGCAAGTGGCCAACATAAATATTACAGCATGAGGCTGAACCAGAGGAGAAATAAGATGAAAAACCAGTTCTTTCAAAAAGGTTCTCTCAAAATAAAAGGCCCTGCCAAGGACAGCCACAGATGCAACACCACGAGCCGGAGGAGAGCTTTAATCAGGAAGAGCTGGCTCCAGGCGCTGTGCATGAGCTTCAACCTGCCTTTAGTATTTCACTTTCTGAAATTTAGAAGACAGGAGATCCATTCTTGGTCAGGTTAAAATAGAAACACACACTTTGAGAGGCAGCTCCGGTAGGATTCACATTTCGTTAGGTTTTTGTCCCTTCCTCCCATAAATCTGTCTTTTCTCCTGGGACCATCTCATTTGATCTGTTTCAACCACTGTCTTTAGGCTGAGTACCCCTAAATCCAAATCTGCAAATCAGATCTACCAAAGGAATTAAAGACCTTCATATCCTATGGCTTATTAAATAATTTCCCTTGGATCTCCTACTGACAGCTCAAATTTAAAGTGTTCCCATCTTGGGAAATGACAGAACACCCAGGACAGAAACCTGGAAGTCCTGGTCCTTACTTTCCTCTCTGAACATCCCTCATTCATACTCTACCTTCTCTTTTTCCCGCCTCCCCACTACCACTCAAGTCCTGTTAACTGTGTCCCCCAAGCACCTCTCTCCACTCTGGATCCATGATTTATGTCAGCCATCATCCCTCCCACCTGGATCACTACAACAGTCTTCCCAGTGGTTTTCATGATTCTAACCATGGCACACTCCAATCTGTCTTCCACTCAAAATCCAGAATAATCTAAAAATGCAAACCTGAGCTTACTCCCCTGCAAAACTTTCAAAGATTCCCTTTTGCCATCAGGATGAAGTTCAAACTCACTAATTCAGACCACAGACCCTTGTATTTCAGTCTGCACCTCTTCCCTAACCTCTCTCTAGCCATTTCCCTCTTCGCCCTCGTCCCATGCACACACCCTTCACACCCAAAAAGCCTTCATCATAAGTCACTAAATGTGTATCATATTCTCTTTTTACCTCTGAATCTTTGTATATCTGGTTCCTTTTGCCCAGAAAGTCCTACCTCTCTTGTGGCCATTTGTGGAACATTAACTGGTACTCAGACTTCAGGTCCACGGGAAAGCCCAGTAGACCTTGCTGGTGCTTCTCCACCACTACCCCCTGACCCCTCAACCCTCATCAGACTGTCCCCATAACCACCAAGATCTCCTTGCATCTCACTACTGCTCCCACTTGTCAGGGCACCCAGGACCAGTGAAGGCTGAGTTCCTAGGAAACCTGCCAATGGGACTTGCTCACCCCTCAGTAGAAAACTCCTATTCTCTGCCCAGTTTCTTAGCTGGTCCCAGTGTGACTGACTCCCATCCACCCACAGCAGAAACCCATGCCTGAACTCACTAGCTCTGGCTTCTCTCCCGCCCCTCTCTTGCTTCCCCACTCTATCACATGGCTTCCTAGAATCTGCTCCCAAGTAAACTCCCCTCACCTCTATCTTTCTCTCAAAGTCTGCTTTGGGGAAAATCCAAACCCAGACAAAAAGATTTCTTTAATTCCTTTGAGGTCAGGCCACGGGTCTTACAGTGCTCTACTGAAATATTAGCATTTGTTCACCTGCCTGGGTCCCCATGTAAATAGGAAAATGCTCTGAAGTCAATCTTTTGTCTGTCTTCCCAGCACCCACTCATTAGCGTGGAGCTTGTGACTATGACACAACAAATATCTATCACTTAGTGAAATAATCAGTAGCACTTGCCTGGCCTCATAACTTTTCATACCTTTATACCCAAGTCTCCCAAATGATAAATGAAAAGAAAAAGGACTATTTTCAGAATCTGAAAACCCTGAGTTCTTATCCCATCTATATCAACGTCAATGTGCTAATTTGACTAAATTGTTTAGACTTTTTTCAGTTTATTAAGATCCACATGAGTTAGGTGATTTTCCTCAGTAATCACAAAGGCAAATATTAAAGCAAGAATCACCCATTCTATGACTCTCTTGGCCAGTGATTCTCAAACTTGGCAGGCCCTCAGTATCTCCTGGCTCCAACCCAAGGGAATCAGAATTCCAGACAAAGGGTGCAGGAATCTATATTTAAGGTTTATCTAAAGTTGTGGTATAATGAAAAAACAGTAAAATACACAGATATTAAGTACTCTGCTTAATGAGTTTGGGCAACTGCATTCATTCATGTAACCATCACCCAGGCAAGATAGAACCCGTCAATCACAAAGGGAAAGTTTTGTTGTGCTTTCAAATCACCCAACAGGAACCACTTTCTGATTTCTATCACTCTCGAATAGTCTTGCCTTTTCTTAGACTTAATATAAATGGAATCATTAAGTAAATACCTTACTGTGTATGAATTATTTTGTTTAGAATAACATATTTAAGATTTATCCATATTGTTACGTGAGTCAGTTGTTGATTCTTTTTCATTGCTGAGTAGTAGTTCACTATATGAATGTATTAAAAGTTATTCCTTCTCATATTGATGGCTATTGAGTTGTTTCTAGTTTGGACTAATATAAAGTCACTATAAATATTATTTTACAAGTCTTTCTTTTCAGACACATTTTCTTACCCTGGGGTTAAATACATAGGAGTAGAATTGTTGGGACACATGCACTTAACTTTATCAGAAATTTCAAAACAGTTCTCTAAAGTTGCTGGACCACTTTATCCTTGCATCTGAGTTCCAGTTGAAAAACATCCTCATCAATATTTAGTGTTTTCAGTTTGTTTTATTTAGATGAAGGCACCCAGCCCTTGCATGCTCCTCCACAGCCCAGAATCAAAGCCACAGCCATGTAGCTTCATGTTGAGGTCAGTGGTGATGGGAGACCAGCAGAATTCAAGAGCAGAGTGATGGAGATCTGGTAAAATCCAGAGATTTGGAATGACAGTGTTGCTCAGAGAGCATCTGTCTCCCAGCGCCACAGCCATTTGAGGGGGCGTCCCCTCTGCAGGGGTAAAGGTTAAAAAGTCCCAGGAAGCTCTGCTAGCACAGAAGTGGGCACCTTGAAGAAATGCAGCCTAAACAGATAGGTGACGTGGGATCTACACAACAGGCTGGCTTTAGAGAAGGAGCTCACTGTACCTCCCAGTGAACTCTCAGAGTGCGAGACCCAGAAGCCATCTTGAGAAGGGTCCTATTGTCTGAGTTTGGACTACCCAGGGGTCAGAAGGCCCTGGATTTTCCCATCCCTGGGATCTCGTGGACATTAAGCCGCACTGGCTCAGTGCATCATGGCCTCATGAGACAGTCGGGTCAGGGAAGTGACTCTGATACAAGCCTGTTAAGATCTTGCTGTGTAGGAAACATGGCTGTGAGGTGAAGGGAGGAGGAGGGCACCACCCTCTAGAATCTGGAGAACACAGGACCTGCCCTCTGAAGACAGGAGCTTGACCAGCCATGGGACATGTCACAGAGGTAGCATTACTGAGGAGGCCAGGTTTGAGGGACAGAGACCATGTGGTTCCCACCACCCCCTCCTCACACGGAACTGTGTGATTCCATTGCCACACACACACACACACATTCAGAAGCATCCAAGGACCTGAGTCTGGCTTTTGCCCCACCCCAGGACACACAGACTAAGAACCTCCAGAGAATCTATGCTGTCACTACCTAAATCCCCTGCTAGCTCACGTCAGTGAGTGATTGGCTGTGAAGCATTTCAACTACTTCAGCTGTCAATCACTTTGGCTCCATACCTGGCAGGTAACACAACTCAGTGAATCAGGGGTGAAAAATCCCTGATGAATGCCCAGTCTCTAGGGTGCACAACCTAAAAAAGACCCAAAGAGAAGCTTTGCTTGACAAAAGCCATGATCATCTGCCCCTGCTTGCTCCTTTGAGCACTTCACCTAAGAGAAGTTTTCTTTTTTTTTTCCCCCTTACTTTTTGTTTTCATCTTTCTTTCTTTCTTTTTTATCTTTCCTCTTTTACTTTCTGATGTTATTGTTGTTTTGTGGTGCTGAAGATCAAGCCCAGGACTGCATATATATGAGACTGGTGCTCTGCCACTGAGCCACTTCCAGTCCAACTGAGGGGCACTATGCCCAGCTCCAGCCATGACCCCAGTCATAGTAGACACTTCAACTTAAAGGACAGGGGACATGAAAGTTCCCAGTCATCCACCTGTCTCTAGGCAGGCACAGCTGTTGGGGGTGTGTAATGTCCTGCTCCAGGACAGACATCCCACATTGGCAGCAGACAGGAATAAAATAACTTTTGCTGACACTGCACCTACGTGAGTCCTGTGAAAAGGTTGCATCCATGCCTTGTCTGAGCACAGAGACAAGACTGAAAGTGAGTGCACGAGAGGGGAAGCTATGATTCTGGCCCCACCTCTCCCAGTGAAGCATCCAGATCTACACCAGTGTCTATCTAGTCAGAGGACAAGAGCTTTAGTCCCTTCACCACAACTGGAGCAGCCAACACCAGAATTGCTTTCAAGTAACACAGCCAATATCAACAGTACCCATAGAAACCCCTATCACCTGACAGGGGCTGCTGTTCCCACTGTAGGAGTACCCACAGAAATACACCCCTCATGCTCTGCAGTCTACACCACAGCTGCCCGAATTACCACAGTGTCCCTACTCTTGCAAGTTCCACAGAGATAGGAGGTCTTTCTGACTCTGATATAGTATGCACTGTTTCCAAATCCACTAATCACAACAAAAGAAACTACAGAAAGATTACACTGTGGTGTCCAGTTGATATAAACTCAATATTACATAACAAACTGATGCTCTAAGATCCATCATCAGGAGAAAGTCACTTACTGAAAAGACCATCACATACAAGCAGAAGAGATATCCATCCTAAAAAACGTATAAATCTCAACACAAAACACAAGAAATATGAAAAAACAAAGTAATATGATACCTCCTAAAGCTCATAACTCTCTAGGAACAGATTCAAATGATATTGAAATGGATTAAATGCCTGATAAAGAAGTCGATCTCAATAAAATCCCAGAGAAAGTAAATAAATGGGTGAATGAATTAAAGCATACAATGCAGGATATGAATGAGAAATTCAGCAAAGAGAGATACTGAAAAACAACCACGCAAATATTGGAAATGAAAATCTTAAAAATGAGACAAAAAATTCAGTTGAAAGCCTCCACAACAGACTAGATCAAACAGAAGAAAAAAAGATGAAGCTTGATGACAGATCTTTTGAAATATTATATTCAGACAGAAATAAAGGAAAACATAAGAAAAAATCAAAAGATCTGAAACACCATTAAAAGATCAAAATCCACATAAATCACAGACCCAAGGGAGAAGACCTAAAAGCTGAGGATATAGAAAATCTACGAAAGAAATAATGGCAGAAAAATTCCCAAATCTTGGGAAAGATGTGGACTTCCAGGTACAGGAAGTCTTTAGAACTCAAAATAGACATGACCAGAAAAGAACCTCTCCATGACATATTACAGTCAACCTGTCAAAAGTACAGGTCAAAGAAAGAATATTAAAACCTGTATGAGAGAAGCACCAAGTCACATTTGGCAAATCTTTTAGACTAACACATCAGATTTCTCAGCAGAAGCCCTAAAGTCCAAGAGGGCATAGATGATATAGGTCAAGTCCTGAAAGAAAACAACCACAAACCAAGATTACTGTACCCAGCTAGGCTATCCATCAGAATCAAAGAAGAAATAAAGACCTCCCAAGAAAAGCATAAACTAAGGGAACTCGTGACACTATTTCAACATTACAAAAGATGCTTACAAAAATCCTACACCCAGCCAGGCGTGGTGGCACACATCTGTAATCCCAGTGACCAGGGAGGCTGATGCAGGAGAATCACAAGTTCAAAGCTAGCCTCAGCAACTTAGCGAGGCCCTAAGCAACTCAGTGAGACCCTGTCTCTAAATAAAATACAAAATAGGGCTGGGGATGTGGCTCAGTGGCTGAGTGCCCCTGAGTTCAGTCCCCGTTTCCAAAAAAAAAAATCCTACACCCAGAAGAGGAAGAAAGATAATCACCATCATGACAACACATGAAAGACTAAATCCCACTAGAAAAGGAAACATGCAAATGAGAAATAGAGAAGAAGCATTATTAATGCAGTAAACCATCAAACCATGAAGATGAATAGAAAGGAAGAAATAAACAAAGAATATTCAAAATAACGAAATTCAACAAAATAATGGGTACAAGTCATACTTTTTAATAATGATCCTTAATATAAATGGTCATAATTAAAAGACTCAGAGTGATTGAATGAATTAAAAAACCAGACTCAACAATATGCTGCCTCCAAGAAACACCACACCAATAAAGACACAGTAAAAACACCAAAACTGTATTGAAAAAAAATGAAATAATTTTTTAAAAAGCAGGAGTAGCCATATTTATTTGCAAAACAATAGGCTTTAAGACAAAAATAGTAGAAAAGGCAAAATGTTTATTACATAATGATTATAGATTCATATGCAGCAAATGCTGGAGCACCCAATTTTATTTTTAAATAAAGGGAAAGATAGGTCCCAATACAATAATGGGGGGGACTTCAATATCCCACTCTCATCAATAGATAGGTCATCCAGTTTAAAAAAATCAATAAAGAAACATCAGAATGATTCTGTAGAACAAACGAACTTAAGACATTTGCAGAATATTCCATCCAACAGCTGCAGAATATACATTCTTTTCATCAACACATGGAACTTTTTCTAGAATAGTCTACATATTAGGTGACAAAACAAGTAAACGATTTTTGAAAGTGAATTAATATTCTGCATTTTCTCTGATCAAAATGGAATGAAACTAGAAATCAACAGCAAATCTGCTGTGTTAGTCTAACAGATTTGCAGAAATTATACAAGCATAGAGACTGAAAAACTTACTTTTGAATGAATAATGAGTCACTGAAGAAGTCAGAGGGGAAATTTAAAAATTCCTAGAACCAAACAAAAATGAAAATACAACACATCAAAACCTACAGGACATAATAACAGCAGTACTAAGAAGAAATGGGCTTATAGAAACAGGTGGTATATATACATATACCACACACACATATATATGTATACAGATATATATATATGACACACATATATATGTATACAGATATATATATGTATATAAATACACACACATATACACCTATACACATATACTCATATAGGTGTATATATGTATGTATGTGTGTATGTAAAAAAGGCATATATATTTTAAAGATAGATAGATCTCAAGCATATAACTTAATGATGTATCTTAAGATCTTATAAAAGCAAGAACAAATCAAATTCATCTCACTCCAGTCAGAATGGCAATTATCAAGAGTACAAGCAACAATAAATATTGGCAAGGATTTGGGGGAAAAGTGACACTCATACATTGCTGATGGGAATGCAAATTGGTGCGAACTGGAACAAGACAGGGATGCCCTCTTTCACCACTACTATTCAACATCGTTCTTGAAACTCTAGCCAGAGCAATTAGACAGACCAAAGAAATTAGAGGAATACGAATAGGAAAAGAAGAGATCAAACTATCCCTATTTGCTGATGACATGATTCTCTATCTAGAAGATCCTAAGAATTCCACCAGAAAACTTCTGGATCTCATTAATGAATTCAGCAAAGTAGCAGGATATAAAATTAATGCTCATAAATCTAATGCATTTTTATTCGTAAGTGATGCATCCTATGAGAGAGAAATTAGGAAAAGTACCCCATTCACATTAACCTCAAAAAAAATAAAATACTTGGGAATCAATCTAACAAAAGATGTGAAAGACCTCTACACTGAGAACTACAGAACACTAAAGAAAGAAGTTAAAGAGCATCTGAGAAGATGGAAAGATCTCCCATGTTCTTGGATAGGCAGAATTAATATTGTCAAAATGGCCATACTTCCAAAAATGCTATACAAATTTAATGCAATTCCAATTAAAATCCCAATGACGGACCTCATAGAAATAGAGCAAGCAATCATGAAATTCATTTGGAGGAATAAGAGACCCAGAATTGCTAAAGCTATCATTATGGAAAACAGTATAGATATTCCTCAGAAAACTTGGAATGGAACCACTATTTGACCCAACAGTCCTATTCCTTAGTTTATACACAAAGGACTTAAAATCTGCATGTTACAGTGATGCAGCCACATCAATGTTTATAGCAGCTCAACTCACAAAAGCTAAAGTATGGAACAAACCTAGGTGTCCTTTAACAGATAAATGGATAAAGAAAATGTGGCATATATATATGCATACATATATATATGCATATATATATGCATATATATATGATGGAATATTACACAGCTTTAAAAAAGAATTAAATTATGGCATTTGCCAGTAAATGGATGGAGTTGGAGAATATTATATTAAGTGAAATAAGCCAACCCAAAAAACCAAAGGCCAAACATTTTCTCTGATATGCGGATGCTAATTCACAATGGGGGAGGGGTACTAAGGAAGAATAGAGTTACTTTATATTAGGTAGAGGTGAGTGAAGAGAGGGGAGGGGATATGGGGGTAAAAAGGATTGTAGATTGAAACAGATATTATTATCCTATGTACATATATGATGGCATGACTGATGTGATCCTACAACATGTATAATCAGAAAAATCAGAAATTGCACTCCATTTATATATGATCTACCAAAATTCATAAATGCATTCTACTGTCAGGTATAACTAAGTAGAACAAATTTTTAAAAATTAAAAAATCAGTAGAAGGAAGGAAATAATAAAGATCAGAGTGGAAATAAATAAAATAGAGGCTAAAAGAACAACAGAAAGGATCAATGAAACAAAGCAGTTGGTTCTTTGAAAAGATAAGTGAAACTGACAAACAAAAACCAGACTCAAATAAATGAAATCTGAGATGAAAAAGGAGACAAGTGATACGAAAATAATTTATTTTCGTATCAATATTAATTAATCAATATTAATTAATCAATATTAATTAATATCATATTAATAAATTATTAAGGAGACAAGTGATACGGAAATAAATTTCGTATTACAAGTGATACGAAAATAAATTCAAAGGATCATTAGGAATTATTTTTGGAAAACTATGCTAATAAATTGAATCAGTAATAAAAAGTCTCCTCAACAAAGAAAAGTCCAGGACTGGATGGCTTCACTGATGAATTCTATCAACCTTTTGAAGAAGTAACACCAATGCTTCTCAAACTATTACATAATATTGAAAGGAAGGCAACCCTTCAAACTCAGTCTATAAGACCAACTTTAGTTACCCTGATACCACAAACCTCGCAAGGACACAGACACAACAAAATGAACACCATAGACCAACATCCCCAAAGAACACAGATGCGAAAATACTCAGCAAAATACCTGCAAATCAAATTCAACAGCACATTAAAAATATCATACACTGTGATTGAATTTGTTTCATTCTAGAGATGCAAAGATGGTTCAACATGTGCACATAAATGAGTGTAATATATTATGGATAAAACAGAATCATGGGTAATAAAAATTACACAATCATCTCAACAGATGCAGAAAAAGCATTTAATAAAATTCAACATCTCTTTATGATAAAACCCTGAACAAATTAGGTATAGAATGATCACACTTCAACATGCTTCAACAGATATATGACAAACCTATTAAAAACTGAAGCATTTTCTTGAAAATCAGGAACAAAATAAGAGGGCCCACTCTCACCACTCTTAAGCAATATAGGACTAGAAATTTTAGCCAAAGCCATTAGGCAAAAGAAAGAAAAAACATACAAATAGGAAGGGACGAAGTCAGATTATCCCTGGTTGCAGATAGATTCTATACATAGAAAAACCTAAAGACTCCACCAAAAGACTATTAAAATTGATTTTAAAAAATTCAATAAAGTAGCAGGATAGAAAATCAACATACGAAAGTCGGTAACTTTTCTAGACATGATAATAAATTCACTGAGAAATAAATCAGGAAAGTAATCCCATTCATAGTAGCCACAAAAAAATAAACCAATAAATAAAATACCTAGGAATAAACCTAACTACGGATGTGAAAGATCTCTACAATGAAAATTACAAAACAGTAAAGATGGAAATCTAAGAAGACACTAAAAGGTAGAAAGACCTCCTATGCTCATTGATTGAAATAATTAATAGTGTTAGAATGTCCATACTATCCAAAGTGACCTACAGACTCAGTGCAAGTCCCATCAAAATACCAATAACATTCTTTATAGAACTAGAAAAAAAAACACTAAAATTCATATGGAAGTACAAAAGACAACAAACAGCCAAAGCAATCTTGAGGAAAAGCAAAGCTAAAGGCTCACAATACCTAAATTCAAGGCATACCACAGAGCCATAGTAACAAGAACAGCTTGGTGTTGGCATTAAAAGAGACACATATGGCTGGGGTTGTGGCTCAGTGGCAGAGGACCTGCCTAACCCAGTGAAGCACTGGGTTCAATCCTTAGCAGCACCACATAAAAATAAAAATAAAAGTATTCTGTCCAACTACAAAAAAAATTAAAAAATAAAACAATAGACACATAGACCAATGGAACAGAAGAATCAGACAAATCCATGCCTCTTCAGCCAACTGATTCTTGCAACAGTACCAAAAATATACATTAGCAAAAGAACAGCCTCTTCAACATATGGTGATGGGAAAACTAGATATCCACTTGCAGAATATTGAAACTTGACCCTTATCTCTCACCCTGTTCAAAAGAAAAAAAAGAAGAAAAGGTCAAAATGGACCACAGACCTTAATGTAAGACCTGTAATTGAAACTATTAGAGGGAATACTTAAACATGTTGGCACAGACAAGAATTTCCTGGATAGGACATAAAAACCACAAGAAATAAAATAGAGAATTGACAAGTGAAATTATATCAAATTAAAAAGCTTCTGTGCAACAAAGAAAACAGTCAACACAATTAACAGACAACCTACAGAATGGGAGAGAATCTTTGCCAACTATTCATTTGACAGAGGATTAACATTCAGGAAAATATAAAGAACTCAAAAAACTTAACAATTAAAACAAGGAATCCAATTTGAAAATGGGCAAAGCATCTGAATAGACACATCTCAAAAAATACAAATGGCCAATAAATATATGAAAAAATACTCAGTATCATTAGCCATCTGGAAAATAGAAATCACAACTACAAAGAGACCCCTTCTCACCCCAGTCAGAATGGCTATTATCAAAAAAATAACAAGAGTTGGCAAGAATATGGAGAAAAAGGATCCCTTATACACAACCGGTGGAACATAAATTAGTACAACTATTATGGGAAAAAATATGGATATTCCTCAAAGTAGAACTATCATATGATGCAGCTATCTCACTGCTGGGTATGTATCTGAAGGAAGTTAGCATACAAAAGAGATACCTGCATTCGCATAGACCTATTGTGGCACTATTCATACTGCCACATGTTGAAGAGGCTCTTCTTTTGCTAATGTATATTTTTGGTACTGTTGCAAGAATCAGTTGGCTGAAGAGGCATGGATTTGTCTGATTCATTCATACTGACTGTACATAACTAATACGTACAGTCAGCCTAAGTACCTATCAGCCAATAAATGGATTAAAAATATGGAATATATACACAATGAAGTATTATTAATCCACGAAGAATGAAATACTGTCATTTGTCAGAAAATGGATGGCCCTGGAGAGCATCACATCAAGTGATAATAAGCCAGACACGGAAAAACACGTATTGCATGTTTTATCACATATATGGAAATTTTTTAAGAGTTTATCTGAAAGTAGAAGTGGTATTTGTAGGAACTGGGAGGGGGACCAGTGGGATGGAGAGGAGGATGGACATGATCAACACACAATGTATTCATGTATGGAAATATCAGAGAATAGCCATTAATCTGTACAACTACTATGTGTAATGATTATAATACAGATTTCTTTCTTTAGTGTTCTGAAGTTATCATTGTGGAGGTCTTTCATCTCTTTTGTTAGATTGATTCCCAACTCTTTTTTTGAAGCTACTGTGAATGGGGTAGTTTTCCTAATTTCTCTTTCAGGGGATTCATCACTGATGAACAGAAACATGTTTGATTTATGGGTATTGATTTTATATCTTGTTAATTTGATGAATTCATGTATTAGTTCTAAAAGTTTTTGGTGGAATTATTGGATCTTCTAAATATAGAATCATATCACCAGCAAAGAGTGATAATTTCACTTCTTTACTTATTTGTATACCTTTAATCTCTTTTGTTAATTTTTTAAATTTGTTCTAATTAGTCAAACATTCAGAACACATTTATACATTTTGATAAATCATACAGAAATGGACTATAATTTCCCATTTTTCTGATTGTATATATTGTAGGATCACATCAGTCATGCAGTCATATATGTACAAGAGGTAATCATGTCTGTTTCACTCTACTACCTGCCTAACCCATACCCCTTCCCCTTCCTTCACTCCACTCTACCTAATATAAAGTAACTCTTTTTTGTTCCCTAGTATCCCCTCCCTTTATTGTGAATTGGCATATGTATATCAGAGAAAACACTGAGCCTTTGGTTTTTTGGATTTGGTTTATTTTGCTTAGCATGATATTCTCCAACTCCATTCATTTACTGGCAAATACCATAATTTCATTCTTCTTTAAGAATGTGTGTGTGTGTATGTGTGTGTGAATTCGTGTGTGTGTGTGTGTGTGTGTGTGTGTGTGTGAGATATATATATCTCACATTTTCTTTATTCAATCTCTGTTGAAAAGTACCTAGGTTGGTTGTATAGTTTAACTATTATAAATTAAGCTGCTATAAATATTGATGTGTCTGTGTCACTGTAGTGTGCTGACTTTAAGTATTTTGAATATAAACCAAGGAGTGGGAGATAGCTGGATCAAATGGTGGTTCCATTCTTAGTTTTTCTGAGGAATCTCCATACTCCTTTCCATAATGGTTGCACCAATTTGCAGTCCCACCAGCAATGTATGAGTGTAGCTTTTTCCCCATATCCTCGCCAACATTTATTGTTGCTTGTATTCTTGATAATTGCCATTCTGACTGGAGTAAGATGAAATCTTAGAATAGTTTTGATTTGCATATCTCTAGCTGCAAGAGATCCTGAACATTTTTTCATGTTTGTCGATTGATTGTATATCTTCTTCTGTGAAGTGTCTGTTCAGTTCCTCAGCCCATTTATTCATTGGATTTTTTTTTTTTTTTGGTGCTAAGTTTTTTGAGTTCTTTGTACTTCCTAGAAATTAAGGCTTTATCTGAGGTGCATGTAGTAAAGATTTTCTCCCAATCTGTAGGCTCTCTCTTCACATATTGATTCTTTCTTCTTCTGAGAAGAAAGATTTTAGTTTGAATCCGTCCCATTTATTGATTCTTGATTTTACTTCTTGTGTTTTAGGGGTTTGTTAGGGAAGTCAGATCCCAGGCCAACATGGCAAAGATTTGGGCCTAATTTTTCTTCTAGTTGGTGCAGGGTCTCTGATCTAGTGGCCAAGTCTTTGATTCACTTTGAGTTGAGTTCATGCAGGGTGAGAGTTAGAGGTTTAATTTCATTTGGTTACATGTAGCTTTCCATTTTTCCCAGCACCATTTGTTGAATAGGCTATCTTTTCTCCAGTGAGTGTTTTTGGCACCTTTGTCTAGTATGAGATACCTGTGTTTATGTGGTTTGTCTCTGTACCATTGGTTTATGTGTCTGTTTGAGTGCCAATTTCCCATGCTGGTTTTATTACTATAGCTCTGTAGTATAGTTTGAGGTCTGGTATTGTGATGCTTCCTGCTTCACTTTTTTACTAAGGATTGCTTTGGCTATTCTGGGTCTCTTATTTTTCGAAATGAATTTCATGATTGCTTTTTCTAGTTCTATGAAGAATGTCTTTGGGATTTTAATAGGAATTGCATTAAATTTGAGTAACGCTTTTGGTAGAATGACCATTTGGACAATATTAATTCTGCCTATCCAGGAGCATGGGATGTCTTTCTGTCTTCCAAGGTCTTCTTCAATTTCTTTCTTTAGTGTTCTGTAGTTTTCATTGTAGAGGTCTTTCACCTCTTTTGTTAGATTGATTTCGAAGTATTTTATTTTATTTTTTGAGGCTATTATGAATGTGGTAGTTTTCCTAATTTCTCTTTCAGTGGATTCATCACTTATATATAGACATGCTCTTGATTTATGGTATTGATTTTATATCCTGCTACTTTGCTGAATTCATCAATGAGTTTCAGAAGTTTTCTCTTTGAATTTTTTACATCCTCTAAATATAGAATCATGTCATCAGCAAATAGTGATAGTTTGTGTTCTTTTTTTCCTATTAATATTCCTTTAAATTCTTTGGTCTGTCTAAATTGCTCTGGCTAGAGTTTCAAGGATGATGTTGAATAGAAGTGGTGAAAGGGGGCATCCCTGTCTTGTTCCAGTTCTTAGAGGGAATGCTTTCTATTTTACTCCATTTAGAATGATGCTGTCTTTGGCCTTGCATAAATAGCTTTTACAATGTTGAAGTATGTTCCTACTACCCTAGTTTTTTTTAGTGTTTTGAACATGAAGGGGTGCTGTATTTTGTCAAATGCTTTCTCTGTACCTATTGAGATATTCATATGATTCTTGTCTTTTCCTCAGAGGTGAGGCTCTTGAAGGCAGCATATTGTTGGGTCTTTTTTGTTTTAAATCCAATCTGCCAGTCTATGTCTTTTGGTTACTGAGTTTAGGCCATTAAAATTCAGGGTTATTTTTCAGATATGATTTGAAATCCCACTCATTTTGGTTTCTTTTGGTCTTTAACTTGACTGAGTTTCTCCCTTGATTGACCTTTCTTTAGTGTAGTTCCTCCCTTTGCTAGTTTTCATTGTTTTCTTTCATTTCCTTCTGATGGAATATTTTGCTGAGAATATTCTGTAGTACAGGCTTTCTAGTTGTGAATTCTTTTAACTTTTGTTTATCATGGAAGATTTTTATTTTATCTTCAAATCTGAAACAATTTTTCTGGATAAAAAATTCTTGGTTGGCATCCATTTTCTCTCAGAGTTTGATATGTGTTATTCCAGGACCTCCTGGTGTTGAGGGTCTGGGTTGAGAAATCAGTTGAGATCTGAATTGTTTTCCCCCTATATGTAATTTGATTTTTTTCTCCCACAGCCTTCAAAATTCTATCCTTATTCTGTATGTTAGTCATTCTCATTATAATGTGTCTTCATGTGGGTGTGCTGTACTTTTGTACATTTGGGGTACTCTAAGCCTCTTTTAGTTGATTTTCCATTTCAGACATTAGATTTGGGATGTTTTCTGATATTATGTCATTGAAGAGAGCATGCATTCCTTTGGTTTGTATCTCCATGTCTTCATCTATTCCGATAAATCTTAAATTTGGTCTTTTAATGTTATCCCTTATTTTTTGGAAGTTCTGTTTATGGTTTCTTACCATCTTCTCTGTGCAGTCAACTTTATTTTCAAGAGTATATATTTTGTCCTCATTGTCTGAGATTCTGTTTTCTAAGTGGTATAGTCTGTTGGTGATAGTTTCCATTGAATTTTTAATTTGGTTAACTATTTCCTTCATTTTGAGGATTTGTACTTGATTCCTTTTTATAATCTCTGCCTCTTTATTCAAGTGATCTTTCACTTCATATATTTTCTCTCAAATACCATCCTTTGTTTCAAAGATCAATCTAACTGTATATTTTCTAAACTCCTTTTCTGACATTTTTTCTACTGTTTTGTCTATGGATTCTATTATTGGAACATATCGGTTTGTTTGAGGCACTTTGTTCCTGTATTTTTTCAGGTTGTTTGTGTGTCTTCTCATTTAGTGGTATGGATCTGAGACAGTATAGATTCTACCCTATAGTCTTTTAGTGTCCCTGAAGGCTTAGAGTACCTTACCTTTAAAGGGGAGAACAACATTAATAACACCCACTGCAAATGATATACCAACTTAAGCCAAATGTCTCCTATTAAGGTGTTAACAGTTTTGTCACAATAGACAGAAATGATGTGTTCAATTATTGTGTACACTATAAACAGTAAGTTTGCTAAAAGGCTTTACCATTTCAAATTATGGACAATGAGGGAACAGAGGTAGTGAAAGATGTGATGATTATAAGGGAGAGGGAGAAAAGATAGTGGTAAAAATTTACAGTTAGAGTGAGGGAAGAATTAATAGAGGTTGGTGTTAGTATGAGAAATGTGAGAAAGAGAATCCAGGGAGACAGGTAGGTGAGAGAAAAAAATACGTAAAGATTTTTTTAATACAGTAAAAATATAAAAATATACAACAAAACTGTCATATACTATTCAGCTATCTCATTCCTCAATAAATTGATACATGATAAATATTTGGATTCAAAGATTGTAGAGGTGTGAGAAAAAGTGAAAAAAGAAAAAAAGGAGGAAAGTCTCAATAGAAAATTGAATGATTGCTTCCATTGGCTTTCAAAAATTTTCTGTTTCCCTTCTTCACCAATAGATGGGGTTGTCTGAAATTTGATGTTAGCTCCAGTTCAGTGGGTGCCAGACAGTTGGGTTGGTTAGCTGATAGAAAGATGCCCTCATACCCTCTTACAGTCTTCCCACCGGTTGTAGCTGGTCCCTTCCATCCCTGCACACTTCAGGACTCACTAAGCTAGGGATAGCCTGGTTTTCCCCAGTTTCTTCAACCTTTGTACCTTCTAGGGAACTTCCCATAGTCTCTGGCTTTCCACAGGCTTTCCAGACCCAGACTGGCGCAGGCAAACCCAGCTGCAATCTGATGGACCTGGGCTTCAGCTGCCCTAGGCCCTGTCTTGCTGCAGTCCCAAGATCTCAATGCCCTTTCAGTTTGCAGAGAGAGCACCAGGGATGCATTCACACAATAGAGCAATCCTGCAAAGAGACAGCCAGATGGAAGCCACTGCCACACCAAATAGAAAGACCTCAGGTGAAACCAGACCTGCAGGTACCCCGACATATCTCCAGGCCCTGACCTGAGTCCCCAGACCAAGGTGGCCATGCCCCAAGATGGCGCCAGCTGCTGTGGCAAACCTGAAGGCCATGGCTATTGTCACAAGATAGCAGCAGTTGCGTGAAACCAAATTTGTGGGTACTGTGACAATAAACTTCCAGGCAATGGTGGGCAGCAGGTGATCCACTGGTGGTCTAAGGGTGGTCTGCAGGCTAAGGGTGGATGATTGGTGGGTTAGTGATGGATAAGTAAAAGGTGAACAATCAGCAGGCAAGAAGCAGGTAAACAGGGAAATGGTGGATGATAGGCCGTGGTCAGTGAGCAATCTGCACTCAAAAGGCAGGCGATATGCTGGCAGATGGTGGGTGATCACAGCAGACAAATGGAGTAAAGAGCAAGGGATAGGCGGGCAGTGACAATTGCCTCACAGAGAAACCATGTTTCCTTTGCTTGAATCCCAAGTTACAGAGGGACAAGGAATGCAGTCTCCTTCTAGTCCACCATCTTGGAACTTCTTTTTCTAGTTCTATCAGGAATATCATTGGAATTTTAATAGGAATTGCATTAAATTTGTGTAATGCTTTTGGTAGTATGGCCATTTTCACAATATTAATTCTGCCTATCCAGGAGCATGGAAGGTCTTTCCATCTTCTATGGTCTTTTTCAATTTCTTTCTTTAGTGTTCTATGGAACCCTTCCAAACTCATACTATGAGGCTAATATCACCCTGACACCAAAACCAGACAAAGACACATCAAGGAAAGAAAACTTCAGATCAATATCCCTGATGAACATAGACACAAAAATTCTCAATAAAATTCTGGCAAATCACACACAAAAACATATTAAGAAGATAGTGCACCCTGATCAAGTGGGGTTCATCCCAGGAATGCAGGATTGGTTCAACATAAGGAAATCAATAAACATAATTCATCATATCCATAGACTTAAAAATGAAAATCATATGATCATCTCAATAGAATCAGAAAAAGCATTTGACAAAATACAGCACCCCTTCATGTTCAAAACACTAGAAAAACTAGTGATAGTAGGAACATACCTCAACATCATAAAAGTCATATATGCTAAACCCAAGGCCAACATAATTCTAAATGGAGAAAAATTGAAAGCATTCCCTCTAAAAACTGGAACAAGACAAGCATGCCCTCTTTCACCACTTTTATTCAACATATCCTAAAAAATTCTAGCCAGCACAATTAGAAGAGAGAAATGAAAGGGTGCACAGCTGCTGCCATCGATGCTATTGCAGATGCTCAGAAGTCTTTTCTCCAGGAGCAGCTGCCATCAAAGCTGCTGCAACCTCCTGGAGGTCACCTGGAGGTTCTTCTCTCTGGTCTTCTCTCTGGGTGCCATTGCAGCTACAGCCACAACCACCTCCACCACCACTGCTGTTGCTGATCCTCCTCTAACTGCCAACTCCACCCACGTCTGTAGCTGCTGCTGCTGCAGCTGTAGCTGCTGCCACTGGCCCCCACCACAACCACTTCCACCACTGCCCATAGGTCTGCTGCCAGGGAGACTCTAGGTTTGGTTGCATGCAACCACATCCATCTTGAGACACCAGCCAGAACCTGGAGTTTGGGATGCCATTGGGTTTGCTGCCATTGCCATCTTGGGGCACAGCCACCCCTGTCTTGGGACACCAGCCAGGACCTGGAGGTTCAGTGTTGGGGTGCCTACAGGTTTGACTGCACCTGGGGTCTTCCTCCTGGGAGTGCTGGTTGCCACTATCTAATTACTGTTTTTCAGGATTGCTCTTCCCTGGTGGTCTTCCTCCAAATTCCAGTGGCATTGAGATCTTGGGACTGCAACATGGCCAAACCCAGGACATCTGAGGCCCAGATTGGTGGGATAATGATTGCGTCTGCCTGGGCCAGTCTGGGCCAGGCAGTCTTATGGAAAGTCAGAGACAGGGCCGAGAAACTTTCAGATACTAACAGAGACAGGTGTTCAATTTTCCACTGAGATTTATTTTAGTTTCTTCTTCCTCTCCTTCCCCTTCCCCTTCCCCTTCCCCCTCCCCCTCCCCTCCCCCTTCCCCTTCCTCCTCCTCCTCTTCCTCCTCCTCTTCGTCTTCTTCTTCTTCTTCTTCTTCTTCTTCTTCTTCTTCTTCTTCTTC
>JAJEJO010002150.1:310451-328147 GCA_020662805.1 Glaucomys volans
TCTTCTTCTTCTTCTTCTTCTTCTTCTTCTTCTTCTTCTTCTTCTTCTTCTTCTTCTCTGGCATCTCTCTCCACCATATTTGGAGCAGGGTATTGTTCATGCATCAGGTTGTTGAGGACAGTGATATATGCATGATGTTTTGCAGTTCTGCTATATATTCTTACAGTTGTAATTTTTTTTTCTTTTTATATGCATTCTTCCTCTCACTTGTCTGTTTTCCTGGATTCCCTTTCTACCTTTTCTCCACCTAATAGCCAATCTCTGTTGGTTTCTTTTCCACTCTTTCTGTGGATTTTTGCTTTTAACTTCTCTCTCCTTCATGAACATAAAGTCCTACACTATTTCTGTTCTCTCTTTATCCACTATTTGAGATTGTAAATCCTTTTGGCAAATTTTCTGTTTATATTGTGGACAGTGATTGAGCTCATCATTGCTGTTTATAGCAACAGGACAGTGGACACCTTGCTGGGAGCTATTAGATTTGAGGTTGTACGTTGTTTGCACTGAGTACAGTTGATGTTGGTCTCCCTGTTAAAGAAGGGATACTGGAAACTTTGAGGGACAATATAGGTCTACAGGGTAAAATCCAGACTGCCTCAGATCCATACAACTGGATGGGAAAACACACAAGCAACACGAAAAAACAAGGGAACAAAGCATCTCAAACAAACTAAGATTCCCTAATAAGAGAATCCACTGACAACACAGTAGACAAAATGTCCGAGAAGTTTAGAATGTACATAGTGAAACTGATCTGCAAAGTAAAGGATGGTATAAAGAGTGAAATCAAAGAGAAAATACAGAAAGTGAAAGATCACTTCAATAAAGAGTTAGATATTGTAAAAAAAAAAAAAAAAAAAAAAAAAAGGCAGAAATCCTCAAAATGAAGGAATCAATAAACCAAATTATAAATTCAATGGAAAGCATCACCAATAGACTAGACCATTTGGAAGACAGACCCTCAGACAATGAAGAGAAAATATTTAATATTGAAAACAAAGTTGACCGTGCAGAGAAGATGGTAAGAATCCATGAACAGAACTTCTAAGAATTATGGGATAGCATGAAAAGACCAAATTGAGAGTTATTGGGATATAAGGAGCAGAGATACAAACCAAAGGAATGCACAATATTTCCAATGACATAATATCACAAAATTTTCCAAACCTAAAGAATGAAATGGAAAATCAAACACAGGAGGCTGACAGGACCCCAAATGTACAAAATTATTGCAGACCCACACCAAGACACTTTATAGTGGGAATGACTAAAATACAGAATAAGAATAAAATCGTAAAGGCCATGAGAGGAAAAAAAGCAAATTACACATAGGGGAAAACCAATCTGGATCTCAACTGATTTCTCAAACCAGACCCTCAAAACTAGGAGGCCATGGAACAGCATATTTCAAACTCTGAAAGAAAATGGATGCCAACTGAGAATTTCATATTCAGCAAAATTGTTTCAGATTTGAAGATGAAATAAAAACCTTCCATGATAAACAAAAGTTAAAAGAATTCACAATTAGAAAGCCCAAACTACAGAACATTCTCAAGAAAATATTCTATGAAGATGAAGTAGGAAATAGAGTGAAAACCAGCAAAGGGAGGAACTACACTAAAGGAGCAGTCAAAGGAGAAACTAAATTAAATTAAAAGCCAGAAATAAACCAAAATGAGCAGAAATTCAAATGATATCTCAATAATAACCTTCAATTTTAATGGCCTAAACTCATCAGTCAAAAGATATAGACTTGCAGATTGGATTAAAAAACAAGACTCAACTATATGTTGTCTCGAAGAGACTCACCTCATAGGCAAAGACATCCATGGACTGAAGGTAAAAGGATGGGAAAAAACATATCACTCATGTGGACTGCATAAACAAGCAGGAGTTTCCATCCTCATATCAGATAAAGTGGACTTCAAGCCAAAGTTAATCAGAAGGGAAAAAGAAGGTCATTTTACTCTACGGATGGGAATCAGACATCAGCAAGACATAGCAATCATAAATATCTATGCCCCAAACAATGGAGGATCTATGTACGTCAAATGAACCCTTCTCAATTTCAAGAATCAAATAGACCACAACACAATAATACTGGGTAAGTTTAACACATCTCTCTCACTACTGGAGAGATACTCTAAACAAAAATTAAAGAAACTACAGAACTAAATAATATAATCAATAATTTAGACATAACAGACTTATAGAATATTTCATCCATCAATGAGTGAATACACTTTTTTCTCAGCAGCACATGGATCCTTCTCTAAAATAGACCATATCTTATGCAACAAAGCAACTCTTAGTAAATACAAAAAAAGATAATACCCAGCATTCTATCAGATCATAATGGACTGAAATTAGAAATCAATAATAAAATAAAAAACAGAAGCTACTCTAATACATGGAGACTAAATAATACACTATTGAATGATAAATGGATACTAGAAGAAATCAAGGATGAAATGAAAAAATACTTGGAGGTAAAAGAGAATACCAATACAACATACCAAAATTTCTGGAACACTATGAAGGCAGTACTAAGAGGAAAGTTCATTGCATTGAGCTCATTTATTAAAAGAATAAAACATCAACAAATAAATGACCTAACATTGTATCTCAAAACCCTACAAAAAGAAGAACAAATCAACTCCAAAAACAGTAGAAGACAGGAAATAATTGAAATAATGAAATTGAAACAATTGAAAAAATTGACAAAACAAAAAGTTGGTTCTTTGAAAAAAAAATCAATAAAAAATTGATTAACCCTCAGCCACACTAACAAAGAGAAAAAGAAAACCCAAATTACTAAAATATGTGATTAAAAAAAAAAAAGAACTAGAGAAAGCAATCATGAAATTCATTTCGAAAAATAAGAGACCCACAATAGCCAAAGCAATCCTTAGTAAAAAAGTGAAGCCAGAAGCATCACAATACCAGACCTCAAACTATACAACAGAGCATAGCAATAAAAACAGCATGGTATTGGCACACAGACATGTAGACCAATAGTACACAGACAAACCACATAAACACAGGTATCTCATACTAGACAAAGGTGCCAAAAACATTCACTGGAGAAAAGGTAGCCTATTCAACAAATGGTGCTGGGAAAAATGGAAAGCTTCATGTAACCAAATGAAATTAAACCTCTAACTCTCACCCTGCATGAACTCAACTCAAAGTGAATCAAAGACTTGGCCACTAGATCAGAGACCCTGTACCTACTAGAAGAAAAATTAGGCCCAAATCTTTGCCATGTTGGCCGGGGATCTGACTTCCCTAACAAACCCCTAAAACACAAGAAGTAAAATCAAGAATCAATAAATGGGACGGATTCAAACTAAAATCTTTCTTCTCAGAAGAAGAAAGAATCAATATGTGAAGAGAGAGCCTACAGATTGGGAGAAAATCTTTACCCCATGCACCTCAGATAAAGCATTAATTTCTAGGATATACAAAGAACTCAAAAAACTTAGCACCAAAAAAAAAAATCCAATGAATAAATGGGCTGAGGAACTGAACAGACACTTCACAGAAGAAGATATACAATCAATCGACAAACATGAAAAAATGTTCAGGATCTCTTGCAGCTAGAGATATGCGAATCAAAACTAATCTAAGATTTCATCTTACTGAAGTCAGAATGGCAATTATCAAGAACACAAGCAACAACGATA
Source organism: Glaucomys volans (assembly GCA_020662805.1). Classification (NCBI taxonomy): domain Eukaryota; kingdom Metazoa; phylum Chordata; class Mammalia; order Rodentia; family Sciuridae; genus Glaucomys; species Glaucomys volans. The sequence continues at coordinate 314,138 of JAJEJO010002150.1, forward strand.
TGGGGAAAAAGCTACACTCATACATTGCTGGTGGGACTGCAAATTGGTAAAACCATTATGGAAAGGAGTATGGAGATTCCTCAGAAACCTTAGAATGGAACCACCTTTTGATCCAGTTATCCCACTCCTTGGTTTATACCCAAAGGATTTAAAATCAGCACACTATAGTGACACAGACACATCAATGTTTATAGCAGCTCAATTCACAATAGCTAAACTTTGGAACCAACCTAGTTGTCTTTCAACAGATGAATGGATAAAGAAAATGTGGTATGTATGTATGTATACATACATATACATGTTAGAATATTACTCAGCCTCAAAGAAGAATGAAATTATGGCATTTGCCAGTAAATGGATGGAATTGGAGAATATCATGCTAAGCAAAATAAACCAAACCCAAAAAAACAAAGGCCCAATGTTTTCTCTGATATGCATATGCTAATTCATGATGAGAGTAGAGGACACTAGGGAAGAATAGATTTACTTTAGATTAGGTAGAGGGGAGTGAAGGGAAGGGAAGGGGTATGGAGGTAGGAAAGATAGTAGAGTGAGATATTCTTACCTCTGTACATATATGGCTACATGACTGATGTGATCCTACAACATGTACAATCAGAAAAATGAGAAATTATACTCCATTTATGTATGATTTATGAAAATGCATAAATGCATTCTATTGTCATGGATAACTAATTAGAACAAATCAAAATTTTTAAAATAAATTTAGTTTAGGCATTCTAGTGTGGTTGAATTGGTATCATGTACGGCATTTTAAGTTGCATTTATCTGATATCTGATATCTTATAACTAATGATCTTGAACACCTGTTAGTCATCCATATATCTTTTTTATGAAATATTTGTTCATGACTTTTGCCAATTTTTAATTGGTTTGTCCATCTTTTATTGTTGATGTGTAGATTTTTTTAACATTCTGAATACAAGGTTTTAGTCACATGTATGTGCTGTAAATTTTTTATTAGTCTATGATTTATCTATTCATTTTCTTAATGGCAGACTTTAATGAACAGAAATTTTCAATTTTGATGAACTCCAACTTACCAACTTTTTTATTATTTAGTTCTTTGAACTCTATCCAGGAAGACTTTCCTACACGAAGTTCGTGAAGACATTATTTTATGTTTTTCTATATGAGTTATGGTCTGAGTCTACTTATAAGACATCAAAAATATTTTCTATGTAAGAAGTGAAGAAGAATTTATTTCATTTTTACCAGTATCTAGTATTTCCAGAAATATTTGTTTGAAAAGACTCCTCCACTCCAACCCTAATGAATTGACTAGATACCTTGGTCAGAAAACAATCGAGCCTAAATATGTGGACCTATTTTTGAATTTTCTATTCTGTTGTACCTCATACCCAGTAATATTATTAAAAAGCACAATGTATACTCTAATTTGACACGGTAGATTAAGAGAGGACCCAGAGGCATCCTTGAAATGGACTAGCCAAAGGAAGAGCTTCCCTTCTTCAAGGCCAGCATGCTGGAGGGCAGCTGTGTCCATCAAAGTAAAGATTTAATGGGAATCATTTCATTTGCAATTAAGTCAGTCACAGAGTCAAGCACATGTGAGAGAAACTAGATGAGACTCTTGCAATGAGCTAAAGAAAATTTTTCTGGGATCTGCTTTTAACAATAAAACTAGCAGGATGCGTGCTACCACAATTCTCTATTTTCAGGGAAAATGTTGAGCATTGGGGGGTTTTATTTTATTTTATACTGAGATAATTTTCAACAAACAGAAGAGTTACAGATGTAATAGGATTTCCTATAGGCTTTTCACCCCGCTTCTTCTAAGGTAAACAACTTCCATAACATTGTACAATCATCAAAACTAAGAAATTAACAGTGGAACAAAACTATCAACTAAACTAAACTACAGATCTTATGCAAATTTCACTGTTGTCCTTTCCCTGCTCCAGGGTGCAGTCCAGGATCCCACACTGAAGTCATCATGTCTTCTTAGTCTAACCCAACCTGTGACAGCTCCTTTCCTTATCTTTCACAACCTTGAGAATTCTCAAGAGTAGGGTTGGGTGCCTTGTATGATGTTCCCTAATTCAGGTTTCTCTGGGTTTTCTCATGCTTAGTTTGAGGTTTTGGAATTGGGGGAAGATTATCACAGAGGAAACATGCCCCTCTCACCACATTAGTAGATACACGACATCTGTATATCTGAAGATGGCACCCTCGTTCACTTGCATAGGGTAGTGTCTGCCAGTCTGTTCCACTGTAAGTCTGTTCCACTGTAAAGTTTAATACTTGAACGTCTCCATACCGTATTCTCTACATCCATCCCATACTCAAGAAGATAGTGATTAAGCGACACACATTGCATGTCGGAATAGCAAGGTATTTATGGACATGTGTTAAATCTACCACAATTATCAATTGGTTAGGGGGATGTCGTTCACACTGTGCAGATATCCTGTTTCTCTTTAAAGTTTGCCTACTAATTTCAGTATTCATCAATAGATCTTGCCAGGAGCAATTATTACTGTGATGTTCCAATGGCAGATTTTCTATTTCCCTCTTCCCTTCAATATTTATTCACTGGAATTCTTCCTCATAGACGAGCTATTCTCTCTCCAGCATGTATTTATTTACATCAGCATAGACTCAGGGGTATTCATTTTATGCTTTGATGTCATATCTAAAACCTTTGTCAAACCCAAAATCACATAGATTTTCTTCTAAAACTTAAGAAGTTTAAAGTTTTACATTTTCATATAAAGTATGATGTGTGTGTCAAGTTACTTTAGTTAGCTTTTCATATGGACATCCAACTGTTCCTGCACTATTTATTGAAAAGATCATCCCTTCAATAAAGAAAATGTGATATGTATGCACAATGGAGTATTACTCAGCCATAAAGAAGAATGACTTTGTGGAATTTGCCAGTAAATGGAACTGGAGACTATCATGCTACGTGAAATAAGCCAGTTCCAAAGAGTCAAAGGTCAAATGTTTTCTCTGATATGTGGAAGTTAATCCAAAATAAGGTGGGAGGGATTAAAAAATAGAAGAAAGATCAGTGGAGCAGACAAAGGGGAATGAAGGGAGGGGAGAAAGGATGGGATCAGGAAAGACAGTAGAATAAATCTGATATAACATTTCTATGCACATATATGAATATACCACAGTGAATCTCACCATCACATACATCCACAAGACACTAATTTTAAAAAGAAAAATTAATAGCAGAAAGATCCACAGAGTAGAGGGAAGGTAATAGGGGTGGGGTAAAGGGAGGGGACAGGGAAGTGCTGGGGACTGAATCAGAGCAAATTATATTCCATGCTTTTATAATTATGTCAAATAAATTCTATTGTCATATATAACTAAAAAGAACCAACTTTAAAAAGGAAAGAAAAGAACATCCTTTGTTCCATGAATGGCCATTGTCCCCTTGACCCAAATCAATTGATTGTTTGTGTGTGAGTTTGTTTCTGGGCTCCATATTTTGTTCCATTGCTCTGTAACTCCATCCTTTCACAAATTCCACAGATTTCCATTACTGTAACTTTGTACTGTGTTTTGAAATCAGATAAGTGAGTTCTTCTTTTTCAGAATCTGTCTATTCTAATTTGTTTGTCTTCCCATAAAAATTTTAACATTAGCTTATCAGAAGAAAAATCTCACTGGGACTTTGATGAGGATTGTTTTAGATGTACAGATCAAATTGGGGAAAGATGATGTCTTAACATTAAGACTTCTAATTCATAAACCCGGCATCTCGCTACACTGATATAGGTCTTGGGTTTTTATTTCTTTCATCAATTTTTTGTAATTTTAAACACTTAGACCCTTTACATATTTTGTTTTATAGACATTCAAGTATTTTGGTGCTAATGAAAATAGAATCATTTTGTAGTTTTCAAATTCCAAATGTTTGTGCTAACAAATAGAATACAACTGACTTTTATTTATTTATTTACTTATTTTTTATTTTTACAGACTGCATTTTGATTCATTGTACACAAATGGGGTACAACTTTTTGTTTCTATGGTTGTGCACAATGTAGATTCATGCCATTCATGTAATCATACATGTACATAGGGTAATGATGTCTGTCTCAGTCCACCAGACTTTTGATTATTGATCATGTATCCTAGGACATTACTAGACTCACTAGTTCTAGAATCTCTTTTGTTGATTCTTTGGAATTTTCTACATAGATAATCATATCATCTGCAAACAGAGACAATTTTATGTCTTCCTTTATAAACTGTATGCCTCTTTTCCACCTGCCTTATTGATTGGCTAGAACTTTGGTATAATGTTGAATGAGAGTGATGAGAAAAGATATTTTTCTTTGTTCCTAACCTCAGAGAGATAAGTAATTTTAAAGGGAACTTTACTTCATAGTTATATGCTATTGAGACCAAAGTATTTCATTAATTAAAGATATTACAAAATCAAAACTAGTGGGAAACTTTAATACATCTTCCTTTTTTGGTATTGTTCTTTTTGGTTACACAGGACAGTAGAATACATTTTGATATACTTTTAAAAGCATGGAATATATCTTGTTCTAATTTAGTCCCCAGTACCATTCCTTCCCCATCCCTCCCCCCACATCCTGCTCCCTTCCCTCATTGATCTTTCTGACATTCACCCATAGTTATTTTTTTAAATTAATTTTCTGTGTATATACACGATGGTGAGATTCACTGTGATACGCTGATATATGTACATAGGAAAGTTATGTCAGATTCATTCCACTGTCTTTCCTTTTCTCACCCACTCCCTTCCCTTCATTCCCCTTTGTCAACTTCCCTGAACTCCTATTCTTCTCCCCACCCACTTAGGCTAAGCCAATCCCAAAAAAGCCAAGGGTGAAATGTTTTCCCTTTGTTTTCAACAGATCAAGTGGAAAAAATTTTTTTAACATTTAGAAACTCTGAATAAAGTGAAATAATCTAAATAATTATATCTACGTACAAAACTCATGTAAGGATATGTCATTATGACATTAACCTTCGTTTACCTCAGGCAATCTTGTTTCAGGACTCTGTCTAGCAGGGGCTTGCACTGTGCTCTCCAAGGACCTCATCTGCACATCATTGGTTCCTCAGGCCTCCCCATGGTCAGTATCAATGGGTCCAGTGCTTTGGCTTTCTCAGACATCTCTTGCCAACAGAAGGACATACTGAGCCTTGTGTGCTAGGACCGGGTAAACTCTCAAAACATTTGAAGGGAAAGGCAGATATATGGAAAGGAAAACAAAAACCTCCTGGCCCTACATTCAAGCCTTTCATCCAAAAGTTTCTGGTAAGAACTAGGCATGGTGGAGCATACCTGTGACCCCCATCAACTTGGGAGTCTGAGACAAGAGAATCCCAAGTTGGAGGCTAGCCTCTGTAACCTAGCAAGAAACTGTCTCAATTTTTTTAAAACATGGGAAGGGTGAATTCTACAGATGTGCCTCAGTGGTAGAATGCCTGTGGGTTGAATCCCCAACTCCAAAAAAATAGTTTCTGGTAGAAATTTCACTTATTAGTATGTATATATTTAGTATATATTTAACAGAAATGCACATACACAGTCACCATGGGACATGCCCAGGAATGTTGATAGCAACGGACATAAACTATATGAACATAGCAGGAATATTTATACTTGCCAAAAAAAAAAACAGTATATAACCCATTTATCCATCTATAGTGGATAGAGCTGGGACCAGAGTAAATAAGTGAAAAACTCCTTCAAAACAAAATTAAAGGGGATGCCAAAAGTCCTCCCAGTCAAGATAAATAATACTGAATGCAATATTTTAAAATAAAAATTTATACAAAAACCCATAAACAAAACATCAAAATTTTTAATAGGGGCAGACTTAGTATTACTAACTTTTCTCTTTATTTCAGGTCCCAAAGTGCCTCATCATGGATTGATAGATAGTAGGCAAATAAGTCATGATATACAGTAGAATGCTATATAGTAGTGAGAATGAATTACAACTACACAAAACATGGGTGAATCTCATAGGTGTGGTGCTAAAAGGAACCACACTAAAAAGTGTAGGCACCTGTGATTCTATTTATATCAAGTTCAAAAACAGGCAAAACTAATCTAGAATATTAGAAGTCAGAACAGTGCTCCCCTTGGAACATAGATTCTCTGACACTACGAATATTCTATTTCTTGGTCTGTGTGTTACATGAGTTTTAGAGAATTCATCAATCTGTTCTTTGTGATTTGTACAATTTTTGTATGTTATACTTCAATTAAAACTTTTTAAAGAATTGCCTTACTCAGAACCTAAAATATATAGAAGCAACTTCAAATTGAAATGAGTCCCATGGAGGAAGCAAAAGAAAAGCAATCAGAGCTGTGGGAGGCAGCTTTTAGGGCACTACTTTATTTCTGGGCTCCTATCCTTGACTAACCCTAAGGCCAAAATAAGTAAAGTGAATTCTTCATTGGCGAGCATGGCTAGCACCCAATTGACAGCATGTGTTCCACCCATTCAGAACACTGGACTATCAGGAGCTAACCCTCCATTGGGTATGATCCACCAAGTATTAATTACAATTGCTGCTTGCTCAGATTTTTCTGGGGATAGGACAGGACAGCCCAGATTTCATACAAATCCCAGAAGAACCTTTCCCCTAGAAACCAGACTCTGCCATGTCAGACATGACAAAGCTTCCAAGCAGTGGACAAGGCAACCATCCAGGAGACTGGCAATCACTGGCCAGCTCAGCCAACACCCCACATGGCTGTCAGCATGACCGACACGACACCTCCTAAGACCACCACACACAGAAACCACATGCTGCATGGTGGGGCAGGAGCCACTGGAAGCAAGGGACAGCTATTTCAAAATGAGAATTGGGACCAAACATGGCAAATTGTGGCCTAGTTCCTAAACAAGAACAGAATCTTTCCTGGCTGCCAACAGTGTCCTGCCTCACTGCCAAGACTACAGAGGCTCTCAGTGGGCACAGCCTGCTGCAGTGGATTTTAATGGCCCCTGAGAAGGCGGCAACAGGCAAAGAGAATGCTCATAAGTTTTTATAGGTGTCCTATATGTAGGATGATGGGAGATAAAGAGTTAAGCTAAGGGAAATAAGTCAGTACACAAGGATAAATACTGTAAGATTCCAGTCCTGAGAGATAACTACAGTGGTCAAATTTATAGACAAAAAAATAGAATAGTGGTTGCCAAGGGTTAGGGATGGTAGTGGAGGTGGGGAGTTGTTGTCTGAGGGTATGGGGTTTCCATCTGGAAGGTCAAAGAAATCCCAGAGACAGATGGCAATGATGGTTGAACAACCATGTAAATATACCTAATGCCACTGAACTGTCCCCCTAAAGCTGGTTAAAATGACATATTGTATATTTTACCACTTTTTTTTTAAAAAAGTGTCTGGGGGAAGGCATTCTCAACCATACACCCCCCCCCCCCCCCCGTCAACCAAGACAACACGAAGTTGTCTTGTCCACCATCAGTTCTACCCACTAGGCTGTGTTCTGACCCAGGTCTGCCAGCGAGCTCAGTTCTAGTTTCTCCAAAATGTGTGTTTGAGCTAAACAGACTTTCTTTCTCTTTCCCCAACATAACTCCTCACCATGTACCTACTGGGGAAGTAAATTAACCTTTAGAATTATATTAAAAGCCTGGACCAGAATATTGAAGTTACACTTCAGAGAGACAATCCTGAACAAGAGGGCGAGAGAGAGGTTGGGTGGCAGCCCTCGGTGTTATACCCAGGTTGATATCTGCAAAGCCCTTCTTTCCACTACTGGCTTTCTTCAGTCTTTTCCTTACCAGCATTTCTTTCTAAATGCAGCCTTGGATACCGTGCTCTAGGAAAAAAACATTTTTAGGAAAGCTCAAAACTCATCACCACAAAGGCATAAAGACAAAGTTTTAACTTGTGGACTCTGGCAGGGATATTAGCTCACATTTTACCTGTGAACATGACCTTAGGAAAAACCTAAATGTGGGATTTCAGGGAGTAAATAAGGGTGGTAGGACAGGAGGTGCAAGAAGGTCTTCAGAAATTCTGGAAGGAGTATTTAGTGTCCTTCTACTTATCACTACAGGCAGCCTAACGTTTTTACCATTTACTATACACATTTAATCCTTGCAACTACCTTACAAGGGAGAATGTTATTTGAAAAAGTACCTATTTGAAAGAGAAAACAATTGCCTATTTGTTAATATATGTATATACTAACCCATGAATGATATTTGAGTTGTTGGTTTGTTGTTGTTGTTTTAACATTTTCACATTTCCCTTTCTCTCCATTTCCAACTTCCTCTCTTGCATACAAAATACAAACATCCCCAGATAGGAGAGTATAGAAATCAAGAGCATGGTTTGGAGGCAGAAAACCTGGTCTTAGAATTTACCATGCACTAGTTCAATAATGTGTGTGTTTGTGTGTGTGTGTGTGTGTGTGTGTGTGTGTGTGTGTTTGCAACGTCAAATTATGTGTCCAAGAAGGGATGCATGTGTAAGAACCAATCCTATGTGATAAAAATGCTTCAAAATTATCTGAAAATGTAAATCAAAACTAAAAACTAGTAATTTATTCTACCTAGTTAGGTTTTCATCAAAGAAAATATTTTTGCAATCCAAATTGTAGCCACCCCTCCAATATTTATGATTCTATAAATATCTGTCCAAAAACAAATATATGTTAGGCATTGCAATAGGATAGGCAATACAAAAATTAAGATTCATCCCTCATTCTCAAGTAGTTCAAAGTCCAGTAAAGGATACAGGCAAGCAGTCAAGTATATAAATAGCACAATAAGTTATAATACAGAGATTGACACCATGCAATGGGGTTGCAAAGATAGAGGTGCCCCATAAGGGATAAAGAGGAGGAAACATACCAAACAGGAGGGACAAGTATCTTCAAAGATGCACAGGCCTCAATCCATGTCACTCCCAGGGTATAGCAAGTGGTTTTCAGCTAGAAAACAGGCGAGACCTCCTGTGATAGGAGACAGGACTGATCCAGTCGGCCATGGCAGCTTAGAGGGCCTTGTCAGTCTCTAACGGGTAGATTTCACCCAGTAGTCAACAGCAAGCCGCTGAAGGCTTTTAACCCAGAGGTAACACAATGCATAGCCCACTATGACAACTAAGACCTAAGACAACTTAGACCATTATCTGGAAACTGGACTGGAAGGAAGTGGGACAAAGAGACTCATGAAAGACTCTCCACTTGTTCAGGTGAGAGAATGGGGCTTCAAGAACGTATTCAAGGGCTGGGGATACAGCTCAGTTGGCAGCGTGCTTGCCTCACATGCACAAGGCCCTGGTTTCAATTCCCAGCACACCAAAAAAAAAAAAAAGGAACATATTCAAGACACTTTATCAGGGACACTGGACAGATCCTGGTGAAGGTAAAGAACAGGGCATAAGAGCAAAGTACTTAAATTGGCCCCAATATCATAGGCTCATTTTGTCCTGCAAAGGAAGAATGTGCTTTCTCCAAGGAGCACAAGACTTTGAGGTGAAAATACAGAAATCTAAAGCCTCATGAACGCCATCTGAAAGAAACTCTTAGTTCCTGTGATCTACTCCATCTGATAGCTTCATCTCACGTCCTGTTCACAAAGGTTCAGTATATAGGAAACCATGTTGAGAGCTGATCCGTCTGCATACCCTGCTGTCCTCCCCAACCCTCAATGCATAAACGCAGGCTGTGCCTAACTCATATACTTGTGCAGAATTATTTTCTTCAGGTTCCTAAAATATAATTTCAAGTAGCCTGTCATCATGGAGCAGTACACCTTTATTTTTAAAAGCCACAATGAGAGCAGCTGGGCTTCTAAATACTCCTGAAACTCATAAATGTCCTTAACTGATCCATAGGTCAAGTGCTTCCAGGCATCCACCTGGGTCAGCTGAAATACATCCACACGTGGTCTGTCTGCCCCAACCCAAGCCGTGCAGTTAGCCAAGGCTGTCAGTGATACCCTCTGGGCTCAAGTGTCTTTGGGACTAATTGCCTGTGGGTCACAAACAGCACATTTATTCTCCCTACCTTAGGAAACATTGAGTTTTATGAATTTTTCCTTACAGCCTCTATCTTTAATAAAGATGTATGTGAATATCAGCTACAAAAATATTCATCAAATCATTCTTTGTATAGTTAAAATTTATAATTCATCTGAATTGCCAACCACAAAATACAATTAAATGAAAATCCATCTATATATGAAATAGTACGTAACTCCTAAAAATTCTTTTATAAATGGATCTGTTGATAGGAAAATATGCTCACTATAGAAAGTTCTCTAGAACATAGTTCCTAGAGGGCAAGGGCCCTGTTTTGTTCATTGATGTTCCCCTGTGCCTAGAACAGGGTCAGGCAGACCAAAGGCATTCATTAAACACCTGTTGATTGAATTAATGTAAGAAGTGAGAAAAGCATGTGACAAGATTGGCACCATTTCTGAAAAAGGAAAGAGAGGAGGAAAGGATCTGGAAAGATATTCATCAAAATGTTACCAGTGGTTTTCAAAGGATGGGTGGACTTTTTTTTATACACTTCATTGTCTTGTCTCTCTTTTTTATTACCATCTGTGAGCAGTAGAAGGTGCTATTGTAACAAGGGCCATAATACAAAAGAAACTATTTGGGGAAGAAAATATCCCATTCCTTACTTGGTGCTTGCTTTCCAAAGCCATGTCTGAACTTGCTATCTTTCTGTGTGCCAGAATAACATTATCTATCAATAATCCCACTTGGAAAGCTGAAGCACTAATTTGTACTAACATGGTACAGTCCCTTTAGTCCACAGCTGGATTGATGCACTGGCTTTAACCTCATTCTGCATGGGTTCCACCTTAGCCCCTCATGACTGAGCACCGCAAAAGCATCCAATTCCACCCAAACAAGAAAGGGACACTTTACTACTCTTCACATAGTTTCAGTTGGACTCCTCTCCTTAGTATGCCACACATGAGAGTGTGAACACTTTTCACCCAGTTTCTCCATGGGCAATTAAAAAAGCACCCAAAGATGTCGCCTTTTGAGGCCTAGCCCCAGTTCAACTGTGTCTGGCCTGGAGGAAAATGGCATGCAAGAACACAAACTCTGTAGAATCAACTTGCATGAGTTGCCTGGTACCAAAGCTGGGATATGTAATCCTTTCCTGGCTGAGCTAATTGGCTTAACTTGCTGATGATTTTATAGCCCAGAAGCCATTCTCTGATTACGAGAATGAGAATTGCCAAATGATCTTAAACCACAGCCCAGACGGCCAAGTGCCACTAGAAGAATGTTTTGGGAACGAGCTATTTTAAACCAGTGCTCCTGTGGGTATAAGGATCCTTTTCTGTCTAGACTCCTGGTAACACCTGTTGCTCACTCATCCTGCCCCAGTCCACCTCCCCCTTGACAGCAATGCAGCCAAGACAAACCATGGCCACCTGACAGGCCTGAAGACATGGCCACGTGAACGGCAGATCCAGGCAGCCCAGGGGTCGCATGCTCTGGCACAGCCTACTGAGCCATGACAGCTCTCTTGCCAGGTGTCAAGGATCCATTTGCAAGACAAGAACAGCCTGGCAAGGCAATCTTCTAAACTCTCAGCATGGCCAAGGAAACAAGACTTCTTCCTGAGTCTATCCTGGTGTTGATTTTGCCATTCAGATCAGCATCAAGCAAGTATCAGAAGATGGTAGCCTTCCAATCCAACCAAACTCCACACCAAAGTCCCTTGATCTCATCCCCAATAGGCCGTTGTCTAACCTATTCTTGCATCCTTCTGGTAACCAGGATGAACAACTTATTTGGGAACTTTATTCCTCATGCAGAGCTGAAGTCCTTGTTAGAGGCTTTACTCCCCTCATCACACTTCAGAATGTCACACAGAATGAACTCAAGTCTCTTATGCAATGCAATTCAATGTACATTTCTGTATTAGGCACATGAAACAGCCCAGATCCATAGGGGTAAGTAAGCTTGGGAACCCTCAGGAAATTTGGCAATTCCTAGAACCTTAGAGCCTGGCTTTTAACAAGTCCTGGAGATAAGAGACTAAGTATGAACTTGAGCAGGACTGGAGATCAGATCTGAGACCACTGTGTAAAGCCAGGATTCCTAAAAGGCAGTTCTCGGAGGAAAGAAAAAACAGCCACATACAAAAGGTGGTAAAGATACTACCTGATTCAATTTAGATTCTGGATGGAAATAAACACACAAGTGTGAGCACACATGCACACACAGCCCTAAAACCTTCCTAAAAACAAGTTCACATTCTCTGAACCAACTACTCACACTACAATATAACATGATAATCTCAGTTAAAAGCTTCATTTTAAATGGTCCTACGTGAGTCACACAAGTAAAGCAAATTCTCTCTAGAGGAACACACTTTAAACTCAAGCCTCAAAGAATTATTAAAGTTTCAAAGAACATCAGCTCAAAATCAAAAATCACTAAATATACAAGGAAGCAAGCTACCATGATCGAGAATCAGGACCAAAACTGGTAGAATTTAGAACCATGTAGATTTCAGATGATATAATTATCAATATAGGACATAAAATAAGTGTGTTTAATGTCTTTCCAGTGTTTATAAGTTTTGAGTGTGTAACAAAGTAGAAAAGAAAGCTTATGAAAATTAACAAATCAGATTAGAGAATAACAAATAGAACTTCTAGAAATAAAAAGATGTAAGAGTTGAAAGCATAAACTCGGTGAATTAAACTATAAAGCTGGAGAGTGAGTAAATTGGAAGATTGGTTGGAAAAACTATACAAAACAGCACAATAATACAGAAAAGGAAAAACTGCAAAAGACATCTAGAGATATGTATAAATGAGAAGGCCCATCTTATGTCCAATCTGAAATCTATGAAGATATAATAGAAATTATGGGGTAGAATAATAGACCAAGAATTTTTCCAAGAAATCCACTGATTCAATAAACCCAATAAACACAAAGGAAAAGAAGAAAAAAAAAAAGGCAGGGTTGGCGGGGGTGGGGGGGTGGGACAAAAAATCTCAACTGATTATAGTGAAACTGCAAAATACCAAAAGCGAAGAGACCTTTAAAACAACTGAGGGGGATCAGATTACCTATAAATAATTTACATTAGACCAATAGCTGATTTCTCAGTAACCTCACGTTGGTTTCTCTTACACCTGTAAAATGGTGTAGGCTTAAAGTACTGAAAGAAAACAAATGTCAACCTAGTATTCTCTACCAAAGGAAACTTTCTTTAAATAATATGGGTGAAATGAATATATTTTCAAATAAGGCAAAACCAAGATAGTATATGTGGAAACTCACTAAATTTTTTTTATAAAGAAAGTACTTAAAAAAGAAAATGATCCTAGAAAGTAGGTTTTAGGTAGAAGAAGGAATGATGAGCAAAGAAATAGGTAAACATGGGGGTAAAGCAAACAAACATGGACTATAAATAAAAAGTATGGTAATTTGAGGGGCTGAAACATCAACGTAGAACTAAAATCATGGCAACAACCATTTGTTATTAAAGTAAAGGATTGACATTAAGGCCTTTGATTTCTTACAGAAAGAATAAAGATATTAATTTCCTTTAGATATTATTAAATGTATCTGTTAAAATTTCAAGGGTAACCATTAAAATAAATGGAATAAAGTAGTAAGTTATTTTCAAACTAGTATAGACAATTTTGACTACTGGTGTTAATACAAAGTGAAAGTCAATAAATGGGAAACATTGAAAAATGGGGGAATGTTAGAAAATAAGATAAAAATTGATTCAAATCAAACTGTGATTGTGAGCTAACATAAACAGATTACATTTGCCAGATAAAAGCACAGATTGTCATTTTAATGTCTTATTAGTGTGTTAGAGTTACACATAATCTTGGGGTTCATTTTGACCTAATCATACAAGCATGGAGTATAATTTGCTCCACTTCAGCCCCCAGTGCTTCCCCTTCCCATTCCCTCTGCCCTCCCATTTTCCTTTCTCTACCCTACTGGTCTTCTTTCCATTTATTTATAGATGAATGGATA
>JAJEJO010002150.1:328247-434472 GCA_020662805.1 Glaucomys volans
TATATATATATATATATATATATATATACACACACACACAATGGAGTTTTATTCAGTCATAAAGAAAAATGAAATTATGGCATTTGCTGTTAAATGGATGGAACTGGAGAACATAATGTTAAGTGAAATAACCAGACTCAAAAGTCAAAGGTTTCTCATAGGCAGAAGCAAGATCAAAATAAGGAAAAAAACTTGAGGACAGAAATCCCATGAAAATGGGAGGGAGTTCAATGGTGCAGAGGAAGGGGACTGAGTGGGAGAGAAGAAGACAGGAACAGTGGAATGAAAATGACCAAATTAAGCTATGCACATATGTGAATATACCACAGTGCATTTCACCTTTATGTACATCTATAAAGCACTAGATCATCATTTTTCATGATCAGTTTTTATAGTTAGCTACATACTACAATAAGAAACAAAAACATAAGGATGCAGAAACATTAAAAATGAAAAGATGAAAGATGTCAAGCAAATATTAATTAAAATAAAGCTAAGATTGCCATATTCATACAGAAACACATTTTAAAGCAAAAAAATATTTTTTAGAAATTAAAATGGTCATTGCAGATTGATACAACATCCTATTCACAAGATATTATTATGAACCTGTATGCCTACTAAAAAGTAGGGCTTTAAAAACGAAGGAATATTACTCAGCTTTAAAGAAGAATGAAATTATGGCATTTGCTGGTGAATGAATGGAATTGGAGAATATAATGCTAAGTGAAATAAGCCAAACCCAAAAAACAAAGGCCAAATGTTTTCTCTGATTCATGGATGCTAATTTGCAATAAGGGATGGGTGAGCTAGGGAAGAATAGTGTTACTTTAGATTAGGTAGAAAGGAGTAAAGGGAAGGGATATAAGGATAGAAAGGATAACAGAGTGAAACAGACATTATTACCTCATGTACATATATGACTGCATGACCGATGTGATCCTACCAGAAGTACAATCAGAAAAATGAGAAATTATACTCAATTTTTGTATGATTTATCAAAATGCATAAATGCATTCTACTGTCATGTATAACTAATTAGAACAAATTTTAAAAATGAATAAAAAATAAAAATATATAAGGTGAAAGTTTGAAGGATAATGAAGAAATGCAGATTCACTATTATAGAGCAAGATTTTAACACACCTCTTGCCATATTTTTGTCTGTCTGTTTTGTCAAACAGACAAAAATATCACTATCTATTTTGACCTCTGCTATGTCTTCCTGAACTATGCGGCTGGAAATATAAAAACCACACTTCCCAGACTCTTTTGTATTAACTCAATTTTCCTGGGACAATCCTGGTTTATGCCCAGTTTCCAAGCACAATTTTTAAGAGCACTCCCCTTTACCCTCAGAAGTCCCAAAATAATCCCATTATATCTCTATCTTACCGCCATGTAAAAGCTTTCACAATAAACTTTTTGTAAGTGTTCTGTATTGGTGACTCAAATACCAAAAGCTGCATTAACTTCAGTGTAGTATTTCCAAACAAGTGAACTACAATCCTCCTTTGGATTTACATGACACTGATATTCCGGGAAAATTCATGTGATTAAAGTCATGCAAAAAAACTTAGTGGATATTATATGGTAAAAGGGAAATTGAATCTGAACTTAGATTATTTTAGACAGGTTTTCCCCCTGGCAGAAGTACCAAGACAATTTAGGAAGTCATTCGGGATGAGGAACTGTATGAGGCCATCCTAAGCATTTACTGCTGCTTGCCTGATAAATGCCAGTTGTGTATCCTCCAGTTACTGGGACAACCTCAAAACACCCCTACCTGGTGGCTTCACCCCAGTTTAGAACCACTGGGTGCCAATGGCAGAGTCATTATGAGGCCATTTCATATTATAGATGAACATCAGGAGCCTGAATAACAGCATATCATGGGCTCTGAGCCCTTCTACACATTTTTTTAACCATTTTTTTTTTACCCTTCAGGTATCAGAGTAAGTTAGACAGTGGCTGTAGGCCTGATTTACCATACCCCTACCCTAGAAAGCACTTTCAAAAATTACCTTCTTTTAAAAAAAAAAAAAAAAACTGTTTTAGAATATTTTAGATTGACAGAAAAAAATCATAAGAGTAGTGCAGAGAGCTCTCATATGCATCACACTCAGTTTTCCCTGTCATGAACCTCACATTAGATTAGCACATGCCTTAAAATTAATGAACCAATATTGACACATTATTAACAGAAGCCCACAATTTATTCATAGTTCCTTAATTCTTCATACGGCCATTTTTTCTGTACCAGAATCCCCTCCAGGACTTCACATTACATTAAACGGTTGTGTTTCCTTAGGTTTCTATGGGCTATGAGTCTCTCAAATGTTCCTTGTTTAACATGGAACATTGTGTTCATTTATTTTTTGGTTGGTTGTTTTGTTGTTGTTACTTCTGAGATAGGGCCTTGCTTAGTTGCCCAGGCTGAGCTCAAACTCCCAACCTCTTGCCTTTGCCTCCTGAGTAACTGGGACTGCAGACACACACTGCCACCCCCAGCCCGGTTTTCCTTATTTTTGATGACCTAGTTTTGTAGTCTGGCCAGATATTTTATACCAAATCCCTCCACTGGGAGTTTTCTGATATTAGACTGGACTTGGCTACTCCTGGAAGACGCCAGAGGAGAGGTATTGTCATCACAGAGGTCAAGGGTGCCTACTCTCAACATGACTTATCATTGTTGTTCTTCTTAAGCACCTGGCTGAGGTATTATTTGTCAGGTTTTCCTGCTGCAAAATTATGATTATCCCCTTTTCCTTACTGTGCTTTCCCCCTTCTCCCCTCCATTTGTTTATTTCATTGCTTAGGTTGGTATGGACTCATACTCGTGGCTATTCATTTTAAATGTGGAGTTATAAGCCAATACTACTTTTTCTTCTTCCTCAAATTGGTTCAGGTTTAGTCACTGGGAGCTCTCTGTATCTCTTTGACATTCACGCATCATTCTGGGTTCTTGCTTCCAAGATCTTTGACTGACAAAAGCAACAAATACATGTGTGTATACTAACTCAGGTGTACAAATACATCTATAAATATCTCCACATGTATCCATCTGCATCCATACTGGTCTAAACACAAATTCATACTGATGTGCCCAACCCTACTGATATGCGGAGGCTAGAAAGAGATACTACGAGACTCATTCTAGCCTCTGCACCCCACTCCAACAGTGAGAAACCAGGCTCCCACCATCCACCATCCATTTTCTTATGATTCCACTTCAGTATATATGTGGTTTGATAATTGTTAACCCATGCTCCCATGGGAAAACCTTACTGACTAGTGTGAAATACTTAACCAATATGTCCTTTGCCTTTAGTTCTACAGACTCCTCATTTCCAGAGTCATGTATGTCTGCACTTCCCCAGCCCATTCGGTGAAGTTGCTTCACACTTTTGTAATACAACTAGATGGTTTTGTCACATTCTGCATTCCACCTGGAATACCCTGTCTTCCTAATTAATTTTTCAGTTTGAATACACTAATGTTCACTCCTTACCTGCTAAAGTTCTGAGTTTTGACAAGTGCATATTGTCAAGTACTCACCATTACAGCATCCTACAGAATAGTCTGAAGACTCCAAAAACATCCTCTGTGATCCACCCATTGGCCCCTTCTTCCCCACCCCTGAATCTCTAGCAACCACTGATCTTTATACCATCTCCACAGTTTTGTCTTTTCTAAAATGTCACAAAATCAAGATGATACAGTATGTAACCTTTTCAGACTGGCTTCTTTCATTTAGCAATATACATTTGAGATTCGTGCATGACCTAATAGCTCTTTTAGCACTGATATTCCATCATACGGATATACCAGAGTGTGTTTATCTATTCACCTTTTGAAGGACATCTTGGTTATTTTCAGTTTGGGGTGATATGTATAAAGCTGTTATATTCATTCAGATTTTCCTGATTTCAAATCAGTTGAGTAAATACCTAGAAGCATGCTCACTAGGTCTTATGGTAAGACTATGGCTGGATTTGCAAGAAATTGTCTTTCTATCTTCTGAAGTACCTACATCATTGTGTTGTTTATCTTTCCAAAGTGCCTATGCCAAATGGAATAAAGTGCCCCTTGTTATGCATCCTTGCCAACAATGGATAGTGTTGGTATTTTGGATTTTGACCATTATTATAGGTGTAGAATGGTATCTTATTGCTGTTTTAACTTGCAATTTCCTAATGATAGATATTTAACATTTTTCATATGCTTTTTTGAGGATCTTTCTTTGTGAGGTATCTGTTTGGAGTTTTAATAGGTTTTTGTACATTTTGGATAACGGTCCTTTATCTGATATGCTTTGCAAGATACGTTTTATCATATGTGTGTTCTGCCAGTCTGTGGCTTGTCTTTTCATTTTTACTAGTATTGCTCATAAAGGAGAATTATTGATTTTTTTTAGAAGTTCCATTTGTCAGTTTTTTTCGTGGATTACACTTTTGATGCTGTATCTAAAAACTCACAGCCAAACGTGAGGTCATCTGGATTTCCTATTTTTCTTCTACAAGTTTTATAGTTTTGCACTTTGAACTTGGGTGTCTAATCCATTTTGAAGAAATTATTGTGAAATGTCTAGGGTCTGTGTCTACATTCATGTTTTTACGTACAGATATCTAGTTGTCCCGGTAACATTTGTTGAAAAGATGACCCTTTTTCCATTAAAATACCTTTGCTCCTTTGTTAAAGATCATTTGACTACATTTGTGTTGGTCTATTTCTGAGTTCTAATCTGTTCCATTGATCTCTGTGTCTATTCAATAACCAGTTGGCTCTTCTATATAAACTTTGGAACCAGTTCGTCAATGTCTACAAAATAGCTTGCTGGGATTTTGATTGGGACTCCTTTGAGTCTGTAGATCAAGTTGGGAAAAACTGATGTGTTAACAATATTGAATCTTTTAATCCATGAAACAGAATCTCTCTCCCTTTATTTAAATCTTTTGTCAGAGTTTTGTAGTTTTCTGAATATAGTTTCTATTTGTATTTAGTCAGATTAATGCTTAAGTATTTTTGTGCTGTTGTGATATCTTTAAATTTCAAGCTCATATCATTCATGCACACACACAAGTGCAGAGACATTATAACAGTGTTTTTCAATTCCTTCCTCTTGGTCTTTATGATATCACATCACTATCATCCATTTCATTTATCCAAGCTGTAATTACCTGGTTCAATTTTACTATTAATGCTTTAAGTGGGTATCTTTCTTTTAGATCAATTAAGAAAAATAAAAGGTATTATCTTTATTTCTTTTCCAACCCCTTTTCCTTATATAGATATGAATTTTTGACCTACATCATTTTCTTTCTGAAGAAAAACTTTCAAATATTCTCACAAAGAAGTTCTGGTAATCATAAATTGCTTTTATCAGATAGTATCTTTATTTTTTACTTGAAAGAAAATTTCAGTGTTTATAGAATTTTAGATTGGTGGAGGTTTCCTTTCAGAACCTGGAGATATTTTATTCCATTCTTTGCTTGCATTGATTCTAAAAAGAAGCCCCCTGTAATTCATACCTTTGTTCCTCTATAGGTAAGGTGTTTTTGTCTGTTGGCTTAAGACTTTATCATTATCTTTTATACTCTACAATTTAAATATGAAAGGTCAAGAAAGGATTCATCCCATCTGGTGTTTTCTGAGCTTCCTGGATCTGTTCTTTAGATCTGTCATTAATTTTGGAAATTCTTGGCCACCATAACTTTTTCTGCTATTTTCTCTTTGTTCTCTGCCTGCTATTCCAATTATATATATGATACACCTTTTGAGATTATATCTACAGGTATGGGAGTGATTTGTTCTGGGTCTTGTAGGAGGTGAGGTTTCCATTCACTGACCAATCTTTAAGCTCAATTACTTTTTCCTTGTTCAGATCACCTCTGATGAGTCCAGCAAAGGCATTCTTCAATTTTGTTGCAATCATTGTTTACAGCATTTCCTTTGATTCTTATTTAGAAATTTCATTTCTCATCTGACATTACACATATGTTTCTGCATGCTGTTTACTTTTCCCATGGCGCAGCTCTGCACACACCCCCATCCAGCTTAGGGGAGAAAGTAAGGCTACAAGAGTCCAGAGTGGGAGAAAGGCCCTTTCCCTGGTAAGCTAAGTCACTGGAGAAACATTTACCCTGAACAGTAGGCCCTTGTTAGGGAGACAGTTCTCAGCATTATCAGAGGGAGTACTCTTCCCTCCCCCTACCAAGGCCATGGAGGATTTTTCTTGGATCTTCACCACAAGAATTTGGAGAGATACCTGGAGGTAAAATCCCCAAAAGTGTGAGGGTCCCTTTAAGATTGCAGCCTCAGGAGTTTCTCACTCTCAGGCTAGCCCACACTGCACACCCAGCGATTCCTCAGAATTACCACTTAATTACCAAAATGACCAGTGGTTTCTTCTCTGGATAAGCAGATTCAGTTGTGGCTGTTTGGATTTATCTCTTTCTCTAGATTTCAGGGTAATGATCTTCCCTGCAACTTTATTTCTCTGATGAATCCGAGAAAAGTAATTGATTTGGTGGTTTTTTTTTTCTTTTTGCAAGAATAGGAATAATGATTTCCAAACTAAAGAGTTTTCATAATTAAAACCAAAAGTTCAAAAATTAGCTTTTTCATTAGAAAATTTTTAAAGATTAACAAAAATATAATTGTTAAAGCTAAATGATAGTTCATAGAGGTTTTTTATAAACTATCTACTTTTAGGAATATTTGAAATTTTCTATAATAAAAAAAGTTTGTTTTAATAAAAATTACTCTTAAAAATCTGAAGTATGTTAACTTTAAATAATAGGAAGGGCAAAGAAAAAATTAGTCAACAATATTTACTAGCTAGTATGTAAGGGACAAAGAACATTTGGACACAAGAATCAACAGCACCATTTCCTGCCCTCAAAGAAGAAGTTGTCTACATTTGAGGAAGGACTCACATTAAATAATTTTGTCTTAATTCCTTGTTAACGACTACAAAGGACACAAGAATGGCCCTGTGGGAACAGATAAGAGTAGAGAATCCGACCTGGTCCAGAAGGTCAGAGAACATCATCTCAAAGATCCCTAAAGCATAGGGTACAGAAGGCAGCTACACCTATTTCCAGGAGGCCCACAATCTGAATCAGTGACCTGAATTTCATCACACGGGTTACCCAAGGGCTGGCCTCCAAAAGTTGCTGTTATGGTTTTTTTTCGGGGGGAACCGGTGATTGAACTCAGGGGCACTCCACCACTGAGCCACATCCCCAGCCCTATTTTGTATTTTATTTAGAGGCAGAGTCTCACTGAGTTGCTTAGGGCCTCACTAAGTTGCTGAGGCTGGCTTTGAACTCGGGATCCTCCTGACTCAGCCTCCCAAGTGCTGAGATTACAGGCGTGCACCACCACGCCCAGTTGCTGTTATGGTTTGAATGTGAGGTGTCCCCCAAAAGCTCACATGTGAGACAATGCAAGAAGGTTCAGAGGAGAAATGCGAATATCTTAATCCAGTCAGTGAAGTAATCCCCTAGTAGGGATTAACTGAGTGGTGGTAACTGAAGAGGTAGGGTGTGACTGGAGGAGCTGGGGAATTGGGGTTGTGACTTTGGGGTATATATTTGTATCTGGCAAGTAGGGACCTCTCTCTGCTTCTTGATCACCATGAGAGCTGTTTCCCTCAGCCATACTCTTCTGCCATAATGTTCCGCCTCACCTTGAGCCCCCAGGAATGGAGACAGCATTCAATGGACTAGGACCTCTAAAACTGTGAGCCCTCAAATAAACTTTTCCTCCTCTACAGTTGTTCTGGTTGGGTCCTTTTAGTCTCAGCAGTGAAAAAACTGACTAAAACAGTAGCACATAATACCAGTGATGTTCAAGAAAAGTGAGAATGTTTCAGAAGTAGGCAAGCCTTCCTGGGTTGGCGTCTCCAGTAACCTCTTAAAGCCCCCAACCACATAAATTTAGTTTGTACAACTAAGTGGGATTTTTCACAAATCATTCTTACTTTCTATAATATTGACCTTTTTCACAAACCCTTCTTCCTCACCCATTCAAATTCTCCCTGGGTACCAGTATAATCTGGCCAAACTTGTAGTTTTGTTCCTGGAGTAATACCATAGGAGAAGGATTGAGACACACTGGACAGAGCTAAAGAAACAGGAGGCAGTCAGTGAGAAAAAAAAATTGAAATTTTAGAGATCTGCACTCAGATATGCCGTAATTTCAATATATAAATTCATGCAAATTGTATGATTCTTGTGTGCAACATTTTTTCCATCAGGAAGACAGAAATTATGCCACTTACCAACTCTAGTGAAGCCTTATTAAGCAAGTTGAATAATAATGTCTATGTAAATGCTTATTATTGATTTATTACATAACTAATGGTAATTGATGGTGGTAATTATTAAAATATAGATTGATATCAACATTTAGAGCACTATCTAAACTTCCCAAATTATGATCATCAATCTATAACTTTAAAAATAATAGCAATTAATCATCATCATTATTATGGTTAAATGATAATGATTTGTAATATAGTATTATATGTTTTCTGCAAATAAGCACCCATCTATTATTGGTGAAGATAATAACACTGCTAATGGAAGAATGATAATTGCTAATCATATCCCATTATTTGTATTAAAATGTCCAAATCATCAAAAATTGGGTGAAATAAAACCTAGGAAAGGCAAAATATCATCAAATTTATCAAATCAGGATCCTGGACCAGTAGTTTACAACATAGTTCACAGCCAGTGGTTGCCCTAGAGAAAAGACTGTGGACCTTTTAAAAAATACCAAAGTCCAATCCCCACCCCTAGAGAATCTGATTTAAATGGCCTACGGTATAGCCAATTTTTTGAAAGTTCCTTGAGTCTAATGTGCAGGCAGAGTCAAGAACCACTGCTCCAGATGTTTGATTTTTACGCTTGAGAATAAAGATATTTGTTCCTGGAGGCAAAACTGAATTCAGAAACCTACTTGCCCAGCCTCTGTCAATCAGGGCTGTGTGTAGCGAGGGAATGAGTTGTTAGTTTTAGTTGTCAGGGAATTTTCTTCATGGAAAAGAAGTACATTAAAATACCAAATTACAGTATTTACATATTTCATGTTTTTTTCCAACTGCGTTCCCATAGCAACTCAATCCATTTGCTCCCTACTTTCTTCCGAGTTATTTTCCATCATGAGCCATGCTTTATTAGTGAGGCAAACAGTTTGCCCTCTGAAATCACTGTTTTGCTGTTTACTATTTCTTTGCCAGGGAACTCAACTCCAGTTGCCTCTTCCTTTTTTCTGTGCTGCCCAGAGTTGATAAAGAGAGCTTAGGGTTGGACAGAGATGATGTCCTTGACCACTTTTTTCAATATGAGGCAACCTGAATTTTTTCTGCTGAGCTGGTCAAAAAAAAAAAAAAAAAAAAGACAAGTGGAAAGGAAGGCTGTGGTAGGGAAAGATTGTAAGGAAGGGAACTGATTAAATCCCAGACAGCAACCAACTGACCTCAACGGAAGACAAGATAACTCAGCTCCCAGGGCCCCAACTCGGCTTCATAAGCAGCATCATAGCTTTGGAGACAGTCACCCAACAGCAGGTGGGAAGAAAGTGAGCCCTGCTCCAACCATGAAATGATTACTGAATCTCCAGAGAAGAGGCCCAAAGGAGACATAGGACACTGAGATTTCTTTGATTCCACCCAGACAACTTGGCAGATTTTAGGGCTTGTTTGTTTGAAACTATGACATTTCACTTGCTAATGGAACTCTGCTTTGCAAGGGGACAGGGATGCCAAAGAAGACAGCAGGAGGGAGGCACCAGGCCTGAGCTTCAGGGCAGCTCTCTGTGCTGCCTCCTGACGCCAGGATAGACCTGGAGCCACCAGCGCCAGGGGAGAGGCAAGCGGCACCAGAGACAGGGTGATGCTTTGAAATTCTCTGTTCTCAGCTGCTGACTCAGAGCCTCCTTCTGTGCCAGCAACACTAATGGAAAGGACTTGCTTCCTCCTCTCTTCCAGGCTCCAAATAAAAGCCAGAGCTGTGGTACATGAGCCCCAGGCCAGGGGACCTCTGACCCAAGCAGCATCTTGGAATACAGCAAGAGAAGCCACACACAGCCAATGTTTCCCTCCCACCCTAAGTCTAGATGCAACTTACATACGGGTATCTATTGCATTGCTTACTGCCTGGTTCTAGGGGTCACCGGTAACATCCTTCAGGACTCTTCTACTAACATTCATTCAATGATGTTTCACCCCTCTGTCAGTGAGGGTTCCGACAGAAACCAGATGGCACTTTCAAATTGGGTAATTAGAAGTGAGTTTAATTAAGGGACTCTACAAAGGTATGGGCAGAGTGTAGGAAAAATGAGAGATAGTATATTACCTCAGATCTAGTAATAGCAGGAAACTGCTCCCAGCCTAGACCAGAACAGCAGAATTTAAGGACACAGCTGTCTGGAGCCAACAGAACTGAGACCATCATTTGAAGGAGACAGTCAGCTCACCATGACCACACAGGGAGAAAGGGAGAAAGGCAATAAATACCTGGCTCTCATTCTTCTCCATCTTTTCCATCCGCTGCCAGGACACTATATTGCCAAACCCACTCAGGGGACATGGCAACCCACTGGTGCATCCATAGAAGTTACGCTCTGGGAGCATAAAATAAGATGGAGAAGTGGGAGAGGGGATGTGGGGAGGCAGATAAAGACATCCAGCATACTCTCTCACACATTGAAGATGCCCCATGTCCAGGAATATGTTTATTCCACCATTTCCAGAGCCCTCCCACATGCCAGAAAATCCCAAGACAACACTGAGAGCTTGCAATATATTCAACCATGGAGAAAATAACTGGAAGCCTGACTTATTCAAAGGACACAAGTGATACTGAGAACAGAGACACACACATCCTAGCCTTGATTCAATGGTACATTGCAACCCTTAGTCACATTACTTCTGCTCAGGAGGAAATCATGCTCTAAAAGAAACTATGAGCACAAAGAAATCATTGCTGCACAATGCACCTGGGCACATGATCTGCCCACTTCATGTGAACATTCTGCGTGGTTACCTCTGTGGAAAGGCAAGTGGCGAGGGAGGCCTGCTTATTCTCCAGTGTGGCATCATTTGTGCTGAGGATATGCAGCATTAAAAATAACGTGCTTGAAAGGTCTGACAAGACAATACCCAATTATCGGAAGTACATTGTCTAAGGAAAACCAGTCTGATGAGTTAGATTATAGCAGAGCTAAGAGAGGAGTAGATATTTGAAACTGAATGTACAGAGGGAGAACTGAGGTGACTGCAAGATGCTATTCCACTGCCTCTGTGTGGTGGTGGAGGTGGGGAGGCAATAACGACAACATCCATCCAGTCTGATTTAGGAGACTCACACATTCTGTCTTTTGGCTTCTGTTTATATTATAAAGAATATGAAAAGTAAGTGCTACATATGACTCAAAAAAGACAATCTGACCAAATCCTAATGGCTATGGTGGGAAGTATCACTTTTTAAAAAAAATTCAAGCCCACATGCAAATTTGATGGCCCATTCTTTACTGCAATTTATTCATAAAAATTCAAAATTTCATGTTCTGGATTCCAAAACCAGCCCAAAGATCTCTGCTTTGTCAGCTCAACTCTAAAATTGTCCCACTGTGAAGTTATGCAAAAGAATACAAAATTTACCAAAGCATTCAAAAGAAGAGTACTTGGGGTAGTAGAATTAATTAAATGGCTCCGTGCTTTGCAGTTTTTATTCAGTATATTAGATTTTTTCCTGTTTGCTTAATAAAGCAGCCCATCCACTAGTCATCTGAGAATCCTTCTTCTTTGTAGTCCATAGCTATGGTGACCATGTAAATATTTTCTAAAGTAAATATTAAATATTTTCCCAAGTAAATATTAAAATTTACCACCTTGACCCATGCTAACCTGGAAAACATATGGTCACCATGGGGATGATACATACAGAGGCACACCAGAGGTAAGAGCATCTACAATAATAGCCACAAATAGCCTCTCTAAAGCCTTCCCTTCACCCATGAACCTGTTCTCCAGGAAACTTGACACCTGCAATTGCAGTGGTTTGGAGTAAGTTCAGACAGATGGAGGCATTTGTCACTTCCCTTGCACTTTCACCCTTCGCCTCCCATGGCTAACAACCACTTCCCTCCCACCCCAAAAACAACATAACAAATGCGAGGAGCACAAACCAAGATGCTCCACTCTGCTCTTGACCCATGGAATTTCTCCACTGGGGTGGCTATACACAAGCAGCAGTGTTATTTTCAGAGTGGCAAAACACTTTGCCCAGACAGCTGAGACCACATTGTTCAGGGTGACCCTTCAGTTTTCAATCTTTCATCTGTTCTCTGCTACGATTGATGTGCAGGTCTTCTGAGCTACAGTCTTCCAAAACCCGAGTCAGTAATAGAAGGAACTGGGAGAGCCACCTGTTGTCTCGCATGGCTACAGAGTCAGTTTCAGGAAGGAGAAATAAGACAGGACCCCAATGAGATGGGGAGAAATGATCATTCTCTATCTCTGGGTTGGTGACTGGAGGTGAGGCCAAGGATTTTTAACCTTTCCTGTAGGTGATGGAAAGTTCTCACAGGTGTTTAAGCTGGGCTGTGAATTAATCAAAGGTAACTTTGATGGCAATATGAAAGGTGAAAAAGGAGGGGTAGAAGACAAGACTGCAGGGAGTGATTCCAGATGACAGAATGTTCATCCAGACTCAGCTAGAGAAATGGGAGTAGTGAAAAGATGAAAAGAGAATATCTAAAAAGAAAGCTTTTCCACATATACAGTCTGATGCTTTGGAGAAGTTAAAGAGAATTAGAATTCATAAGACTCTTTTGAATTTAGCTATTTGACTTTGTGGCTGATGTTATGAAAGCTATAAGGGCCTAATTCCAAGAAAATGTTTGCTCGATTCAAGGGGCAAATACATGTCTGAAAAGATTTGATTTTTAGCAGCATATGGTATTTGCATTGTTGTCCCTGTGGGGTCAGAATTTACCTCGAGAGGAGTCCATACTCCTCCTTCAGGCCCTGGAAGATGAGATACCACCTTAAATAACCAGAAATCCAACATGAGAAGTCTTTAAAATCTCTCTGTCTCCAGGCCATCTTCTTTCTTATTGGAGTAGTCTTTTTAAAATAAACTACCAGAAAACCCACCACTTAACATGGTAAGAGGTCCAAACTAACCCAAAGGAAGAAAAATATCTTTAAGTTAGGAGAACTCCTAAATTAAAATACTGATTTTGTGACAACCATTTAACATCAAGGAAAAAGCAGTTCTCCAGAAGGTAAAGAAGAGAAGAGAGGTGGGAAGATGGAAAAATATGTTCTTAGCTATTTAATAAATTTTAAATAAATACTTAATAAATATTTCATGGTATAAACTGTGTTCAAATACATACAAAAGTAGAGTGAATCACTCATTAAATACATAGAATCACCCCAAGTTTCAGAACTCACCATTTTGTCCTCCTTGCTTTATCTAGCTCTGAATATGTGTTGTCTCACCCTGAACTATTTGAAAGCACGTTGATGACATCATGACCCCTAAATATTCCACTCTGAAAATAACGCTACTGCTCATGTCTGCCTGCTAAGGACATTCTCCCACATGGTCATAATAGTAATATCCACCCAGAATACTAACCATCATTATATACTCTATTTAGATCCAGGCTACCTGTGCTAGCCATTTCTCTTGAAATGCATCCTTTCTGTTTCTGGATTTGTAACTTTCCCTGGTACTATGACTGATAAAGATCTTCCCTCTCTCGTTTTAATTTTCTTTGGACATTTGAGCAGGAATATTAGAGGAAGGCAAGTTAACACATGGGTTCAAATTGATATCTTAAATGAATGTTCTCACACAATAGTTGTGTTTTTCTAGATAGAAATGCCTTAGATTATGTCTGTACTTCATTATTATCAACAGTTAGGCTGAATGATCCAAACATCTGTTTTTTGCAGCATTTAAAAATCATGTTTTGAACAGAACTAAATGGAAAAGCTGAATATGATCTTATGCCTTATACACTCATAGAGATGTGCAGAATGTCTCTTCTAAATGAGAGCCTTCGTCAAGAGGTGTCAGCCCACAAAGGTGGGAAGGAAGATGAATCCTAAATAGGTGAAGTCACAGATCTGACCAATGATCAAGTCCAACAGGCAAACAGTGAGGACTGTGTGGATTGCAGAATAATTACTAGTCAATTTTCATTAACAGGTTTCTAATGTGAACCTGTATGGTATGAGTATGTGCCTGGGGCTAAGTTAAGAGAGTCCTTTGGGAGGGATGAGGAGATTCTGGGGAAGGTAAGCAGTGTAGGATCCTAAGAGAAGAGGTGCAAGTCACTTGCCACTGACACTGTCTCACCTTTAGCATGTTTCCCAGTTCTGGGGGCATTTTCTAGTAGGAGAATGAAGTCCGTATCATAATGGCAAGAGGAGAAAACAGAACTCTGAACAAGTGAGGCTGGAAGCGAACGGATGGGTGGATCCCTCATCTTGAAGACTAAATTTGTGCTGCAAAGAGAAGTTATAGAAACCATCTATCCTCATAAAACTTTTCACTGTTTAGAAAGTAAATTTTACTTAAGCAACAGCTATGGTAGGCCACGCAAAATGAGACCCAGAAGTAATTGGAAAGGCGGCAGAGGAAAGATGAGAGAGTTTAAATAAGTCCTGAAAGCCCAAAGGCTCAGAATACCAAGATAATTTAAAAATACAGACATTTGAAAACACATGCAGCTGCAGGGAGGGTTGGCCAAAGAACAGAAATGGAGAAAACCATACAAATGGGAAAGATGGGAAATGGAGGAAGTTGAAGTTGTTACCCTACAGGAATGCAGTTGCATATGAAGAGCCAGAAGAGCCAGGCAAGGAAGAGCCCATCAGAATGAAAGCAAAACCCACCACCACACTAGCAATCGAGAGTGAGAAGACATCCACACAAGCAGGGAGAGAAAATGTGGGTTTCAACAGAAGGTAATATTTTATATTCAGAGGCACTTGAGCATGCTGCATAGCAATTAGACGCACAATCTGGAGAACCTAAGTGCAAAGGGCAAAATCAAGAGAAGAATGTCTGGCCACTCTATATATAAACCTGTAAGTCCGAGCTAAATTTCTTTTAATCTACTCTGTTGACTGTTTGCACCTTTGATGACACAAAAAACATTCCCACAAAGTGGTGTGGGGTATTTCAGTGAAACAAAGTTTATGGTAGAAAACAGATGACTATAGAGATTTGATCAGGTTTGATAGTGGTTTCACAATATAAAGACAGATACATTTCTTTTTTTGGTTTTTCCTGTGTGCTTTGCAGGTTTAACAACTTCTACCTTGAGCACCTTTGAATTTTGAGCTTAATTGCAAGTAATTTAAGTCCAAGCATGTGATGAGCCTTATTAGCTCTTCCTGGAGCAGCCTGACTTCACCTTGGAGGAAGTATGTGCTTCTAAGAAGGAAGCTGACCACATGGTCCTTTCTGCTTTTTCTAATTTTGAAAATTTTCATCATTAAAAGTTGGATTAAAAAAATGGAGGGAAGTACTGATATTTCTGTGATCCAATCAGTGGAAAAGGAAAATGCTCCTCAGGCAATACATTACAGACATGAGCTACCATGAAAACTGTCTCCCTCTCTCCCAAAATAAACTCACTCAGGGAGTCAGGAAATTTGGGTGTAAACTATCACTGTCATGCAGAACTGGAGAGGTAACCATCAAAAGGAAAATGAATCAATATTTCAACCAACTTCTACAGATACCTTGAGTGCAAAAGATAATGAAGACATGTCTATAGAATTTTGAGAATAATTTAAATATTGAAATCCTAATATTATATAAGCAACTAGCCAAGCAAACATAGAAGGACTCAGAAAGTTAACCACATGCCCCTCTTCAAAAAACTCTTTGGAAGAATATTTCAGCATGTTTAAAAATAAATTCATAAACAGAACTCAGTTAAAAATGTGTTCCTGTATAAAAATTGACAGTGGACAATGAAACCAGTTTACACTAATTTATCATTAATGCCTATTTAATCAATTTGCAAAAAATTTTGAAAACAATACAAATGTCAAAAATGAATCTTTTAAAGGACCGTTAGGGTAGGGGAAGGGAACCAGGGGGACAAGGAAGAGAGGGAAAGAAAGGAGAGTAGAGGGGAGGGTGGATAATCAAAGTAAAATGCATGCTTTATGGAAATATCTCAGTGACAGCTATTAATTTGTACAATATGCATTAATATAAAAATTTTAAAAAGACATTTTAAATAATTCTTTCAGAAACATTTACTAATGTAGAAAACAAGTTTATAAAAATAATCCAGATCTAAAAAATTGATGGGGTAAAAGCAAGAAGGAATGGAGGTATGATCCTCACTCATCTTACGGGGAGGATGCCACTGAGATATTTTCTTCTTGGTAAATAAATGAGTTTAAACTCTTCAAATAAGTAGGCATGGCTATTAGAAGACTAGAAACAGGTCACTCACAAAGAAAAAAAAAGATAGGGTGAAGTAGGACAGTGTTGAGAAAAGTGAAAGTTTAAAAATATATATAATAACAGAAATAAGACCAAAGCATGTGAAAAAATCCATTGATTCAAGATAAAGATGCATTAGATAACAAATAAAACTCACATATATGCTATGTATAAGGCGTGCATTTCAGGCAAAACA
Organism: Glaucomys volans; assembly: GCA_020662805.1. NCBI lineage: Eukaryota > Metazoa > Chordata > Mammalia > Rodentia > Sciuridae > Glaucomys > Glaucomys volans. Next base: position 344,943 of record JAJEJO010002150.1, read on the forward strand.
CTATGGACAGTTTAAAAACAGAGAGATGAGCAAGGATGTGCTGGGGAAATGCAAACCACCCCCACCCACAAAAAACCAGGCACAGCAATATTAATGGACAAAACAGTATTAAAGGCAAAAAAAATTACTAAATAAGTCAAATTTGTCAAAAAGAAAAAAGTAAAATCCACAAGAACATATAAAGACTAAATGAAATGATATTTTAAAGCTATTTTAAAATGTAAAATTAACTGAACAATTATCAGAGTGGAAAATTTCACATTCTATTAGCAGATCAAATAGTCAAAAATAAGAATATTTTAAATCAACATAATTATAATAGGAGCAATTAAAATCATAATAACAAAAAAATAGAAACTAAAAAAGTACTCTCTAAATACTTTGGTCAAAGCAAAATAGTACCAAAAGAGAAAATACTAATAGTACCATGGTTTTGGGGGTGGGTTTATAGCTCAGTGGTAGAGTGCTTGGCAGGCATGTGTGAAGCCCTGAGTTCAATCCTCAGCCCCATATAAAAATAATAAATAAATTAAATACACGAATTTACCACAGTTTATCTACCAGATTTGTGATATTTGCCAAAGGCACACTCAGAAAATCCATAAACTAAATATTCTATTAAACATAAAGAATAAAAATTAACAATTAAATTATGATATTAAAAACTATTATATATAACTCTAGATACATAATTTGAAATCTTAATAGGCATTTTTCCCCCAGAAAAATATATCACAGGATTATCTGAAGAAATTTTCAATCTAATTACTATTATCATGTGTTAGTCAGCTTTCTATTATTGTAACAAAATACCTGAGAAAAACAACTTATAAGGAGGAAAGGTTTATTTTGGTCCACAGTTTTGGAGGTTTCATTCCAAGGTCAGTTGGCCTATTATTTAGGGGAGGTATGGTGAGGCAGTAAATCATGGTAGAAGCATGTGGCAGAGGAAGCTGCTCACCTCATGATAGCCAGGAAACAGAGAGAAAAAGAAGGGGTTGGGGGTCCCCATAGCCCTTCAAGGGCATGCTCTCAGTGACCTGACTTGCTCCCACTAGGCCCCACCTCTTAAAGGATCCACCAGCTCCCAAAACCACCAAAGGCTGGCCACCAGGCCTTCACCACATGGCCTTTGGGGGATACCTATCCAAACACAGCATTATGCCTTGAGGCATAATTACAAAGTCATCTTCATTATAATGAGAAATAAGATACACATACACCTACTGTCTAATATCATTCTACAAGTATGTGGCAAGAGTGGTTTTGTGTGTGCAAAACCGAAAGAAAACTATGACTATTAAAAAGAAAGAAGCAAAATCATAATCTGTTGTAACTTGTTGGTTAACCTGGAAAACCTAAGAGAAACGATTGAAAAACAACTAGAACTAATTGGATTGCTGGAGAGGAAGGCCACTTGGAACAAAAACATATTTTAAAAGCAATAGTTTTCTTATATATACTAAATGAACAGAATAATGGGAGAAAACATTCATAATAGGAGCAAAACATAATAATAGTAATAATGCTATGGACCTAAGAATCAAGTTAATGAGAATCTATAGGACAATTAAAGAAAACTATATAATTTTAATGAGTGACATAAAAGAAGACTTGAATAAATGAAAGAATACACTGTTTCTAGATAAAATTATTCAAAATTTTAAAGCTTTCCTCCAAATTAATCTGGAAACTTAATGCAATTGCATCTAAAATCAATGGGACACTTTTTAAGTTGCTGAAAATATCATAATCCTAGAAGATAAACAGGCAAGATTTCCCAAAATACTTATAGCAATATGAACTTTGTTAAGAAAATTATAATACATCAATAGAAAGCAATGCTTTGCAATCATGTGAAATGTTTTTGTACCTCTAAGTTTATTGACATGAAAAGATGATCATAAAATATTAAGTTGAAACAGCAAATTGTAAAACAGTATGTTTAGCGTGAGTCCATTTGGTAAATTAAATGTATAAATAGAAAAAGTGTTGAGACCATATACCAAAGTACCAACAGATATCTCTAAGAAATTATAGACTTTTTAAATTTTCTGTAAGCTTTTTTCCAATTTTTGTTTGTTTGTTTGTTTTTGATTTTGTTTCTGCAGTGCTGGGGATAGAACCCATGCATGCCAGGTAGGTGCTCTACCACTAGCTACACCCCAGCCCTTTTTTTTTCTAATTTTTCTACAATGAATAAACATGTTATTTGTGGGACTTAAAATAAGAAGTGTGCAATGGGAATTAATGGAAGGGAGAGGGGATGGGAATTGGAAAGACAGTGGAATGAATCAGACATAACTTTCCTATGTTCATATACGAATACACCGCAGTGAAACTCCACATCGTGTACAACCACAAGAATGGGATCCTAATTAGAATAAGTTATATTCCATGTATGTATAATATGTCGAAACACACTCTACTGTCATGTATATCTAAAAAGAACAAATAAAAAATTTAAATAAATAAAATAAGAAGTATGGGCATGTTTCTTAAACAAAACTACTAATACCCTTTAGTTTTTTTAAGCCCTTCTGAATACCCATCACGTTCTGACCTATCTCCTGGAATAACAAGTTTCATTATTTGTAAATGTGTAAAGCTACACTTTCTTTCATTTCTCTTGAAGTTCTTATTTTTCCGAACTGTTTCTCACCTGATTCATTCCCTCATGACACTGTAGATTTTTTATCACAATCAGCTCCACCTTCATCTTTCCAGATTGAGATGGTTAAGTAGTCTGCCCATCCTCATAAAGCAGCACTTGTTTGCTCCATCTCTATTTTTACTGCATCATTAAAGTGGCCACATGGCCAGAATTGAGCAATACATGGCCAATTTATTTCCTCCTAACTTCCACTGTGTAAGAATTATTCCCCCAAATGTAAAATATCACCCTCAATATTAGTTATAAGACTATTTATTGAGCCAACTATGTCTATGGATTACTTCTACACTCCACTGGGAAAGCAGAATGTCTCTTTAAGGTCAATTTCCATGACAACATCTATAATACTATTGCTTTTTACCTCCCAAATAGACATAGATTTGTCTAGACTGCACAGATGGATCTGTATCCAAATTCACAAGGAAGGCCTTTTGTGAATCAATAAGTGCTATCCTCTTGTCATTTTTCTTGCTGTCAAAATGCTATAGTAAAGGGGAAAAAGGTCCCAACTCAACCTGTGTAAATTGTTAGTTTTAGATTCTTCCCAAATAACTACTGTGTGTGTGTGAATTCTGCAATGGCCTAATCAGATGTGCAGCATTACTGTCTGTATCTACATAAAACAGCCTGGGAGTGGGGAGGAAGGAAGACAAATAGGCAGAGGAAAAAAATGTGCAGAGAGCTGGGAGGAGGATTCCAAGGACACAACTAGCTGCTGGTCAAGTGTTCAGATACCACGGCTCCCATGTGGAGGTGAGGCCTCTGTAGAGCTGTGAGCCATTCTGGTTGTCATTCTGAGTCTGCCCACGCAGACCTCTCTCATGTCATGCTCTGGCACACACCATTCAATGTCACACAGGAAAGGAATATTGATATCTCACTTCCCCTTCACTTCTCATCAAAACTGTCACAGACTCCTAATACAGCTCCCATTCCTTTCCACTTCATCTTACCCATCAGAGTCCAGAGTGATATGTTTAAATAAAGTTCTCATGTTGTCATTTTTCCGATAAAAAAAAAGATGTGGTGGAATGAGACAGACATCACTACCCTATGTACATGTATGATTACACAAATTGTATGAATCTACATTATGCGCAACCATAGAAATGAAAAGGTGTACCCCATTTGTGTGCAATGAATCAAAATGCAATCTGTAAAAATAAAAAAAAAGAATGATATCACAGTCCCTATTGCTTCCTCTGCGAGTCTTTTAGAATACAGCAAAAAATCTCATCACATGGCACATGAGGTCTTTCCAAACCATGGCACATGAGGTCTTTCCAAGCCCAGCCACCCATACAAGACTCACATCATCCCAGCCCCAAGTTCTTCCCTCCTCAAACAACCCCACCCCCTTGCCTTTGCTTACCATTACTTCTGTATAGAGTCTTTGACTTCCCACCCCCACTTGTCCAAATACCCATTCTTTCAGACCCTTCCCAATTTCCCCAGCTGGGAACTAAATTATTAACTTCTTTCTCTTTCCTATTCTCTAAGACTTGGTGAATCTCGATTCATCTGTTTGCACAATAATAAAACACAAGCAATTACAGAGCTCTCACTAAATGTTGGGTAGAGTGCTAAGTGCTTGTCTTAATTGCAGATCCTTTTACTGTAGGAAATAGAAAATTGCTAGAACCAAGCAATAGGGGATTTTTTTTTATTATTACAACTCAACGAACCCAGGCAAGATATATCTGGCTTCCCAAGGGACCAGAAAATGATCAGAAATCAAGGAAGCACTCTCCTCTCTCCCCCCTCCTCCTTCCCATCACCTCTCTTACAGCAATGCCTCTTCCTGGTTGCCAGAGGTAGAGTGGAACCAGTTGTGAGAGTCTCCCCTCTCTGCCACAAAACCATGACTCAACTTGTATTTGAGTGTTATATGAATATTGTTTGTATGTGCCTATTATTACAGATAAAATTAATATTGGCAAAGGAGCAAAACTAGATTATTTATACTAGGCAAATATACCTACTTACCAAGTCTAACACTTCATTGACTATAAGACCCACCTCTATTTTAGGTACCATCAAGAAAGAATAAAATGCTAACTTGGATTATTAAAAAACTGTCAGTTGTAAGACATATCATTATCAGAGATGTCAAAAGGTAAAACAATGTGATTCTTGATAAAATATCAGGTATTCAAAATAAATCCTAGTCTGGGCTTCATACAGCATCTAAGATCTCAAAAGGAGTGGCAATTTAAACCATCTTCCAAGGCAAAGTTCAAAATGGCCTGTTTACTACTACATAGATCCCAAATGGAGAAGCCAACAGCCAGACCTCTTATCAGAAGCTATTGAAAACTACATCAACTGGTCTTAAATATGGCATCAGTGACAATAAATCAGTAAATCAGTAATTAAAAGCATTTGGGGTCTCATCCAATGGACTACCCAAATGAGGCCAGAGAAGAGCTAATCATGGGTTTCTAGTCCCAAAACAGAAAACAGATTCCCCACTGTCTCCTTTCCCACTCCCAAACCAACTCAACTCAGGAATCCTGATGTTCAGGCAAAGGTGACTCAATCCCATGATGAAAGTGGACATTTTTACTCTCAGCAGTTGTCTCCCTCCTCTAGGGTAACGAGTGTACATTCACTACTGCCCATCTCAGCCTCTGCTCCCTGCTTGTATCATAGTCTCAAAACAGGCTGTTATCAAGGCCAGTGTTTGAACTAAGGATGAAGAAAACAGCATACAGAACTCTCCAGAGTCCAGTGGTCCTTTAAAACAGTTTTTTCTTTTTCTTTTCTGCTCTTATGAAGAGAGGATTTAGAAATCGTTCAGTTCTGATGGAGTATGTGTGCAAATGTTCCCCCAGAGTGTGTGCCTGGAAGTGGAACCGCAGGGTCTTAGACTATTACGTTCATGCTCAGTTCCACAAGATAATATCAGATTATTTATCCAAGGTGATTGTTCTAATTTATATTCCTATGAGCTCCAATATTTAAAACTTCAACAATTTGAGATTGTCAAAATTCTTAACTTTTGCCTATCTAATATAATGAAGGAAGCAATGTTATTTTTATAATGTTTGAAAAAAACATTGAACACAATTGTTTAGGTGTACCTACACTTATGATATAACTATATTTAAAGAAAGAGAATGCTAAGCACAAAATTAAAGACAGTTATTACCTCTAAAGTGGGGCAAATGAATAGATTATATTTACATATACATATGCTATATATTGATATTTTATCGCTTCATATAATGTATAATGAATATTTTTAAATGGCTTTATTCTCTGGTCCTGTTCAACACTGAAGCAATGACTGTAAGCACACTTGAAATTACACATTTGCACCTCATCATCAAAAATAAAAAAATAAGACAGGCGTGGTGGCACACACCTGTAGTCCCAGCACTTAGGGGGCTGAGGCAGGAGGATCGGGAGTTCAAAGTGAGCCTCAGCAACTTAGCGAGGCCCTAAGCAACTCAGTGAGACCCTGTCTCTAAATAAAATACAAAATAGGGCTGGGGATGTGTCTCAGTGGTGGAGTGCCCCTGGGTTCAATCCCCAGTTCCAAAAAAATAAAAATAAAAATAAAAAAATAGTTATTCCCCTTTAGATCCATAAAGAAAAAAAATCTCAGGGAAGGATGCTGATTGGCCTAGAAGGTAGCCTGTGTCCATCCCTGAATCAATGGCTGTGGTCAGGGTAATAACACAATGATTAGTCTATCTGTCCACCTCTGTAGCCACAGGGACAAGATCTGTTGCCACAAACTGTGGGGTGTCACAGAAGTGTGTAAAGAGCAAAGTCTGACACAAACCTTAAAAAGTATCAATACTGCCATTTCTAAAGGTCACACGAATGACGAATGGCAGAGCTGGGATTCAAACCCTGTTATGCAGGACTCCAAAGTCTGGACACCAACCACTTCAACTCCAGCTCCTGCTTGATGAAAACATTGCAAGTTTTCTCTGCTGTTATGTCAGGACTTCCTTAAAGACTGAGACCCAATCTTATTTATCCATACCCCTCCAGCTCCTGGAAGTACTACCTGGCACCTTTTAGGTGTTTTGCAGAATTAATTAAATTTCCATTTACAGATTGCTTATTTGAACATATTCTTGCATCAACATGGATGTGACCATGTCTAGGACCAGCTGTGTGGGTCTTGTGTTCACCAGAGAACAGATGGGGATTTGAAGAGTAGGAGGGGTGAAATGTTTTAATTTCAAGAACATTTTAGCACCACAAAAAACAAAAGGGAAATAGCAATACTAGAAATTTTATACTCAAAGTGAGCCTAAGAACAGCAAGCAGTAGCTAACATATATGTTTTAATTGGTAAAATGATGACCATTTAAATTTGTTATTTCTGTTATTTTTTTGATAAACTCTTTGGAAAGTAGGACTGGGTAGGGCCAAAGATGGATCTTTTCGTTGACTGTACTATTTCAATTGTTAAAACAGAAATGTATTTGCGATGTATTTGCAACTTTTTAAATAGTTACTGCCTAAAGTTTTAAGTCAATAATTACCTGTTTTCTGTTTCTTTCCATGTCCCCAAGCCATGATGTGAAGATGTTGTTCAAAAAATGATCTGTGTTTATTTTCATCTGCGTCACATTGGTTTCCATGTTGTTTCCTTCCGTGAGATCACATCTTTTCCTGGTACTTGTCTTTAATGTTCTTCTGAAGCCTAAAATAAAACAAATAAAAATTATTTCTTTGTTAAATACAATCGGTTCATTTCTCACTATTTATTTTGTCTTGCTTTGCAATGCTACCAGGCTCCTCAGTTCTTTGGATCTGTATATTTAAACATTTTATCTTCACTTAAGTATTTCAATCCTTTTGTTCTCCTTTCTTTTCTTTGTTCTCTACCTCTCTTTCCCCCTCCCTTTCTCCCTCCCTCCCTCCCTCCCTCAGTTCTCTCCCTCTCTCTCTTTCCCACTCAGTTAATTTTAAATAGCTCACCATTGTATTACTTCCCTGGTTTGCACAGCTATTAAGTTGAATGCAGTCTATTAATTTAGAATTGTATGCTGTGTTAGTTCAGACTGCTTCTAATTTTGCTGAAGGATCTGTTTGTGGCTGCAATTAATTTATTTTTAAACATTTTCTTTTCCTCTACTTTTCTGTATTAGTCAATCTGATATCCACCAAAGCATTATACTCTGATTCAAATTGTGCTCCATTCCAACTTTTTCCTGTTACAATCCAGCTCATACCCACAGACTTATTTCACCAGAGGCCATAACATTGGTGTTTATTTAGGTGGTTTTGAAGTGAGTTTTATCCTGTATTTACTAGGAAAAAGGAGAGAGGAGGGAATAGAGAAACTGAAAATAATCATTATTTCAGTCTTGGAACCAAATATTCCCTATTGGCTGTGCACAGTGCTTGGATTCCCTGGGTCCTTATTTACTCTTCCCAGTGCTTTGCCTGTATTGATTTGTACATATCGTGGACTCAAAATTGGCACAACAAACCTAAGAATCTCAACTCAAGGCTTCTGATCCCGTGCCCCAATCCTTCTCCCTTAACTCTCATTTGGTAAAAAGTAGGTCCAAATCTATCCTATTCTTTGAGTCAGGGAGGTGGGGGAGTTCCATTCACATTTTTCTGCTCCAGTTCAGTTGATATAAACAAAGGACATTTTTTGGCATGCCATGATTGTCATGTCACAGGTACAAGGTCTTAGCATATTTAACTCATTAAAAAAAATGATGCAGAATACCAAGCATGGATATTTGGATTAGTGATATCTCGAAACTATAGACTGCCTTTTTTAATTTTTTTTTTCCTGGGGTGGGGGTGGGTACTGGGGATAGAACTCAGAGGCACTTAACCACTAAACCACATCCCCAGCCCTTTTTTGTATTTTATTCAGAGACAGGGTCTCACTGAGTTGCTTAGGGCCTGGTGAAATTGTTGAGGCTGGCTTTGAACTCATGATCCTCCTGTCTCAGCCTCCCAAGTGTCTGGGATTATAGGTGTGTGCCACAGCATCCAGTTAGACTACTTATTTGAGCACATTATTAGATCTACATGGATGCCACCATGTCTAAGACCAGCTGTGTGGATCTTGTGCTCACAGGAGAACAGATGGGTAAGAGAGCTCATGCCCTGGAATATCAGGATGGATCTTTGAGTAGAGACCATCCCACCATAATCCTCTGGGCTACTCACCAGGTGTAAGGTTCACATGAGTACAGCCATGATGAAATGACTCTATCTCCCAAAATAAGATATATGACTTCAATTATAGAAACTAAAGTGTTATACCCCTCCCACCATAATTATAAATGCAGTAAAATACATTCTCTGCTTTAGCTACCAGTCTAGCAATTTGGGATTAAAATCTCCAGCAAACTTTTCCCTTATGCCTATGGAAGCATATGAAGGCCTCTGGAAAAGCAGAAAATTGACATAAAGAGAATTTGGGTCCCCAAAGAAAAGCCTTCAAGCTGTGTACCTGGCATGGCACACTGAAAGCCCTGACTGGAAAACACATCTTCCTGTCTCTGTGGGCAGACTTCAGTAGAGGTTGGATTAAATTGTTGTGCATGAGTCTGTCTCCTAGTCATACCATCATTCACTGACCCAAGTCTGGAAATCCAAGGTACAGGATTTAATCCCATAGAAAACCATGGCTGTGTTCCTACGTTTCTGCCAGGCAAAGCTAGCACTTCCTGTTAGTTACAGCAGATGCCAACAAGGCCAAGACTGAGCAATATATGAGACACTTTCCGAGAGGGGAAAATCCCACTCCATAACCAGAGACTAACCCTGTAAGCCCAGCCAGACGTTTTGCAACCATGAACATGGTGACGCCAGTTAATTTTCTGTTCAATTTTCTACTGTTAAAAGGGACTGTCATTTTATATTCATTGTCAGAAACAGTCTCTAAAGAAGTCAGTTGCTGGAACAAAGTAGCCAGGGGCTACGTATGAAGACCAAATGGAAAAGCATTCCTTCAGAGAAAATAGAAAAAAATAAAAGCAATAAAATCAGAAAAAAAAAAACTGTGATTAGGGCAAACCAGATACAGGTGTGTTCAAGTCTCCATTCTATAGACATGAAGGAAAATGTACGTGCTTGTTGGTGGCTTCCAAATTTAAGGATGAGAAATTGGATTAGAGAATTATCATAGTGCTGGCTGGAGGCAGCACTGAGAGAAAGATAGGAAGAGAGGCTCAGCCTCCTGTCTTCCCATTCTGGACCATTGGCCTTCCAAGAGCTCAGAACATGCTCATGCTGATCAAGGAAGTGGGATGTCTGGGAGAAACTGCAGATGAGCTGAAACCCAGATGAGGAGGAGACATTTTCAGAATAGAAAATCATCTTATTCACTGCTGATGGAACTGTAAATTGGTACTCTTCCAGAAAGCAGTCTGGCAACATATTTATTAAAAATCCTTCAAGATGTGTATCACATTTGACTTAGCATCCCTACTTCTGGGCATCTAAACTGAGAAAATAATGAGAAAGGTAGAGAAATATGCATGTCACAGAATTATTCATGATGGGGAAAAATTAGTCTTTGAAATATACAATGAAAAGAATCTATGTGGGGCTAGGGTTATAGCTCAGATGTAGAGTGCTTGCCTGGCACATGTGAGGCCCTGGGTTCCATCTTCAGCACCACAAAAAAATAGATAAAATAAAGGTATTGTTTCCATCTACAACTAAAAAAAATTTTTTTAAGAATCTATGTTGTGGAAAAATGTGCAGTATTTCAATTGCCACCCTTAAGATTCATCGGTAATATGAGGAAATGCTCATGATATGTTAATTGAAAGAGAATAGATGCAGAATAACACAAGTAGAATTACCATAGGTTTGTGTATATATATATATAATGTATATGTATATTAATATATATATAAAGGAAATTCAATATTATTAGTGGTTACCACTAAATAGTACAGAGTTCACATTACCAAATTTTCAACATCAAATAATTATTACTCTTGCAATCACCAGTTACTTTTTAAAGAGATTTAAAAGTTTTTTCTATTAAATTTTTAGTATAGACAGGAAATAGAATACAAAATCCCATAGGGAAGATAAACATGGCTGAAAGGAAATACTTAAAATGTTAAAATATTAATGTTTGTTATTTTAGGATTAGAGGTCACTGTGTGACTTTTTGCTTTCTATTCTTCGGAATTTTTACATTTTTCATTAAAGAAAAATATCCCTTTTTATACTGGAAGAAATGTTTTGAGGAAAACAGTATGATAGAGAATCTCATTAAGAAGAACAAAACCATCTAAGAAGTACATTTGGGACTTCTTTTATAAAAATATATAATAGGGAGAGAGAGACTTCTTGTGTTATTCCCAAAATTGGCTCCCAAACCCAAAGCTAGTGACAAGAAAGCATAAAAACAGCACATTTTTAAAAATTCCTTTTTTGTGGTTTTTATTTTTTCCCACTTTTATTGGTGTACTGTAGTGATACATAATGGTGAGATTTGTTACATATTTTACATAGATACAATATAACTGTTTAATTTGGCCTATATCATTCCCCAACCCTTCTCCCTCTCTTCTCTCTCCCACCCTCTGGTCCCTTTCCTCTACTGATCTCCCTCTGATTTTCATGAGATTCACCTCCACCTTTCTTTTCCTTTTTCCTCTCTGGGTTCCACATAGGAGAGAAAACATGTGACCCTTGACCTTCTGGGTTTGGCTTATTCTGCTTAACATGATGGTCTGTAGTTTCATCCATTTTCCTGCAAAGTACATCATTTCATTGTCCTTTATGACTGAATAAGACTCAGTCACACACACACACACACACACACACACACACATAATTTCCTTGTCTATTCATCCACTTATAAACAGTTCGATAGGTTTCATAGTGTGGCTATTGTGAATTGTGCTGCTATAAACATGGGTATGTATGTGTCAATATAGTATGATGATTTTAGTTCTTTAGGATACTGATACTGAGGAGTACAGCTGGGTCATAGGCTGTCCATTCCTCCTTTTTTTAAGGAACCGCCATGCTGATTTCCATAGCACTTGTATTAATTTATAGTGTAAAAGTGTTCCTTTTTCTCCACATTCTCCCCACCATTTTTTTTTTTTTTTTTTTTTGTTTTTTTTTATTTGGCAGTGCTGGGGATTGAACCCAGGGCCTTGTGCTTGCGAGGCAGGCACTCTACCAACTGAGCTATATCCCCAGCCCCCCACCATTTATTATTATCCTTATGCCTGCCAATGAAATCTCACTGCAGTTTTGACATGCATTTCCCTAATCGCTAATGATGTTGAACATTTTTTCATGTATTTGCTGGCCATTTGTAATTCTTCTTTTGAGAACTGTCTGTTTAATTCACTTGCCCATTTATTAAGTGGGTTATGGTGTTGAGTTTTTTAAGTTCCTTATATAGTCTAGATATTAATCCTCTGTCAGAAGAGTAGCTGGCAAAGATTTTGTCCCATACTGTAGGTTCTCTCTTCACCCTGTTTCCTTTGCTGTGCAGAAGCTTTTTAATTTGATGCCATCCCCTTGGCATTATTTTCTGAGCTTTAAGTGTCCTATTGAGAAACTCATTGCCTGGGCCTATATAAAACAGCACATTTTAAATAAAGCAAGCAATGGGGTGAGAGGCAGCCTCTTACGAGTGAAGATTTAATTTGCTCCCCTACCTCTGCCTAGTGCGATCACCTCTCTTCTATACACACAGACAACTGTTGGATGTGGGGAATTTAAGGAGAACCCATGTAATTATGAGCCATTCGTTTAGCCCACCAGAACAGTGCCACACTTTATGCTGTGCCCACCATGAAAACGTGCCTCTCACATCTCCTACTCAGAGACTCAACTGCTATACACCAGATTGACCACTGCGCTTGAGCTAAGAGCACTTTCCAGACCAATGACTGAGCATAGCAGGAATACTAAAACAGGCTCATTTCTGAGAGCCTTGATGGAACTTTCTTGGAACTGCACTACAGTCCAATACTTTCCTTCTTTTCTTCCCTTTCTCCTTGATATAGGTCACACCAGCATCATGGTCTGGTGGCCCTCCAACTCTCGTGCTCACTCCTATAAAAGCATTTTCCCCCAATAAATCTCTTGTATTCCTAATCTCATTTTGGAATCTGCTTTTCTGAGGACCTGGACAAATACAGGGGCAACTCCATTTAGGTATCCTTCTACTACAGAACCCAACCAGAAATCCATTCAACCATCCAGAGATTGGGCATCTCATTCTCCAGTTGTAAGTCTGCTTTAAGTAGCAAACTTCCTGATTGGGCTTCACTACTTCATTTAGCATCAGGAAAAGAAGAAAGAAATAGGAGACCAGAAAAAATGGGAAGCTATAGAAAACTCTACTCTCCCACTAGTTGCTATGAGTTTCCCATGGACCAAATAGATACTGAAAAAAGTAGATGGATTTGAAGGGCATAACTTGTACCCATCCAACAGAGGCATACATAGCACTTGTGGAACTCTGAAGGCTGCTGTGGAGTGGAATGGCTGTGGGGGAGCTAAGGCAAGGTTAGGAGAGGTCAAGCCAGATTTCACAAATCAAGAACCCTGATAGGATCCTGAACTACACTGGTACCCTGTAAGAAAGCCAGCATGCAAACACCTGCCACATCGGTGTTTGCCACAGAGTCAACTGATTAACAAGCCGTACAACCACAGCCAGAAAAGAAAAATGGCTTTTGCCCTTTTCATCTAAAACTTTTACCCATTTCTGGTTTAGATATGAGGTGTCCCTGAAAAGCTCATGTGTGAGGTAATGCAAGAGAGTTTAGAGATAAAATGATTGAATCATGGCAGCCTTAACTAATCAGTGCATTAACCCACTTGAGTGGATTAACTGGGTGGTACTTGTATGCAAGTAGGAAGGAGATGGGTCATTGGGGGTGTGCCTTTGGGGTATGTTTTGTTCCTGGGAAACTCAGCTTAGAGTCAATCAGTCTCAGTGTCTCTCTCTCTCTCCCCGCCCACCCACTCCTCCCCTGCCACTTCCTGGTTGTCATGTTTCACCACAATGTTCTGCCTTATCTCAGGCCCTGAGGAATGGAGTTGGCCATCTATGGACTGAGACCTCTGAAATCTTAAGCCCCAGATAAACTTTTCCTCATATAAAGTGGTTCTTATAAGTCCCAGAACAGTAAAAGTGAGGGGAGAATGGAAGGAGGCAGGAAAGGAGAAAAAGCAAATACAGGGTGGATCATATCTGAGCTGTCCACAGCTCCACTAGAAGACACGGTTCTTTCTAGAAGACATGGTTCCTTCCTCATGCAGGACATTTTCAGAGAGGCCATGTAGAACACTAGCATCTTGGAATAGTCCCTTGGGCACTGAAAGAAAACAGAATCTATTTGCTGGATCCTTTCCATCTCCTGCTTCTCACTGGTCAAAGGATGCCCTACACCTTTGAGTGTGTTAGCATTATCCAACCTTTCCATGAGACCTCTGGAGGTATTAGATCCCTCACCAGTTCCCACCTTTCTGAGCCTAAAGAGTAAGTTGCTGTAGTTCCACCACTGAGCAGAGTGGAGCCTGCAAACATGCCGGGGACTGGGACAGCTCACAGTGATAGGGGTTGAGGGAAAGATGGCAGCCAAGGGATCTCCACGAAGCAAGTAGCCAGGGCCAGAGGCAGAAGGAACCAGACAATCTGAAGAGGCATATTAACTTGGGACCTTATAGACCCAAGTCTGCTCCAGTTTGCACTTCCCCACACTTCCTTCCATATTATCATCTTGACAACTAGGTAATAGAGAATGCACCCATTCTCCCCACGGCTTCTTGGAAACAGTTCCTTCTTTTCTTTCATCGTCCTCCTTAATTCTGGGTTCCTCCATCTGGTTTACATTTGTTCCCAGAAGGCTCTCGATGCCCTTATTTCCAAACTCTTCTCTGTACATGAAGTTATTTCTTTCCCACCAATTTTTGTAATCCATTCTGGAAAACACACCCAAAGCCCTTGGGCTTCTGCCCATTCTGCTTTTCATTACTGCAATTGCAATGTGGTTAAACCAGTGATGTCAAAACCTCGTGTGTCTGCCACACAGTCTACTCCGAAGTTTGATAAGAATGGACTTAAACACACAGAAACACACTTTTCTAGGCAGTGCAGTGTTTGGACAAAGATAGGATTACATCTCTTGAAAAGGAGGACCAGAGGGGGAAAGCCTTGGTCTGAGGTATAAGCCATCTAATTTCAAAATGGGAAATATTTCAAGACTGGTTTCTCTAAACCTTTATATGTAGGAGACCAAAATCTTATGAGGAACATGAAAAAAATTTAAAAGTACACCGTTAATAAATAAAAACATTTTTTCCCACAGATAAATTGAGATTTAAGTTCTTTATCCAAGGCCTTCTTTTGACATTTCTGAGATTCTTGCATTTCTACTCAAACTCATCAAAAATTGTCCCCAACTGACCACACAATCACTTCTTGTGGTTTTTCTTCCTTCCCCTTGATTAGTTTTTCTCTTCAGACCTTTGGCTGACTCTTTTGCTACTGTTACCAGGCCTGAAGTTTCTACCAGTTAAAAGAAAGAACCATGAGTAGCAATGCTGTTTTCTCACATTTTTTCACCCAGAGCAGGAAAGGACCGTTTATGGATTGATCTCCTCATCACAGAACCATGTCACCCAATCTCCCTGCTCTGCAACTTGCCACAAGATTGATGGTAAATATAATATATATGAAAATGAAGGAGGGAAATGTATGCAAAGCTTCAGTGGTGGTTCAGGGGGCTGGAAATGATGTGCAGTACATCATTTCATTGGAATTTCTCATTTTCAGGACATTGACTCTAAAATTACTGCAGTTGTAGTGTTTAATGTTCCTGTATTAGGATTCCAGGGTTTTAAAAAAAATGATCTGAAGCCAGAAAAGCAAGGCTGACTTATTTGGACCCATGCTGTAGTGTGACAAAAAAATTTGCAAGGAAATAAGAAATGCCAGGAAGAAAGAGAATACGAGACTGACTGACTTACAGTTCACTTAATACTCTATCCAATATAATACCAAGCAGGTTGCTAACAACAAAAAAAGGAAAAGAATATAACAGTAAACTACTGAAGCTTAAGTTCCAAGACTCTGGGAGGGGACCTAGCAATGACCTAATCAATGGTCACAAGGTTTCGTAAAATTTGCAAAAACTAAGCTATTTTAACCAAAATGCTTAAGGTTGTTGTCTCTCTTTATTCCAATTTCCATTCTGCATTGAGTGGCATTAGACAAACTGTGAGCACTTGGGGGATCCAGCTAAGAGAAGGTTGAGCTGGGGATACAGCTCATTTGGGTTTGATAGAAGAATATATTTAGGTGGTCCTCATCACTTCTGTGTTAGGTACGTGATCAGTGTGTTAGTGTT
Organism: Glaucomys volans; assembly: GCA_020662805.1. Classification (NCBI taxonomy): domain Eukaryota; kingdom Metazoa; phylum Chordata; class Mammalia; order Rodentia; family Sciuridae; genus Glaucomys; species Glaucomys volans. The sequence goes on from JAJEJO010002150.1 coordinate 360,957, forward strand.
CTCAGGGAGCAGTGGCTTCTAGGAGTATTCCTAAGGCTCCCGAGCAGCACAGAGGTGTAAGGCAAGAGATCACATCTCGGCATCAGCAAGAACTCTGGTGCCCAACATCAGGAGTCCATTGGATGTAGAGAAGAAAGACTTGAAATATACAGAGCCAAGAACTTCTATCTTGGAAATTATTGTAGTCACCAGATCTACTAAAAGATAAGCAGAGAATTTGGATTCCATTGGTGCTTTAACAAGTTTTCTCCTCAGTAGAGGTTTTCCCAGATTTTCAATAATTCTAAAAGTGCATGTGATATTAACCTAAAAAGTTATAAACCTTCAAAATTTTTCTGAACAATCAATAATGTTTTTAAATTTTCAGTCAACCATACTGGAATAACTGAGTTGTCTTTCTGTTCTCTGTATATAGGATGTTACGAAACTGTTATCATACAAATAGACAATTGAAGGTGGTAAAGCCGAAGACACATTTTCATGTAAGTGATACTGGTCAGCTTCTCAAATTTGTAATTGGTTGCAATTCTTCTCCCATTCTAAACAAATGTTCTTTTATAGCTGATCGAGTATTCGTGATATTGATTCACTTGAAAAACTCTCTAAGCCTCAGCCTAAGCTTCAGCATCCTGCACTGCTCCTCCACATAAGTCACAGCCCCATGGCTGAGTCTGAAGTCAGCCTTCTTGCCTGAGCAGCATCTGACATCCACACAGACCGCTGGCCTCAGGGCGATTCTTCACCTCCAGGGACTGAAGGGCTTTTCCTTCTCATTCCCATTAGTCACTCTTGACCACGGTCAGACCTTGTTCCTTGTCCTCATGTGGAATCCATCTCCAAAGGCTGTCTAAAACAAACTGCATTTTCCCAGTTTCCTTTTCACACATGCCTGCATACAACACACACACACAATCACTCCAGTGCACTGAATTCTTCTTCATCTGCCTCTTCTTTGCCTCTCTGTCATCCTCATCCCCTACTGAGCACTCCAGATTTCCTGTGTTATGTCTATTTCTCTGAATCTTGTTTTTCCTATGTCATACTTCAGAGCATCAATTCCCTAATGATTTAATAGCTGTGTAACATTTCATGGCAGAGCTATTTCATTATGGATTCAACCATTTCCCCTTTGTCCATTCAATTGTTTCCTGTTTTCTTTTCTTTGTTGCAGTAGCAATATGCATTCTTTCACCTATATCTGCTGTTGCATCTATTGGACTGATGGTTTAGAAGGTGAATTTTTTGTTTGTTTAATGTAAAAAGATATGACCACAATGCTTCCAAAAAAACTATAGGTGGAGATGCAGCTTAGTGGTAGAAATATCCCTTGGCATGCATGAAGCGCTGGGTTCTATCACCAGCATGAAAGAGAGAGAAGGGAAGGGAAGGGAAGGGAAGGGAAGGGAAGGGAAGGGAAGGGAAGGGAAGGGAAGGGAAGGGAAGGGAAGGGAAGGGAAAAGGTTACCAATTCACATTCCCACCAGCAGCGTGAGATGTGAAACTTCTCCTTGCCTACTTTGCAGGAATAGGTATGATTGATCTTTTGGATCTTTGCAAATCTAAAAGGTATAATATGACACATCACTATTACCTTAATTTTCACTTCTCTGACTAGTAGTAAATCTGAGATTTTATTCTTCTGTGAATTGCCCATTTATATTCTCACCAAATGCTAGGTCATTTGTTTTATTCTCTTTGATTCTTAACCATGCCTATAGATTATGAATAATTACCTTTGTCCATGCTGTGGCAAATACCTTTTCCAGATCCTCTATATTTTACCTGAATTTATGGATTTGTCATATTTAAAACATCTGTAATAATATGTAATGATGTCCAAAGTCCTTGATTTGGTTATGAAGAGTTCTCCTAATCTTTGGTTACATATAATCTCTTCAATTTTCTTCAATATTTATTTTGTTTAGATTTAAATCTTCAGATCACCTGGAATTTATGTTTTCATATTTTATGTGAAACTGTCCAATTTTAAGGGTAATTAAAATAAGGATCAATAAATAGGATGGATTCAAACTACAAAGATTTTTTCTCAGCAAAGGATACAATCAATAATATGAAAAGAGAGCCTACAGAGTGGGAGAAAATCTTTTCCACATGTACTTCAGATAAAGCACCAATCTCCAAAATTTATAAAGAACTTAAAAACTTTACACCAAAAATATAAAGAGCCCAATCAATAAATGGGCTAAGGACCTGGGCAGACACTTCACAGAAGATATACAGGCAATTAACAAATATATGAAAAAGTGTTCATATCTCTAATAATTAGAGAAATGCAAATTAAAGTCACCCTAAGATTTCATCTCACTCCAATTAAAATGGCTATTATCAAGAACACAAGCAATAATAGGTGTTGGCATAGATGTGGGGGAAAAGGCACGCTTGTAAATTGCTAGTGGAGTTGCAAATTGATACAGCCACTTTGGAAAGCAGTATGGAGATTCCTCAGAAAACTTGGAATGGACCCACCTTTTGACCCAGTCATTCTACTCCTCAGTTTATACCCAAAGGAAATAATATCAGCATACTATAGTAAAGCAGCCACATCAATGTTTATAGCAGCTCAATTCACAATAGCTAGATTGTGAAACCAACCTAGATGCCCTTCAATAGACAAATGGATAAAGAAACTGTGGTATATATACACAACATAATATTATTCAGCCATAAAGAAAAATAAAATTATGGCATTTGCAGGTAAATGGATGGAACTGGAAAATATCATGCTAAGAGAAATAAGCCAATCCCAAAAAACCAAAGGTCACATATTTTCTTTGATGAGTGGATGATGATACATAATGGGGGTTGTGGGGGTTAGAGAGGAATGAAAGAACTTGGATTGTGTAGAGGGAAATGAGAGGGGGAGGGGCAGGGGAGGGAAAGATAGTGGAGTGAGACAGACATCATCACCCTATGTACATGTATGATTACACAAATGGTGTGAATCTACATAGTGTACAACCATAGAAATGAAAAGTTGTACCCCATTTGTGTACAATGAATCAAAATGCAGTCTGTAAAAATAAAAAATAAAATAAAGTTCGCATCACATGAAAAAAGGTAATTATGTTGATATTATTTATTAAACATATCATTCATTTCCTACTGTACTGAGGTGCCACTTTATTACATGGTAATTTCTCATATATGCTAAGATATTACCTTGATTCTACACTTTATTTTATGGTTTATTTATTCTATAACAATACCTTATTGGGTTTTTTCTTTTTTATTTATTCTTTTTAGATATACATGATAATAGAATGAATTTTGACATATTATACATATACATGGAGTATAATTTCCCATTCTGGTAATTGTACATGATGTGGAGTTTCACTGGTCATGTATTCATACATGAACATAGGAAAGTTATGTCTGATTCATTCTACTGTCTTTCCTATCCAAATCTCCCCTGTATTGGTTTTTATTACAGTAGCCTTGTTGAATTTATTATATCTTGTAAGAAAAGTATCTCCCAACTATTCGATTTTTATGCTTTTTATTTTTATCATTTCAAGAAGGTATTTATTTTTCTATATGAAATTTGACATGATTTTATTCAATTAAAAATGGTTTGAGGCTCTATGAGCATTATACTAAATTTAATAATTTTTGGTAGTTTGATGTTCTTTTTCATTGTTCTATTTAGTTGTAATACGTGACAGCAGAATGCATTTTGATTAATTATACATAAATGGAATACAACTTTTCATTTCTCTGGTTATACACAATGTAGAGGCACACCATTTGTGCAATAATACATGTACATAGGGTAAGCATGTCTGTCTCATTCTACCCTATGTCCCACCTCCTGCCTGCCCCCTTCATTTCCCTCTGTACAATCCAAAGTTCCTCCATTCTTCCCTTACCCCCTCCACACTGGTTTATGTATCAGAATCCACTTATCAGAGAAAATATTTGGCCTTTAGTTTTTTGAGATTGGCTTATCTCACTTACCATGATATTCTCCAACTCCATTGTAGTGTACTGTCTTTTTAATATGTTTTTGTATGTGATTTGCTAGAATTTTATTAAGAATTTTTGCATCTATGTTCATCAGAGATATTGGTCTGAAGTTTTATTTCCTTGATGTGTCTTTCTCTGGTTTGGAATGAGTTCGAAAGTGTTCCCTCCTTTTCTATTTCAAGGAATACTTTGAGGAGTATTGGTATAAGTTCTTCTTTGAAGGTCTTGTAGAACTCAGCTGAGAATCCATCTGGTTCTGGCCTGTTTTCTATTGTGCTTTTAATTTGATTTATTGTTTCCTTCATTTCAAGAATTTCTGTTTGTTTGTTTTCAGAATCTCTCTTAATTGAAGTGATCTTTTGTTGCCTGCATTTGCTCTTTACTTCATGGATCATCTAAATTATGTATATTCTGAACTCTTTTTCTAACATTTCTTCTACCATGCTCTCAATGGATTCTATTAATATAGCATATTGTTTTGTTTGGGGCACTTTCTTCCCTTGTTTTCTCATGTTGCTCATGTATCATCCCCTCTACCAGTGCAGATCCAGGTATTACAGTTTCCACCCTATAACTTTGCAGTATCCCTGTAGGTTTCCAATAACCTGCCTTTAAGGGGAAGATATTAATAGCACCCATTGCAAACAATATGCAGTTTTAAACCACATAGCCCCTATTAAGATATTAACAGTATTGTTGCAATAAAGATGATGTGTACAATTATTGTCTACAACATAACCAATAGGTTTGCAATAAGGTCTACAATTTCTAATGGTGGTCAAAGAAAGAATGGGGGAGTGGTGTAGGATGTGATGTTAATGAGGTAAGAAAGGAAAATATAGATCATAGGAAGAGTGAAAGAGGAATCAAAAGAAGTTGGTTGTTAGCAGGAGAAAAGGGTGAAGGAAACTCTGAGGAAAGTTAAATAAGGAAAGTAGAGTGAGTAAAAAAGAAAAAATGTAAAAAAAAAAAAGAATCTACAACAAAACTGTAATATACTATTCAAACCTCCCAGTCCTTGGCAGCTTGATGCCTGAAAAGTACTTGATTTCAAAGATGATGAGGATGTGAGAGTGGGAAACAAAAAAAAGACAAAAATAGAGGGATAAAAAGAGAGTCTTGAAGGAAAATTGAATAATTGTTTCTGTTGGAGCTCAATATCTTCTGTGCTTCCCTCTCTTCTGATAAGGTGGGGTTATCTGGAGTTTGCTGGTAATGCCACCCTCAAGATGATGACAGTTACTAAGGGAGGAGGATTAGACTTGGAGCTGGAACACCTGAAGGTAGGGTATAGCAATTGCTAGTCCCTCTGGAAGGCTGCACCATGGGACTCTCCTTTGGGGTCCACTCATGTTACAGAGGAGCCTGGTCTTGGCCCCTTCCCTCACTTGTGGACCCCACAATTCCTGATCTATAATTTAGTCTCTAAATTATGTCTCCTGCCCCTGCCCTTTTGACTTCCCAATCAGGACCCTCTTTCCCCAGAGGTCCTGAGAGCTGAGTGCCAGGACATGTGCACCTATCTCAGAAAGCTGTTCTGTATTGGGCAAATCAGGTCCAGGCACTGAGAGCTATGAGTCAGCCACATAGCTGCAAGCACTGGGCTAGGTGGTGTCTAGGGGATGGTTGAGAGACTGAGGACTGAGGAGCCAGAGGGTCCCACTGATTGCCAAACCAGTGGGACCAAGTGATCAGTGGTTGCCATATTGGTCAGGGAGTTGTGTACCAAGCTGATGTCAAGTCCCAGCCAGTGCTGTCTGAGTTGTCTCTGGGATCCAGATGGGTGCCAAGCTGGTTGGCTGGATAAGTTATCAAGATGCCCTCATACCCTTTTTCCACCTACCAACCCCCTGCAAGGCTCTCTCCTGCCTCTGCAGCAAGATGATGGCTATTAGCACACCTAGCAGGGACACCTCAGATGTAACCAAGCCTGCAGGGCCCTTGGTGATGATTTTTCAGGTCTTGGCTGCTATCCCTAGATGAAAGTACACATGTCCCTAGTTGGTGGCAGCAGCAGTTAACCTGGAGTTACCTTGATAATAAGCTTCTAGCCTCCAGCAGGTGTCCCTAAAATAGAAGTAGCCCCAAGTAAAGATGGCAGCCACAGTAGAGGCAATCCAAGATGGCGGCAGGAGTGTCCCAAGATGGAGGCTGCCACATGTGGGTAGATGCGGAACAGCAGTGCGGGAGCAGCGCACGGCATGTCCACACGGCATAGGTGACAGGCTGGATCCATGATATTCTTATGATATGTCTCTACATCTAAGAATGTGGTACACCCTCCTATTGGTTCAGATTGAGTTCATGTTTCTTCAAATAGGTCCTTAACATTTCTTATTAAATTTATTTATAAATATTTTATAATTTTAAAAGGTATTTCATAATGTTGTCTTTTTTTTTAAGACAGGGTCTCTCAATGTTACCCAAGCAGACCTTGAACTCCTGAGCTCTAGTGATTCTCCTGCCTCAGTCTCCCAGGTAGCTGGGACTGTAGGCATGCACCACCACACGCAGCATATGTCATTATTTTGAAAGTAGTATTTTTTTCACTTTCATTTCTGGTTTCATTTTTAATATGGGGGGAGGCTTTTCTACTTTAATTTGTTAATCCAGTCATCTTGTAAAAATTACATTAATTCTTAGAAATTTTTATTTGTGTCTTGGTTTCTGGGTATATTATTGTATCATCAGCAAAAAACACTGTCATTCATCTCAATTTTCTAGCACTGAGCACAGTGTCTAGTACTTTGCAAGCAGTTCATAAATGCTTTAAGAATGAGTGAATGGAAGAATTAATGAATAACCAAATGAAGTGAATCAGAGTTTATTCACATGGAACATCAAGGTTTTTAAATCTATAGCTCCACTCCAGTGAATTACTGATCTTACTTTTGAATGCCACATTTCTTTAATTTTTTTATTTGTTCTTTTCAATTATACATGACAGTAGAATGTATTTTGACATATCATACATACATGGTATATAACTTCCCATTCTTGTGGTTGAACATGATTGCCAGAGTCATTTCTTTGATCAAAACCACAGAACTTTCCAAATCTCATAAAGGAAAATGAATAAGTATGATGGCCAAAGGGAACATGTTCCTGATTAGTGCAGGATCTTCCTGAGTGAATTGTGGTGTGTGTTCTCTGACTTCCTCTTTTCCTTTGAGCTAAGATAGAGACTACACAGAGAGGCTTTTTCATTCTGACCGGGAAAGAAGCAAAAAGCTGTCGCTGCACTTTTGAGTGGATTAGAAGGCTAATGCTTTTATTGGATGAGAACAAGCAGTCAGATTTGCAGGCAGGAGTATTTCAGTGAAGAGCCCAGAAGCACAAGCACAGAGGAAAAAAAATAAGTGAAAAATCAAAGAGGCACAGGGTTCATTTTAGCCTTGGTCTACACAATACCTCCATATGTCAGCCTCAGGAATCCTGCACAACTGAATTGCAAGCATGTGCTCACTTAGCTAACCTTAAGAAGAGCCAAGCCACTAGGCCTAAAATCTCAACCACAGCCTCTCACATTATGGCAGCTATTAGACGTGTAGGCATAATTTATCACTGAGGGAACCAGCTGTGATCTATGTTGCATACTTGAAATTCCAACTTCACTAAGTGTCAATCTGAGTCATAATAAATAGGCCTTGTGTGCTAGAAGCTTTTGACTTGGTATCATAAGAATATCACTTAATCCTGGAAGAGGTTTTCCAATAAACCACAGTAGCTCCCTGCCCTTCACAAAATTAAAACACACATGCACAAATTCATGAATGTGCATGAAGAGTTTTCCACTGTAGGAAACGCCTTTGTTTCCAAACACAGAAATGACAATCACCAGGCTGGAGAGCATGATGTGAAGCACATCACATAAATTACTAGCAAGAACAGCATGTACCAGAGCAAGGAGGAGAAAAGGTATGTCCACAATGTGGAAATAAATCCAAACTCTGGCACAGATTACAAAAGATGGTTCTCCCAAAGGCTGACCAAACTGTTCTTCTAAGGGGGGAAATGTATCTAAAAGAGAGGCTAAAGGGAAATCCCTGGAGAGGCAGACTGAGATTCAGGGCAGTAATTGGCTAGATGATCCCAAACACTGCATCTGAGTTTAGGGCACAAGGATAAATGAGGAGCTGCAGCTTCCACACACAACCCAAGCTCCTGGGTGATCTGATGCTTTGAAGCACCTCTTCACATTTTTAGTTGATGAAAGGTTTATAAGGAACATTTATCCCTCTAAATAAACCTAACCCTGCAAACACATGAGTCACGTTGGCAATATGGCTCACATCCTTCATTCGCCTTGTTAGCAGCTGGAGCCTTGATGTGTGACCTTTGCTCACAAGACTAGTTCTGCCTAAAGTGCTCCTGCCCTTCCTCTCTGAGGACCAGTACCCTTCTCCTCTGTTGTGGGTCTGCCAGGCTTAGCATCACCTTCTTCCCTGGGCCCAATCACACTTTAATTCTTTTGATGACAATGAGACAGAATTTGAAGGTGTTAAGAAACCACTCAAAAGTCTATGACCTTTCCTAGGACCTCAATTCCCTACCAAAGGACGCTTTAGTAAGAGCCCAAATGCCACCCAGGCTCTGCCCAGCAGTGAGAAGTTTAATCCTCCAAATGCTCCTGAGGCCTGGAGCTGGCCTTCACTCAGGGACTGAGATGGACAACAAGGAGGGCTTCCCTGCAGCCCAGAACAGGGCCCCTGAAGAGGACCGAGGGGTCAGACCCAGCAAACAGAAGGGATGCTCTTTATTTTCTCTGGGACAGAATTAATAAAAAAAAAAAAAAAAAAAAACCTATTACAGTGGGCCCTCAATATCCATGGGCTCCACATCCATGGATTCAACCAATCTCAGATGAAAAATATTTGGGGGAAAGAAAACCTGTCTGCACTGAACACATACAGAATTTGTTCTTGTTGTTATTCCTTAAATACAGTATGACAGCTATTTACATGACATTTACTTTGTATTAGGTATTGTAAGTAATTGAGAAATGATTTAAAGTATAGGGGAGGATGTGTGTAGTTATATGCCAATACTAGGCCATTTGACATGAGGGATTTGAGCATCTGCAGATTTTGGTACCTGTAGGAGGTGAAGAGAGTCCTGCATCCAACCCTGACTCCCAGATACAGAGAGACAACTTTAACATCCTTATATTATCTGCAGAATGACCATTAGGTCGTGTTTGCCTTCCCCAATCTTGGTTTATGCCTACTCTCCCCAAATTATTTACTTGTAATGAACCCTTGCATTCTCAGAGTGTTTCACTTTATAATATAAATTATAATTGTCAGCCTACTTATTCAGGATACCAAGGGCAAGTTCCTCTTTGGTTCCATGCAAGGTAACATATGTTCCAAGTCAAGGGGCTTTAAGCAGAACAGTAGAGATTAAGCAATGTTTCTCATTCTCCTTTCATCAGATATCAAGTTTATCTTTTGCTAAAGGGTACAGCAACCTTGCATATCTTGCTGGAGAAAATTAGTCACAATCTTTACGTTCCATCTGTTCCCATTAAAAGGAAAATTCATTATATGACTATCAGTCAGGATCCCAAGAGGAAAGAGATGGCCCACCCAAACAAGGATAATTCAAAGAGAGATCATGTTTAATAGGTGTGAGGACCACAAAGAATAATACAGAAACCTGATGTTCAGTGTTGACCAAGCTGTTACCACACTAGGCCAAAGGAAGGAAGAAAGGGAAAAAAATTTCTAGGATTGGTTCTTGAGAGGAAAGAGACCCCTCATGATGCAGCTCAAGTCTCCCTCCTCTATGAACTAAACCCTCAAACAATCTCAGCCCATAAGGATCCTACCCTGAAGCTCAAGTACAGACTGCACCATGCACCTGCCACTCACTCATGTGAATTGTCTTATGCTCCCACCCACAGCACTGTCTTTGACCTAGACCATAAACTCTGTGAAGGCAGAGATGATGTTTCTTACCTCTATAGCTCAAGAATTACAACACACACCGCCAGTGTTTGGTTTGGTTTGTGTACTTTGGGTACTGGGGTTTGAACCTAGGGCACCTTGCCACTGAGTTACATCTCTAGCCCTTTTTATTTGTTTATTTTGACACAAAGTCGCATTTGAGGCAAATGTAAGAACCAGAGCAGCATGAGATTGGCATGTTCCAGGTAAGGAAGCCATGGTGGCTGGACTGGAGGAGAACAAAGGAGAGGGCTGAAGGTAAGATCACAAGTTGCTTAGGGCCTCGCCAAGTTTCTGAGGCTGATTTTGAACTTGCAATCCTCCTGCCTCAACCTCCTGAGTCACTGGGATTACAGGCAAGTGCCACTGCACCTGGCATAACACCAGTGGTCTGAACATGTATTTTCCTACCCCAATACATAAAACCAGTGACACTCTCCAAAGACATTCACTAGGTTATGCATAATGTCCACCATGTTCCTTTGTTTTGCTCCTACTCAAGAAAGCATAATACATATAATCTTGAATTGCTCTGCAGTTTCAATGTAAATTGTATAACAACTTTATGTTCTGTTACTACTAACTGGTGTTTGGCAACACATCTCACAACCACTCCTGCATAATGGCACAAGTACATAAAGTGCTTGATGGTGAGAAGGAAGAAGGATTCACAGATAGGAATTATTAAACAAAAGCAGTCTCCATCATTGTAGACATAGGTGTAGGGCTACGAAAGAAGCCTAATCCCCAGCATGCAATGGTTGGATCTCGGAAGAGAGTTTACATTTACAATACAGGAACAACTCAACTTATGCACTACTTAATACAAAGCTAAATTTTATAGATAAAGAAAGTGGGATATGTGATCTGCCCATGATCATACAAAATACTAATCAATATGGTGCCAACACCGCCCAGAACTAAATCAAAAACATTCAAGGAAAAACAATATGAAAAATATATATATTTTCTTACCTGGGAACTAAATGATTCATTCATATTTACTGAAAGTGAATGTTACCTTGTGCCAGGTAATGATACTTTTCTAGGTAATGGGGATACACAGTAAACAAAGACAAAATATGGACTGTTTCAGGTGGCCATATTCCATCTATGTCAGGGCAGACTTTCTGGTAAGGTGACATTACAGCACAGAGGTAAAGAAGGGAGTCATGGAGGGTAGTATTCCAGGTAGATGCAAGAACTAGAGCAACATGAGATTAGCGTGTTCCAAGTGAGGAGTCCATGGTGGCTGGACTGGATCACAAGTTTGGGTGGGAAGTCAGATCATGGAGGGTCTTAGTTTTTTTTTTGTTGGGTTTTTGTTTGTTTGTTTTATACTGGGATTGAACTTGGGCACTTGACCACTGAGCCACATCCCCAGCCCTATTTTGTATTTTATTTAGAGACAGGGTCTCACTGAGTTGCTTAGTGCCTCACTTTTGCTGAGACTGGCTTGGAACTTGTGATCCTCCTGCCTTAGCCTCCTAAACCACTGGGATTACAGGCGTGCACCACCATGCCCAGAGGGTCTTGGATTTTATACCAAGTGAAATGAGAAATCATTTAATGGTTTTCAGCAGAAGGACCATGCTCTTAAAATATCACCTATTAGTATGTGGAGTTGGGACTAGGAGAGCAAGAGGAGGAGAGGGAAGGAAACTACCACAGCAATCTATGAAACAGGCAGGCAGTTTAGACGAGGATGATGGGCAGAAGGCAGTGAAGAGCAGTCAAATTCTGAACATATCACTGACAGAATTTGAGTATTGATTAAATATAAGCCATGAGAGAAAGCAAAGAATGACAGATGAGGGGTAGGGTTTTGACCTGAGCAACTGAATGATTGAAGTAGACACTTAGCAAGAGAGAAGAGAATGAGAGATGAGCAGGTTTGGAAAGGAAGGTCAAGAATCTGTTTTAAACATGCTAAGTTAGATCTGCCTTCTGCAAGTTTAAGAGGGATTTCCAGCAGACTTCTAGGACATGGTGTGGAGTCTAAGTAGGACATCCAACAGGCCACTGGACAGTGTGGAGTCCAGAAGAGAGGCTGGGAGTCACCTGCACAGAGGTCCTATTTTTGAGACACAGGACAAGATGTGGGGTCCCACAGAGAAGAAGGCTCAGGACTGAACCCAAGATCAAATAACATACTGTGCTGTCCCACCCAGACTTCACATTTGCAGTTTAACTTGGACTTTCTGCCAACGGGCCCTCTTTTTCTCCTTCGACATCCACAGAAGGACCATCTGCTGCTACAATGTGAATGAGTCTGGCCTTCCTATTCAGGGTAGCTGCACTTCTTTTGTGGGCCGTTCATCACCCTCAGAAGCAGCCAGAGTCCTTTCACTGAAGCCACACCAGCAGAGGGTATGGGGAAGGGGCAGGAGAAGGGGGAGTGGTTAAAACACAGGGGAGGAGAACACAGAATGCTACCCGTTCTTGGGTGGTGAAAAGAGAGCGGGAGGTGGTTCTAAGGCCATCCCAAAATAGAATGGGCATAGAGCAAAGGGAAGGCACACCAACAATGAAGTACATTTTAATGGGGGGGGGGGGGGCGGGGGCAGTGCTCAGGTGGCAATTATGTCCTTGATGCTTTACAGAACAGCAGCTGGCTTTGAGTAGAATGCAGGGCTCAGAGTTTACAGACATTGCAGGTGGAATCCTTCTTGGTAGCCAAGGACAGAGTGAGGACAGCAGGCCTGCCCCTGGGCTGAGGAGCTGGGGCAGCACGCTGGAAAACCCCTTTCAGCTTATCTGACTTCTGGGTCTGACTCAGCTTGCTCTCCACTGTGAATTGGAAGCGATGAAAGGAATCACCTTTACAGGGAAGGGTTTTCAGAAATAACTCTTGGGAATTATTTCCCAAGTAAAAATAGCACCACCACATTGAGGTTTAGACAGTTAAAAATAGGTAAACTCCCATTGTGATGAACTCAAGGAAGTTGCCAATTATTTTAATGAAGTCAAACAGTGCTAAAATTAACACATTGCAAAAAAAAAAAAACGAAACAGGTTTTAGGATGAGAGAACTGGAGGAGAAAGAGCACCCACCTCCAGCTTGTGCTTCATGAATCCACAGCAAAAGGAACTGAGCCCTGCAGGAGGAAAGAAATGTCATGGATGTACAAACACACATATTCTACCCTTCCTCCCATTAGATGCGAGGCTTTTGGAGTATGTGGGATTTTGTTTAATTAATTAGCTGAAATATAAGATGACATGAAATTAGATAGTTTTTTCTTCTAGGTGAAGAATAAGAGTTACAGAAGAAAGACCACTTCTATTAGGAAAGAAACCTAATAAGAATAGTCAGTTATCTTCTCTTACCCACAACACTGGAAGCACACAATCAATTTCTTTTTATTATTGGAGTGACTGTAATATGGGCAATCATTCTACCAAATTATTATTGCACATAATTGACTGAAACCAGACCAACAAAGCCTTGCTCACAGAGTATAATACAATGACTCTAAGCAATAATTTTGGAATAAGACAGAGATATAGGTCCATATCCCAGCTCTACAAATTTCCAGCTGCGTCACCTTGGTCAAGTTACTTTGCCTCTCTGTTCCTCTGGTTTCCTCTTTTATGAAATGAAGCTACAACTCCCCTCTCTTAGGGTTATGAGGACTGAATGTGACGACAAATGTAGAACACTGAGCACACACCTACAGGTACCTGTAACCATGAATTTTCATAGAATAGACTGTCCAAAACACAGATTTAATGATGGGGTCTAGGAAGCTTTCTTTATCATGGTGCTTATGATTGGATGTAAACGATAAAGACAAGCAAGAAACACCAAAAAGCAGTGCCGCTACCCTCAGCCTTCTCCAGTAAGTTCAGGTTTCCAATAAGCATTTATAAAAGCAGCAAAGGATATGGAACCAGAGCAAACTATTTGTAGAAGCATTAACCCAGTGCTTAGAAAAACATACAAAATGAGCTGAGATTTGTGAGGAAAAAGTGATAAGGACAACAAAAATAATTTTTTAATTATCTCTTTGAAAGAAAGTAGTACAGGTTGAACATATCTAATCCAGAAATCCAAAATTCAAAATGTTCCATGACTTTTGTCTAAAACATTTTTAGCAAATTTCAATTTTCAGATTAGAGATGCTCAACTGGTAAATTTATGCAAATATTCAAAAATCCAAAAATTCCAAAATCTGACACCCTTCTGGTCCTAAGTATTTTGGACTCATTGAGTATCCCTTATCTCAATGAATATTCTAAGACACTATTAATAATCTTTTTTAATTTTTATTTTTGTAGATTGCATTTTGATTCATTGTACAAAAATGGAGTCCAGCTTTTCATTTCTATGGTTGTACACAACATAGATTCACACCATTCGTGTAATCATACATGTACATAGGGTAATGACGTCTGTCTCAGTCCACCATCTTTCCTTCCCCCACCCCTCCTGCCCCATTTCTTTCTTTTTTTTTTTTTTTTTAACTAACTTGGGCCAAAATATAATTGATGACAGAGTTCTTTGTAGGGTCTCTGGAAGTCTTCATCAGAAACCACATAAAATCGAAGAGATGAACTCGATCAGTTTTGAAAGTTGTTTAGATGCACCTTTGTAGCATCTTGTGGTCTATTTTAGATGTCAGTCCTCTGCTGCTCATAGGATTCATTCATTTCTTCATCCACTATTTACTGGGAGCCTTTTATGGGCATTCTTCTAGGCTATGGAGATGCTTATATGAAATAGACAAGGTAGTTACCCTCAGAGCTCTGTATAGTTGGGTAGAGAATGAATGAATATGAAAGTCAGGGGTGAGGGTTGGGGTTGTGGCTCAGTGGTAGAGTGCTTACCTAGCATGAGTGAGGCACTGGGTTCAATCCTCAGCACCACATATAAATCAATAAATAAATAAAATAAAGGCCCATCAACAACTAAAAAAATATTTTTTTAAAAAAGTCAGGGGTGATAAAAATTTTTGTGAGGGATGTTGGGGTAGAGCAGTATTTCCTGGCATTATCTTCCCTTTATATGAAGTAATAATGTCTACATACTACAGTGGGGAAAAGGGATGCAGCAAGTCATGAGTGGAGGTTACAGGCTGGAGTATCCAGCCTCCCCAGATTCCCCATGGACTGAAGGTAACCAACACCTTCAGCATTTCCATAGCTCTTTCTCCAGTAGGTCACTGTGGAGTTAATGTAATTGATGTTGTAATTAAAGCCTGCCATTTTGAAATTTCAAAGATGGCATGATAATAAAAAATTAAAAAGAAGAATTGGAAACTGAGCTTAACAGCAGTAGTTGAAATAATGTGTCCTCAATGTCCTAAGAGAGTGTGAGGCCCTTCTGGCCTAAAACAGCCCTGGTGGCACCTGTTCCCTTTTCTGCTGGCAGGGGAAAAGCCATACATGGCCAGCAAAAGGATTTATGTACTATAATGCATGTAGCCCAGATATGAGAATACTTTGCTCAATTTTTAACAAAATCATTATACTGGAGAATCCATTCGCCATTTTGTTATAAATTATGCATTGATTGGTATTGGCAGATTCAGCAAATACAGTACATCAAGTTAAATTTTAATTTCAGATAAGCAACCAATAATTTTTAGTATATGTCCCATGCAGTATTTGGCAAAAGTCATTTTTCACTTTAGCAGGACCTGATGCTAGGAAGGAAGGTACACTCTTAACTTGGCAAAGAGCACAAGTTCTGATTGACATTTTGCCCCTCGTTTCTGAGGAAGGCACTCACCATTGATCACTTTCATTGATCTACTCCAGTGATTCTCAAATACATACACAAAATCCTTTAGGGAACAAATTCTGATGTAGAATCCTAATATGCAGTGCAGAGGGTTCTTTTCTCAAAGAGAAAGGTCCTCTGGTTGAATGAAGAAGTAAAGAGTAGGGTGGAAGAGATGGCGAGTCTATATTTATGCCCATTGGTTTATCTACCATCTTTGCCCTTGGAAGAGCCCCCAGAGGATCTACTTGGTACAAAAGGATTCTATAGACAGACATAAAGCATCAAACACCCACGCCAATTCTTCCTTACTACTCGATGCCCAGATCAATATGATGGGTTCCATAATCTCCTTACCCATGCCAGGCTTTCTTCTCACTGCAGACAATATCATCTAACTCCCTAAGGAAACCTGAAGGACTCTTTGACTCATTTCAGTTCTTTTTTTACTGTGCCCAATCTCCCACCGCAGCCTGCTGTGTTTTATTTTACCACGGTGAGGTGAAATAAGCAGCTAAAAGCAGACAAAGTCACGCCAACAGTTCATCTACATGAGCACAATAATCCAGGAACTGAAATGAACTTCCAGACTCTTTAGCTAAATTTTCCAGTTATCTTCTAGATAGTCACTCTCACATAGACATGGCCAATATGCTGCCCACTTCAGCCTTTTCTCTCAGGAGGTTCAGAAGATGGTCTCATCACGGGGGACAAGAAGGAATGCTATGATACAGAAGTATCTTTCTTCACCCTATTGCTATGATTATTTGCAAGGACAACTTGCCATCTCCTGCTGTCCTAACTCTATCTGAAATGTGTGTCCTAACATAATTTACATATTAATCCAAATCCTTGTTATTCTCGTCCACCATAGGGTATCTTCAACATGCTTCTCCATGGCTCTTGTCTGAGAGACATCACGATGATTTTGTCCCAACCCATTCTCCATGAAAGACCTCTTAATTGAGAAGAGGCACCATAGACTAATTCTTAGAGCATATGGTGGGCATCCTTGACCAACTCAAAAAAAAAAAAAAAACTTCAGACCACTACTGGGGAAAACTATCTTTCACCTATGAACATGAACCTGTTCAATTTGTTCATGAAAAGTTACTCATGGTGGTCTGGGAATACAGCTCAGTGGCTCCAGCACATGATTCGTTAGCATGCCCAAGATTCTGGGTCCAATCCCCAGCTCCAAAAAAGTTATTCTACTAAAACTAATAAGTGAGTTTAAAAAGGGCACAGAATTCAAGATCAATATGCAAAAATCAATTATATTTATGTATATTAGGAACAAAGAATCACAAATTGAAAAACAAAGTATCATATGCAACACCATCCAAAAAAAAAAAAATACTTAAGGATAATTCTGACAAAAGATTGTGCAAGACCTGCAGAGAAAATGATAAAACACTGCTGAGACCAATTTTAAAAGACCTAAATAAAAAACATATTCATGAGTTGGAGGAGTCAATAATGTTAAGATGCTAATGCTCTCCAGATTGATCTAGTGAGTCAATGCGATGCCAATCAAAACACCAGTAATTAGCAAACTGGTTCTAAAGTGTACATGAACATTTCAGGGACAGAACAGCCAAAACAATCTGACAAAAATAATGTTGGAGAGCAGAACGTAATTTAAGGACTTATTAGAAAACTATAATAATCAAGCAGTGTAGTATTGGTGTAAAGAAAGACAAACGGATCGATGGAACATAATGAAGAGTCCAGGAGTGGACTCATAAACATGGATTTTTTTTCCATATGTGAGAAAGCAATTCAGTGGAGAAAGGAGTCTTTTCAATAAATGATGCTGGAACAAATTAATAATCATATACAAGGAGGAGGAGTGAGAAGTGAACATCTTTAATCATACTTCATGCTATAGAGGATAATTTAAAATGGTTCATAGACCTAAAACTCCATGAAAATAAAGTTTTTTTTAAAAACCTTCTAGTAGGAAACATGATAAAAACCTTCCTGGTGTTGGGTTATACAATGACTTAGATATGACACCAAAGCACAATCCTTAACAGACAAAAATCAATAAATAGGACATCATCAACATTAAAAACATCTGCTCTTTGAAAGACTGTTAAAGACAAAATACAAACTGAAAAAACATTTTAAAATTTGTTAAACGACATGTATCCAGAATATGTAAACAACTCAAAGTCAATAAAAATAGAAGTTGGGCTGGGGATATAGCTCAGTTGGTAGAGTGTTTGCCTCGCAAGCACAAGGCCCTGGGTTCAATTCCCAGCACCGCAAAAAATTTTATTGAAAAAAAAAAAAAAATAGAAGTAGCTCATTGAAATGTGGACAGAAAAATCAGACACTTCACCAAAGAAAATATATGGGTAGCAAATAAGCACATATTCAATATTGTTAATTATTATGGAGATAAAAATGAGATGCTACTTCCTACCTATTCAAAGAATTAATACCAAAAACATTGAACATAACAAGTTGGTAAGGATATGGAATGAATAGAACATTTATATGCTTCAAGTGTGAGTGTAAAATGGTACAATCACTCTGGAAAACAGTTTGGCAGTTCTTAAATAATTAAACATATACCTACCGTACGATAAATCCATTACATTCCCCAACTTTTTTCAACATAACTAAAAGCATATGTCCATACAAAGCCATGATAATGAACATTCATGTAGCTTTGTTGCAACAGTCAAAAAACTGTAAGCAACTCAAATATCCACAGATGAATGAACACTCTGTGGAATACCTGTGCAGTGGACTACTACTTAGCAGCAAAAATGGATAAACTATTGATACACAAAAGTACATGACAATTTCACAGCAATTATTCTGAATAAAAGGAGAGATCCCCCGCCAAAAAAGGAAGAGTATATGCCATGGAATTCCATTTACATAAAAATCTAGAAAATACTAACTAATCTATGATGACAAAGCAGATCAGTAGTTCCCGAGGACAGTGAAATGAAGGGATTGAAGAGATCCAACCTTCGGGAATGCTGGATCCACCCCCCATCTTCATTGTGATGATGGTTTCCTGGGTGTGTATTTGTCAAAATGCATCAGACCATACATTTTAAATGTGTACAGTATGTTGTACATCAAATTATATTTTGATAAATTTGTTCACATACAACAAAGGTAAACAAGTATTTGAGAAGGATAGTTTGTCATATTTAGTCTAGTCTTTGCTCAGTAAACAACTATTTGACAACTAAGAATTAAATGACAACAGTCAATCTTTAGTGAAGCTTTAGGGAACCCAATTCATTACCTATAGCCATGAGTCATCCCCAAGATTTTTTTATCTTCCACAGATGCCCAGAGCCTCCCCAAGGACTTTTTTTTTTTTTTTTTTTGAACTGGGGATTGAACTCAGGGGCACTCAGCCACTGAGGCACATCCTCAGCCCTATTTTGTATTTTATTTAGAGACAGGGTCTCACTGAGTTGCTGAGGGCCTCACTAAGGTGCTGAGGCTGGCTTTGAACTCGAGATCCTCCTGCCTCAGCCTCCCGAGTCGCAGGGATTACAGGCATGTGCACCACCACGCCCGGCTCTTTTTTTATTTATTTATTTTTATTTTTTTTACAGATTGCATTTTGATTCATTGTACACAAATGGGGTACAACTTTTCATTTCTATGGTTGTGCATGATGTAGATTCATACCATTCATGTAATCATACATGTACATAGGGTAATGAAGTCTGTCTCATTCCACCGTTTTTCATACCCCTGCCCCCTCCCCCTCTCATTTCCCTCATAACCTAAAGTTCGTCCATTCTTCTCTCACTCCCCCACCCCCCCAATCCGATTATATATCATCCACTTATCAGGAAAAACATTCGGCTTTTGGTTTTTGGGGATTGGATTATTTCACCTTCTTTAAATTTCCCCTAGTCCTCCCTTTCCCGGCCCTACCCAAGAAACCACGGTCCTGTTTCACCTCTTCCCCAGCCTCCTTGATGTCTTCTCTGGCTGCTCTGCAACCTCCTAGCCTAGTACTTTCATTTCTTTTCAATTCCAACCTTCTAACCCTAACTCAGCATTTTCCCATCCATTATCTTAAGCAGCATAACTAAAACCCCAGAAGCCAAAATGTAAAAATAATCTTCCTAGCAAGCAGAATGAGTAGGGGTAGAGAGGAATGCTCAGACCTTGATGATTCCTTAACTCCTACAGCTGGGTGGTAGGAACAAATGCCTTCTTTTAAACAGACAGACTGATCCCAGATCCCGGTCCCTCCTCATTCTTTCCCTTAGGCAGAGACTGCATCCACTCCAGTCTTTCAATTTTGACTCTGAATTGCATCCCTGTGCCTGAAATACATCTCCTTCCTCATTCACCCTTCGCCTTCCTGTCCACGTGCTTCCTCTCTGCACCCCTGTCCCAAGCCACCAGAAGAAAGACGGCCTATTTTGTCTTTTTAAAAACTCTCTTTCACAAGTATCTTTTTGGCTCATAGATGATACAAATGTTTTATGAATTCATAGTTTATTTGCTAAGTGTCCATTTGTCTGCAGAAAATTAATATAATTAACCTGTCTGCCTTCAGCACTGCTCCTGTAGACAACTATGAAGTCCTAGATGGCCAGGGATCCCACTGTCCCAACACATGCTCCAGGCCCGTTAGCATGGTGGCCAGGCTTGCTGGACATGCCAAGACCTTTCACCACTCTACCTGTTCCTCCCACGTGTTCCCCACATGCACCAGCTTCATGTCCCAATGTGATCAAACCACTATAGTCCCATCCTCACGTTACCAGCATGCCGCCACCCTCTTTCATGTTCCTATGTTACCCTCCACTTAAAGCAGAGGTCAGCAGACTCTACCTGTAAAAGACTAGATAACAGTGTTTCAGGCTTCATGGGCCATGGGTCCCAACTACACAGTTCTGCTACTATAGCACAATTGCAACCACAAATGATATATCAATAAATATGGCTATGTTCCAATAAAGTGTTGTTTCCAAAAACAGGCCATAGACCAGTTTTGGCCCATGGGCCATCATTTGCCAAGCCCTGACCCAAAGCATCCTCCCTTCCAACCTCCAGCTGGCTCCCCCAGCTTCCTAGAAGACTCAGCCCTTCTTTTTTTTTTTTTTTTTCCTCTTTTTTCTTTTTTTATTCACACAGTTTATATAATCTTACATATACATAGGGTAATACTGTCTGTCTCAGTCTACTATTTTTCCTTCCCCCATCCCCTCCCATCCCATTTTCCTCCACATCATCCATACTTCCTCCATTCTTTCCTATCTCCCCCATAACCCCCGCACCCCCCATTATGTATCAGCATCCACTGATCAGAGAAAACATTTGGCCTTTGGTTTTTTGAAGACTCAGCCCTTCTTGAGAGTGTTCTCTCCATCCCTGGGTAGGGGCACCCTTTCTTTGTTCTCCTATAGCATAGATATGAGATAAAATTTGTAGAGGTGGGAAAAGCTTCTACCCAAAGCCTCATGTCTCCTTCCATGTAGATGAAGTTCTGTCATCATAACCAATAGCCTCCCTCCACTGCCACTTACTCCTCCTCATGGCAAAAGAAGCAACCTGAAGTAAGCTAGCTCCTCCTCTCATTCATGGCAGCAAACTGCCCACACAGGACATGCATCCCTCCTGTTCTCCCATGCAGTAAGGGCCATATTCCACCACCACTGGGAGAGGCCTGCCTGTGTCTAGGTGCATGTGTCTGTTTCAGTCCAGAGCTCCCCACGAGCTTAATCAGTAGCAATGGTAATATTTTTATCTGTATCTGACTTCTTGATTATCTCTTAATTGGTTCAGAACTCAAGGGGGAAACAAGGATCTAGGTATTAGGCCTCAATAAACCCTAATGAACACTATTAGACAGCTTCAGCGAGTTGCTTAGAAATTTTTTTCTGTTTCAGTTCAGTGATTCTCAGAGTGGACCTCAGTCATCTGAAGAGTCCTTCCAACTGCCATGAACAGACCCAGAAATGCAATCTTCCTTTCATACTGGCAGCAAAAGATATACCTTCCATTAGCTTTTATCTTACACACAACCTAGTGCTACTTATTAAACCTATTAAGTGAATTAGTAATAGTTTCTAAGTTGAAAGAATTAATAAATTTTACTGAATCTTTAATTCAGCTTCTTGGAAATTCTGAAAAACTTGTAGTAAGTATGAGTGTATAAGACAGAAATTTCAGTCGTTTTCAGGGAAGACAGTTTCTGAATAGCGTAAGGTCGATGCTGTCTTCAGTCGGTCATGATTTTCCACTACTCTAGTCAAAAATATCCCACGTGTTTTCAGTAGACAGTAATTCAGTGATAGCAAAGAATCAAAAATTCCAAAGTATTTGAAATGACCCAGCTGTTTGAGTTCAGAATGATACCAAAAGAAATAAGTAGGAAAGTCCATCAAAAGGCATGTATGAGAATGTTCATCACTAATTTAAAAAAAAAAAAAACTATACTAGAAGACCAGTAGAGTAGAGGAAAGGGAACAGGGATGGAGGAGGGCAGGGGAAGGGGAAGCACTGAGGACTGAATTGGAGAAAATGATATTCCATGCTTGTATAATCATGTCAAAATGAATCCCAATAACTATAATGCACTAATAAAAATAGTTCATTTAACCAAAATAATAAGCCAAAAAAAGAATGTTCATAACAGTTTGTTTATAATAGCTAAAAATTAGAAAGAACCCAAATATCCATCATAAGAATACATAACTGATGGCTTATTGAAGGGACTATTAACATAGCTATGAAAAAGAACACTTTTGTGCAGTGCTGGGAAACTATTTTTATATGGTCTTACTTGAAATAACATGGATAATGTTGAGCAAAAGGCAGCAGATATAAAAGATAACATTCTTTGATTCTATTTATATGAATATTCAACTTATGTGAATTTCTATGAAGCATATTAGTTATAGAAAAAACTAATTTGTAGATATAAAAGTCAATATAGTGGTTTTCTCTGTTGGGAGAATGTGAGGGGGCCTGAAAGGGCCTCTTGAGTTATGGGACATGGACTCAATCTTAATTTGGATGACAATTCACCCATGTTCATAGAGGTGTCTGTGTGTCTATGTGTCTACACCCATTGAATTCCAGTTAGGTTTCATTCACTTAACAGTATATGTACACTTAAGTATATATTTAAAGAGAGAATCATTTCTGTCTACTTGACATTTTGCCAGGCCCTGGAGATATATTGATGAAAAAAGATGGGCATGGTCCTTCCCTGCAGGTCAGTGTGTTCCCAGTGCCAGCTCTGCATCTATGCTCAGTAAGTAGTTGGTGACCTGAGTTGAGCTCTCCTTTTTCACAGTCACCATTTAAATTGTTTTTTTAAAAAAAGACTGTTGCTGATGTTCATGGCAACCGTGGTGCTTCGTACTTCTTCAATAAACATGTTTTGTTGCATTTTAGGCTTTTTCAGTTCAAGGTCATCGTGATGCTTCATTATGGAAAAATCCCTGAACCTTCTCCTCCCTGCAATGCTATACACAATTTTACCCTGCAGATTTCAGAACTGATCTCTGTGCTGCTGGTATTCTCTCTGTCCCATAGAATTCTGTCCCATAGAAATCCAGAGCAATGAACACACCTATGAAAAATGATGCTTTCGAAACTGCCTCATGGTGCAGTAAATTTGAAAGTACTTTTAATAATAATAAGGATCAACATTGACTTTAATGGTCTTCAAACCCATCACGTAATTTCATTAGCCACCCAGCACAGATGCAAGAGGGGTGATGTCATACTTTTTCCCCTTGCTCTGAAACCCGAGTCAGGCGCCAGAGATGGAAACCAGTTTTACAGACTCTAATCAGATTATAGCTTCTGGCAGCCACTGATCAATAGGTGGTAGCTGGAGGAATCCCAAAATGCACACATCCCTCTTTGCCCCTGGATGGGCAAGGCCTCACTCAAGTGGCCCGCCACACAGATGGCCACTTTGTGCAGGTGGGGAAGTCAAGATGTGTCCCAAGGCATTTGTTATTTGTCGTTCTCTGTAGGTTTCAGGTCCACAGGGGTGAGAAGGATCAACACTTATACTACAGCCTCAAATACTGCTCTCTGATCTTTCCCAATGGAACCTCAAACTGTTCACATAACCACCACATGGTAACTGGAAGATACAATTTGGGCTTTGGAGTCAGGCACAGCCTGATGTACAGCTTAGCTCTTCCATTGCCTAAACAATCTTAAACAAGGTACCCACCTCTCAGATTCAGTTTCCTCATCTAGAAAGTGGGGATAAACAACACCAACCTCATGGAGTTGTAGTGAGGATAAAGAAAGTTCACGTGTGAATAGGCTTATGATAGGTCCATATGGGTCAGAACTACCTGTATGCTCAACAAATAATAGCCATCAATGAAAAGAGATAAGCTGTAATTAGAAGCCACAAAGTATCATTATAATCCTGAAAACTCAGAAATACCCCCTCATGACCAAAACTGGGTTTTAGTTTTGTGGGATTTTTCACCTTCATCTTCTCACTCCCCTCAACTTTCCCACCTCCTAAACTCTCAAACTTAGCACAAACAACAAGCCAGTGCCTACATGTGCTTGTAACCTTCAGGGTGCTTTAACAAGAATTTCAATAACATGGCAAAATACAATGACCTCATCATCCCGAAGTTGCCGTAGTGAAAAATCAATGCTACTTTAAAAGCCTGACAATCAATCAAGGTCTAGTCAGATATCTGTGGAAGTCAAACAGGCCCATATAAAAAAACCGATTCACCTAGGGATCTCATTAAAGTGCTGCAGCAGTATTTCCCTGATGTAAGCTGGGAGTTTTCTTTTTTTTTTTTTTTTTTCTTCCTCTTCTTTTCTCAAATATGGAATCCCAGTGAGATCAGGGCTATATGTCTCCCTTGCAGCTGGCTTAGGAGCACTTTTATTGGCTGGATGTTCTCACTGGCATTACCAGTGCAAACGGTCATTCATACATCAGTGTTATTCTACCCTCCTGTGGAGATGAGAACCTTTTCCCACTGAAAGCACATGCTGCTCAGTCCAGGGTAAGCTCTTGAAAGAGTAATAAACACGTTTTATTTTTATTGCTTACATAGAACTGTAGGGGTTAGAAAGAGCATAATTCTAAGATAATGCATTTCTAGTCTATGAGCCTTTTTCTAAAACCTCATAACTCAAATGTTAATGCAAGACAATTTTCCCTCTCTGAGCTCAGGTCATTCTAAGAAATAGCACCTACTGTGGGTCAGCCATTCTTTGAGGCACTGGAGATACAAAGATGGGTAAGGTGTGAGCCCACCCTTCTGCAGCATCTGGGCAACCAGCAAGCACAGACACCCCCAACTCTTAACTTGGTCCCTGAAAATAGACCAATAGGATGATCAGGATGTAGCACACACCACTAAGCAAACTCTTTTTTGCCTCTAACAGTGAAAAAATAAATCTACTAGACTCTGGATTATCTACTCCAGAACACTCAACCTAAAGTAAAAATTCAAAATAGTGTGAAAAATTGAATGAACAAGGTTCACTATTCTCAACAGCACTGGTAATGTATTCACTTACAAACTCAATTTAAGCCTACTCCATACCCAGGCATGTGGAAATAAGGGGGGGTTTATACATCACAGACTGTCCTCAATCCATGCAGTGGCCCCTGCCATGCCTTTAGTTAGTCTCCCTATGTATCTGTAAGTATGCTACCTCCCTCCAAGAGGTGTTGTTAGGGTTAAATGAAGCAATGTATTTAAAAGTGTCTAGAAAGATGTGGGGGTTTTGTTTTATTTTTAAAAATTTAAACACCTGGCTTATATTAGGCCACACTGAATAATATCTTTAAGAAAACTCAGTTCCAGGACTCCAAGAAGAGTGAGACCACAAATGATGTATATGTCCCTGTCTAGCTTCTGGATTTTCTTGCCTTGAATCAGCCAAGAAAAATCTAAGTTTAGCTACTAACACTAGAAGGCCACTGGAGCAAACTTGAAAGAGATCTAGAAACCAATTCAACAACGACAACAAAAAAAGTCATTGATGAGAGGAATATCAGTAATCCCAACAACTGTAAACAGGCTATATTCCCTCACTAAAAGATTAGGATTTTCAGACTGATTTTTTAAAAAGTGAGCTATCATATATGCTATTTGTAAGAGACATTATTTACAAGAGATAAATAATACAGAAAGGGTTGTAAACTGCCAGATGTCCAAAGATAGACCAGATCTGAGAGTCTGCACCTCCCCAAGGCAGTAGGTGGTGGGGCTGTGGGGAGATGATGGAGCATCAGGGTGGATTCTCACGAATGGGATGGTGCCTATACAAGGTTTGCAGGCATCAAACCTCTATCTTTCACCACACAAAACAACTCAAAGTGTACCAAAGACTTAGGCACTAGAACAGAGACCCCACACCTACTAGAATAAAAAATAGGCCCAAATATTCATCGTGTCAGCCTGGGACCTGACTTCCTTAACAAGACTCCTAAAACACAAGAAGTAAAATCAAGAATCAATAAATGGGTTGGATTCAAACTAAAAATCTTCTCAGAAGAAGAAAGAATCAATATGTGAAGAGAGAGCCTACAGATTGGGAGAAAATCTTTACCACATACACCTCAGACAAAGCATTAATCTCTAGGATATATAAAAGACTCAAAACACTTAACACCGACAAAACAAATAACCCAATCAACAAATGGGCTAAGGAACTGAACAGACATTTCACAGAAGAAGATAGATAATCGATCAACAAATACATGAAAAAATGTTCAACATCTCTAGCAATTAGAGAAAAGCAAATCAAAACGCCAATCAGAATGGCAATTATCAAGAATACAAGTAACAATAAATATTGGCGAGGATGTGGGGAAAAAGGTACACTCATACATTGCTGGTGGCAATGCAAATTGGTACAGCCATTATGGAAAGCAGCATGAAGATTCCTCAGAAAACTTGGAATGGAACCACCATTTGATCCAGCTATCCCGCTTATGGGTTTATACCCAAAGAACTTAAAATCAGCATACTATAGTGATGCAGCCACATCAATGTTTATAGCAGCTCAACTCTCAATAGTCAAACTATGGAACCATCCTAGGTGTCCTTCAACAGATGAATGGATAAAGAAAATGTGGTGTGTATATACATACACAATAGAATATTTCTCAGCCTTAAAGCAGAATGAAATTCTAGCATTTGCTGGTAAATGGATGGAGTTGGAGAATATCATGATAAGCCAGATAAGCCAAACCCCAAAAACCAAAGGCTGAATGTTTTCTCTGATACGTGGATGCTAATTCACAATAAGAGGGTGGGGGATAGGGAAGAATAGAATTACTTTTTATTAGGCAGAGGGAAGCGAAGGGAGGAGAAGGGGTGTAGGGGTAGGAAGGATAGTAGAGTGAAACAGACATTATTACCTCATATATATGTATGACAGAATGACTGATGTGATCCTACAATATGTACATCAGAAAAATGGGGAATTATAGTCCATTTATGTATGATTTATCAAAATGCATAAATCCATTCTACTGTCATGTATAACTAAATAGAAAAAATTAACATTTTTTTTTAAAAAGGCCTGAGGAACTCATTTTTCTCCTTCTCCCTTTGAGGATACAATAAAAAGATAGTCGTTGGGCTGGGGATATAGCTCAGTTGGCAGAGTGCCTGCCTCGCAAGCATAAGGCCCTAGGTTCAATCCCCAGCACCGCAAAAAAAAAAAAAAAGAAGATAGTTGTTCATGAACAGTAAATAGGCCCTCACCAGACAACAAGTCTGCCAGTACCTTGACCTTGTACTTCCCAATCTCCAGAACCATGAGAAATAAATTTCCCTTGTTTATAAGCCACCCAGTGTCCTCAACACAAAAAGTGGTAAGTACGTGAGGTGAGGCATATGTCAATTATCTCACCTTAGCTCTTCTGCTGTGTATACATATTTCAAAACCTCATTGTGCACAATACGTAAGATTTTCCTTATTAATTATAATAAAAATTAAATAAAAGTCACCCAATTTATAATACAATTGGGCCTCCACATTCGTGAGTTCCTCATCTGTGAGGAAAAGTAAGAGAAGATTAGATTTTTCTCATAAGAGTGGAGCACACCACCCACAGAAGACAGTCTCACAGCTCAACCAAGGACTGAAACTTTTTGGAAAAAAACTGTATCTATAGTGAACATGTAGAGGCTTTTTTTCTTGTCATTATTTCCTAAACAATACAATATAACTATTATTTACATAGCATTTATTTTTATAAGCAATTACTTATAAGATCATTTTAAATTTATGGAAGAATGAATGTAGGTTATATGTAAAAACTATACCTTTTATGTAAGAGATTTGAGCATCCACAAATTTTTATATCCTAAAAGGTCTTGGAACTAATTCCCCATAGATACTGCAGGTTGAATGTATTTTATTACAGCAGCCCAATGGACTAAGACATCTAGCAAATACAAACGAAAAGAAAGCAACATAGCAATATTAATATATAGAATTCAAGGCAAAAAGCTCTATATGGATACATTCCACTGTCATGTATAACTAAAAAGGATAAGAAATTAAGGAAAACAAAACTCTAAATGGGATAGAGAAAGTTGTTTTATATTCATGAGCAGTAGATTTCATCAAAATATATGGCAACCTTTTAACTTTGCATATCATGGCAGCAGATACATAAAGAGTAATAAAGTACTCACCATGTGTCAGACACAGTTCTGCATCGACTCATGCAATCCTCCCAGGAACCCTATAAAATAGATGATGTGATTTTACAGTGGAGGAAACATCCAAGGCCTGTCAGCTCCAAGGGTGGAGCCCATATTCGAACCAAGCAGACTGGGGCCAGTCTTGGTGCTCTCTCTAAAAAATAAAGAGAAGTATTAGAAGTGGGAAAAAAACGATTGTCCAACCAATAGGTGTAGGGGAAAAGGTTAACAAGTAATTTCCAAATGTGCTAGTCAAGATGACAAAATATAAACATATAAAATATGTAATTAACAAATATTATAAACTTGAGTTCATAGCAAATCATGATCTCTCTAAAAAGGAGAGAGGCCATATTCTTTGCAAATGTCTGTTGAACTTTTATTTAAATTTTATATAGAGAAAAATCATTTAATAGGCCACATAAAAAAGTTTAAATTTCTAAAAGTAGAACTCTTACAGAATCTACTCACTGGTTAAAATGGAATTAAATCTAAAACCTCACTCTTCTAAATAACTCTTGGGTCAGAGAGAAAATAAAAACTTAATTTACAAATTATGTGGAATACATATGTTGTATATTTAAATTCTAAATGGAAAATTCTACAGGATATAGCCGAGTTTAATTCAGAAAAATAAAATCATATCCTTAAATAAGTTTTTCCTAAATCAAGAACTGTCTAAAATAAATATTTTGGGAACATTCGACTCAGAATCTAGAAAAAGAACAATGAAAGAAGCAAAAGAAACCAATGAATTAGAATTTAAAATATCTAGAACTGTTGAGTAAAACCAAGAGTTAGTTCTTTGAAAACAGACATTTAACAAATCTGACAAAAGGAGGAAAGATGGAGAATATCAGCAATGAAAAATTTAGCTACAACTAGGGAAGAGACTATTTTAATAGTCTTAATATTTTAATAATAATTGTCTTAATAGTTTTTTAATAACATGGTTATGCCAATAATGTGAAGCCCAAAAGAAAAACAGTTTTCAAATAAACTATTTGAATTTTAAAAAGAAAATGGAAATTAAAATAATTAGTCATATCAACACTTTTAAACAGTTCCAGTTGTTAGCTTTATAAGGAAGCTTTGTAAAGTTCTCAAGGATTGTTTCAGGGGTTAGCATATAACCCTACTATCAAAAACTGACCAAGATGATGGAAAAAAGTAACCTATAATCCAATTTGCTTATAAATATATATATATGCAAATATCCTAAATAAAATATTAACAAATAGAACAACACCGTAAAAGAACAATAAGGTATCTATAGTTAGGATTTAATTCAGGAATTCAAGGATGGGTCAACACTAGGACAACTATCAATGTAAAACCCCAGATTCACAGATTAAAATAAAATACCAAATGACAATTTTTAATAAATGCAATTGAGAAAATTCCAAATCCTTTCTGGGTTTCCATGGGTAAATAGGAACATAATTAAAGTTCTCTAATAGAAAACAGAACATTCTCCCCTCAAAATAATCACTAATAGTTTCTTTAAATGGTCAATACTACCTGGAGAAAAAAAAATTTCTGGGAGACCATTCTATATTAAAAAGAAAGACAATCATAAAAAAACAATGATTGGACTCTTTTAAAATACTTGGTTAAAAATAAACCAGGGGGAAGGAAGAAGGGAGGGAAAGAATACTAGGGAGTAAAATGGAACAAATTAAGTTACATGATCATATGAATGTGTCATGATGAATCCCAATACTAGGGACAATTACAATTCACTAACAAAAAATAACTAATAACAAATAAAGCAGACAGAAAAACTAAATAAGTAAAGCAGCAAATGGATATATTTAGGGGACATGTGTACTACGTGGAGCAATAAAAAGGTTGGTATATTTTATCAAGCGTTCTTATAAATCACTTCTTTTTAAAAAGACAGGTAATGTCCCCTTGTCCCAAAGTAAGTAAAGAATCACCAACAGGGCAATTTCAAACAAAGAAACACAAATTGCCAAAGAAATTTTGAAAGATATTCAGCCTGATTAATAATCAAAGAAATATATTTTATATTTATTATTTTCCACTTTCAGGTTAGCAAAGATTAAACAGAATAATGGTATGCAAAGTTGGCGAAGGTATAAATACTAGTGAAGTGAAAATTATTTCAGCTTTTTGGAGGTAATGAATTAGATAGTATATACCAAAGCATTTTAATTTTACATTAATATTCCTTTCATCCTATCAGATATCCACAATCTATCCAAAGGAAAAAATTAAGTGAACAAAAATTAATGTACATTTCTTATTGCAGAATCATTTATAATTTTTTTAAGAAAATGATCAAGTGAATAACTTGTGCCATAGCCATATGATCACATACTCTTAAGCATTTGAAAAGAACTTTTTATGTATGAACACAGAAAGATATCTAGGAAAATTTAAATTAAAAAATTTTATAGACAAGTATATTTTTATCTGAAAGATACATATGTCCAATACTTGTGTTTAGAGATGCATAGAAAAACTTCTGGAAAAGCAGATGACAAATTGTAACAACCATCTATGAGATAGAATCAAGGGGACTTTTACTTTATTTTGTCTAAAATTTTAGTATTTTCTAATCAATGTGTAATTTTAGTCAGAAAAAAAAATAGTGCCTTATGGAGAGAAAGTATATTCTGTGCCCTCCTCCCCCTCATCAAGACCAAGTCCACGTTCCATGTCAATGTGCACACCAGGCAAAACCCATAATGGGCTAGGGGCAAATACTCAATCAGCATTGTGGAAATCTTGTTTTGTAAAGGTCCACACACCCAAGACTTCAGTCATGTCAGAGATTGTCACCCCTTTAAGGTCACCCCTATTGCTAGTGTAGTAAAGGTGCCACATCTGGGAACAAAAGTACATTTCCCCCAAAGAACCCTTGTTTCCACATCTGCACCAGGTTCACCATCAGCTTAGGCCCCTGGCCTCTGACAGCCTATCTGCTCAGCAGGTCTCTCACCAGTGACCTTCATTTTTTGGTTGTCTCTAAGCACAGATTCAGAGGCAAGGGCAGCAAGAATGCTAAGTTTCCAAAATGAGCCAGTCCCTGTACTCTGCTTCCCATGTCCCTTCTGTGACCCTGAGCATAATTAGGGTCTCGGAACCATCACCATTGCCCTGAGTGTGAGACCTAACAGCAGGCATTCATCACAGGCTACCCAAGCCAGAGACTTAGGGGGAATTGGTCCAAATGATTCCAAGTGGCACAGGGCTGTACCCGAGGGTTTTGCCTACCTAAGGGTGATTCAGAAAACAGGTCTAAGATGCTGGGCTAGCAAGAAAAGACAGACTCTGGGTAATTACATTTATAGCTTGAATACCACATGGGGGTAATTAACAATCTGTAAATGTCCCAAATGAGTGAACATATTGAGTTATTGTATCATAAAAAATTGTAGCAGTGTTAATGCAGTTCCTCTGTAGGGTTCATTAACTGGACAGAATGTCAAATAAGGGTGGATTTATATTTTAATTTCTTCCATTTACTCTTTATTTTGTTCCCATCATTGTTCATATATAGAAATGGTAATCATGGAGGGAGATGGGGGTGAAGTATACCTCAGTGTTACTGGACATCAAGAGAAAGGTAGAAATTATTTACCTATAATAACCTTGCCAAATCTGCAAGACAACTATGTAGAAGTAAACAATTATCTGGGAGATTTTGAATTTTAAAGTATGTTGAAAAGTATAAAGTTCTAAATATTAGTAAACTGTTGTTTTTCATTTTGTACCATTTATAACTGACATTGGAGTGATATCAGGCAAGAGAAATCACTGTTCAGGGCAATTCAAAAGGCAAAACTCCCAGCTTGGCATAGAGGGCTGTGAGTGCCTTGATAAAAGTTCTCTGTACTTCAGCCTCACCTCAGAATACCATGTGCTTCCTCATCAACAAGAAGAACCAAGGAAATGAGGGTGAGTTCTAAGAAAAATGGAATGCTGGATGAATACATAGGTAAAAAGATGGATGGATGGATGGATGGATGGATGGATGGATGGATGAATGGATAGATGGATGAGTAACCAGGTAGAGAGACACAGACAAATGAACAGAAAGGTAGGTAGGTAGGTAATGTCCTCCCTCAATCCCACTCTCAATTTCTGTATATCTAAGCAGGTACCAAGGAGTGTCACCTACCTCAGAGGAAGAGGTAAATATACTTCATCCCAGGATTGGCTCTTCTCTTGTCCTCTTGCTCTACTTCTTCCTGTCCTCTCCCAAATTCTGCTCTTTCATCCACCTCTTGAATCCTTAATCTTTCTCTCCACTAGATGTCCAGGCTGCAAACATGTCCAGTTCTCCTATACACTAATATACACAAATATTTCCCCAAACTCCCCTTGGGCTAACACTTTGTTCACTGGAAAGCAACTTTGGACAGAGTCCTCCACATCCCACCATCTCCAGTCACCTCCTCCTCAGCCATCAGCACTGCAACTTGGGCCCCATCATCCATTACTGAGCCCCCTTCCCAATCCCAGACCCCATGGTTTCCTCTCCCTGTAATGTCTGACCTCTTTGCTTTATCTTAAAATTATCTCCTCCCCTATCTTCTATGAGCATTTGCTCCATTTGTTTTTTCCACCTCTCCAACAATCTTTCTTGATTCCTTAATTCTTTCATGTATTCAATAAACATTTACTGAGAACTTATTTTGTGTCAAACTCTGAGCTAGAAATGCAAAGAACACAGAGTTACCAAGACCTCACTCTCAGAGCCTTAAGGGAAAGAGAGCAATGGGCACAGGGGAGCTACAAGAAACCATGATCAATGTCATCATTCATTGATTCAGAAAGATTATGGAGCACCAACTATAGGTCAAGAACATTCTAAGTGCTAAAGATAAAATAATGAACAAAATGTTAATTCTGCCTTTATGAAATGTATACTAAAGAAGAGAATATGTCCGGGCATGGTGGTGCATGCCTGTAATCCCAGTGGCTCAGGAGGATGAGGCAGGAGGATTGAAAGTTCAAAACCAGCATCAGCAACTAAGCAAGGTCCTAAGCAAAATAGTGAGACCCTGACTCAAAATAAAACATAAGGCCTGGGGATGTGGCTCAGTGATTAAGTGCCCCTGGGTTCAATTCCCAGTACCAAAAAAAAAAGAAAAGAAAAGAAAAGAAAGACATGAGTAAATTACATTCTACTGTCATGTATAACTGATTAGAACAAATAAAAATTTTTAAAAATACAGAGTATGTCAAAAATAGCAAGTGTGGTAGAGAAAAACAAAGGAGAAAATAGTGGGAGTCCTGGGGGAGAGCTGGGTTTGCAGTTTTCAGCGGCATTATCCCAGGGGAAAGCTTACCAAGAAAGAGACAGTTGTACAAAGACTTGAAGGAGGTGAAGGAATGAGCCGTGTGGACATCTGCAGTATAGTACCCCAGGAAGAGGGAAGAACAAATGTGGAGCCCTGAGGAAGGAACACATCACTGTTCTGAAGACCCGTGAGTGGCCAAAGATGAGGTCCAAGCAGCAAGGTTGGGAAAGGTGGAGCACGTGGCCTGCAGTCCAGCAAGGGACTTTGAGTTCTACACTGAAAGAGGTGAGAAACCACCAGTCTGAACACAGGAATAGCATGATCTGCACTGTGTGCTGAGAGGATGCCTCCACTGTGTGTGCAAAAGACTCTAGAGAACGTGGGCAGAAGGGAAGCCGGCTGGGGAAGGCCCTCACAGGAATCTGGGAGGCAGCAGGTAGTAGCTTAGAGCATAGAGGGTGGTGGAAGAGATACAGAATGGTTAGATATAGGGTGTTTCTTGGAAGGAATAATTAATAAATTCAGTGAAAACTTGCA
The DNA here is from genome assembly GCA_020662805.1 of Glaucomys volans. NCBI lineage: Eukaryota > Metazoa > Chordata > Mammalia > Rodentia > Sciuridae > Glaucomys > Glaucomys volans. The sequence continues at coordinate 395,107 of JAJEJO010002150.1, forward strand.
AATGAGAGCTCCCCAGAGGTGGGTGTACCCAGAGAACCCATAAAAGTGTCCCACTAGAGTGTCAGCTTCAAATGCCTCCCCACCCAGTTTCAGTGGCCATCTGCCCACAGCACTAGTCATGTGAGCCCCCTCCCAGTTGACTCCTCTCTCCCCAGCCCCTCCCACCTGCCATATTATGATAAAAAATAATGGCCTCATTTTTAGATGAGGAAGGGAGATGATGCAAATCAGGGAAACAAACTGGAAGCCAACCAAGCCTCCTTTTGTCCAGTACCAATGGTCAGCCTTCAGTAGATCTAAGCTGGGGAAGAAAGAAAAGCACCAACGTGGAATTAAATATATGGAATCCATTATTATGCCAGCCTAGTCATGCTAATGGGATGATGTAGCATTAACTAAAAGTGGGCAGAAAGGTACTCATTCGCCCTAAACTTCATCTTTCACTCAGAGGCAGGAAAGAAAGTAGATCCACAGATAAAACAAAGGGACAATGGAAGAAAAAAATTAAAGTTAACTTTTTGTAATACAGTTATGTTTGTCCAATCAAACATTTATTTCAGGCAATCAAGACTACAATGGCCAGCAAATTGTTGAAGAAGTGCAGGTCTAACTGGCAATGTATAGCACCAGCCCTAAAGAGAACTTGCCGGAGCCCTTCTTGCAGGGGTAAGCCTGTAAGAAAAGACACAGTCCATTGAAAAAGACTGGCCTTTACACACGGTTGCTAGAAGCTGGTAGAAAAACAAAATAGGTCTGTTGTTTTGTTTGGGTTGTTGCTTCTGTTATTGTTACTCAGTGGAAACCTTTAGGTCTTGGGAAGCTGAAATCCTGAACTGAATTTATGATTTTAGTAGATATTTCAAGAGTAATGATAATCCTTCATCTGACATTTCTTTGCTTCGTTGTTTTTTCTATATTGTTCACATCGAGCCGTGCCATTTGATTTATTCTTACTATAATGCACTTGTACATTTGCTATTTTGATTATTATCTCCTACTTAGAGCTGAGTTGGCACTTTCTTGCTGGGCCCTTGTCTCCAGAAGCTTTTAAATTTTATGAACAAATTACTTTTTATTTATCAACCTTTTCTGCCCAGTAGTGAATTTTCTGGAAGGTTGGCAGAGAACGTACAAATACTACTTTTTAAATGAGACATCCTAATGAAGAAAGCTATGACCTTTGGGACAAAAAGTAAGCCAAGATGGTGCTTTCTCTTAAATTATTACATTACTTCAAAATAAAGAAATAAATACAATGTAAGAAAAAAACATAAAGCAAAATATATGTGCCAGCCCTTCAAAAGCAGAATTAATTCTTTGCGGGAGGTATTTTGCCAGAATCTCATCTGTTCTGGTATATAGCTTCTATGCTGGAATGTTTCCAAAGGAGTTTAATTCCCTAACCCCATCAAGTTATGCAAAAAAAGAAAAAAAGTTGGTAAGCTCATTATGATTTCAGGAATGGTATTTGACTTACATCAGAGTGAAAGACTGTCGAGCTCTGGATTGACAGCGTCCTCCATCAGCAACACTAAAAGATATTAAAGTCACCACAAGGGGGACAGGGTTGGTGCATCCTTCAACTAAGGACCACAAGGGTGAAGAGGGTTGGTGTGTCTCCATAGGAGAATGGATTGGACATTCCATGACAATGTTCTGTTTAACTGGCAGTTTTATGTATTTATCTCATTTCTTCTTCAAAGGCTACACAAAACAACCATGATCTTCCCACTTTATGAGAAAAGATATTGTAGGTCAGCTTGCCTAAGTTCACACAGTTGGTTTTAGGGCCTGGCTCTAAGCCAGAGGTTTTGCACACATCAGGACATGTGCAAAAACTTAAGTGCCACCATTTGACCTGGAATGCTACATATTTAACCTAAAGTGGGTATCTGACCTTCACCTTGGCTTTCAATATAAATTCCTTTCTTTGGGGAATTCAGGACTGAGTTTTGGTGGGGAGAAAATACGGGCAGTCTCTTCCTGAAGGAGATGAAAATGTTAAGGATATTCCCTTGCCATGAGGATATATCCATTATGCAAAGTTCTGCCAATCAGAAAACCTCACCAGACTTGGTACAGAAAGCTCCCTTGCCCTGAGTGCTCTTGATCTTACTTTTCCTCATTTTCTCCCTCTCCCTCTCATGCTTGAGGTAGCAGTAGTAGCTACAAGGCAAAGCTCCTGACAGAGAAGCTACATTTAAAACTGTATCCCCCCAGAAAGAAAATATTTGCAAATGATACATCCGATAAGGAATTAATATTCAAAATAAGTAAGGAACTCAAACTTTCAACAAAGTTATCAATCCAATTAGAAAAATGGCGAAGGGCCTGTATATATATTTCTCAAAAGCAGACACAGAATGGTCAACAGGTATATGAAAAAATGCTCACTATTGCTAATCATCAGGGAAATGCAAATCAAAACCAAGAGCTCTCACCTCACATCTGTTAGAATGGCTATTATCAAAGGAGGAAAGATAACAAGCATTGGCACACATATAGAGAAAAGGGAGCCCTTGAACACTGTTCATGGGAATGTAAATTAGAACAGCCATTATGGGAAATACTAAGGAAGTTGTTCAAAATTTAAAAATAGAACTACTGTATGATCTAGCAATCCTACCTCTGGGTGTATGTCCAAAGAAATCAAATCAATATGTTGAAAAGACATCTGCACTCCCATGTTCACTGCAGCATTATTCACAATAGCCAAAATATGGAAACAATCAATGAAGGAGTAGACAAAATATGATACATGTATACACACAATGAAACTATTCAGACTTCAAAAAGCAGAAAATTCTGTCATTTGCAACATTACCCACAAACCTAGAAGATACTATGCTAAGTGAAATAAGCTAGGCACAGAAAGATAGATACTGCATGATCTCAGTAATATGTGGAATCCAAAAATTTCACAGAACCAGAGTAGAATGGTGGTTGCCATGGGACTGTGGTCACATGGGGTTCATTGGAGGAGGAATGAGGAGATGTTGGTCTAAAGGAACAAAGGTTTAGCCACAGAGGATGAGTAAGTTCTGGAGATCCATTATATAATACACCAGCTATAGTTAATAACTGTGTACTTGAGAATTGCTAGGAGAGTACATCTTAAATGTTCTCACAGCAAGAATAAAAAATAAAGTATGTGAGGTGATGTGTTAATTAACTTTATTTAATTATTTCACAATGTATACATATATCAAAACAAGTTGCACACTATAAATATATGCAATTTTTATTTGTCCATTATATTTTAACATAGCTTGGGGGAAATTAAAGTTTCTAAACTGTACTATCTCATACTCAGTAACTCCAGCAGTGGCACTTTTTTTATGAAAGCTTAGCCTCAAGATTGGGTGTTTCCAGCCCTATAAAGGGCTGGAAATTCTGTAAACACCTTCAATCCTTAACAAATCAAAGTTCCATTGTTTGCAACCAGGAATTCTGACAAAATCAAAACTTAGCTCTGAAAGCACTTGCCCATACAACTCACCAATATTCTCTAAAGAGTAACCTATGTCATTAAGAAAAAGTTCCATTATATTTCATGCATTCCAATTACTAAGATATGGAGTGCAGACTATATTTTATAAATACTCTATTTAAGAAAAAGAATAAAAATATTTTGTTACTTAAATTATCCAAAACAATGATGCTGCTGTCTGAATGCTTATTTCCCCCAAAAAATTCATACCTTGAAACCTCCCCCTTGGGGAGTGGGCTTTGGGAGGTGACTGGGTCATGAAGGTAGGAGCTCTCATAAAGCAGACCCTAGAGAGTTTCCTTGCCACTTGGGAAAACACAGCATGAAGGGTGAGGATATATGCCCTTTTCAAACACTAAATCTGCCAGTCCCTTGGTTTTATATTTCCCAGCCTCCCAAGCTGTGAGAAAGTTTTTGTTCTTTATAAGCTACCCAGTCTATTGTATTTTGCTATAGCAGCCCGTACAAACTAAGACAAACAACATTTTATGCCCAATTATGCAGGCTCCTGAAGTATTATTGTGTTATGTCATATTACATCGTATAACACATATTTCACACCAAAGAAACACTTAGAAGTATCAAGAACACATGTGTGAGGTATGCATTTTTTTTTAAATGTGTGTGGGTGTGTGGAAAGGGTAAAAGTAGTAGAAGCACAGAATGGTTATCAACAAAGCCACAACCGATCTGAGTTCATTTGAAGGATTTCCAACAATTCCGAATTCAGAACTCTGAAGTGATGGCATATAGTGATTTGTAATTACTAGTAATTAACTTAAGGGACAAAGTCAGATGTGGTCAAGGGAAAGATTACGGAATATCTCATTACAATTTGTTTTTTGCTGCTATGACCAAAGGACCCAACCAGCACAATTGTAGAGAAGGAAAAGTTTATTTTGTGGCTCCTGGTTTCAGAGATCTCAATCCATAGATAGCAAGCTTCATTCCTAGGGGCCCAAGGTGAGGCAGAATATCATGGAGGAAGAGTGTGGTGGAGGGAAGCAGCTCACATGATGATCAGGAAGCAGAGAGATATCTCCACTTGCCAAATACAAATATATACACCAAAGATATGCCCCACCACCAATGACCCATCTCCTCCAGCAACACCCCACCTGCCTCCACTTACCATTCAGTTAATCCCATCAGGGGATTAATTCACTGTTTGGGTTAAGACTCTCAAAGGCCAACCATTTCTCCTCTGAGCCCTTTTGCATAGTCTCACACATCAGACTTTTGGGGGACTCCTCACATCCAAACCATAACATTCTACCCCTGGCCCCAAAAAGCTCACAACCATCTCGCAATACAAAATACATTCTGTCCATTCCCAAGAGTCCCCATAGTCTCAACAGTTCTGAGATTGCCCAAAAGTTCAAGTCTGAAGTTTCCTCTGAGACTCAAACAAGTAAAATCAAAAGTGATTTACAAGTATCCAATATATAAAGGTACAGAGTAAACATTTCCATTCCATTTATGACCAAAGCAAAACTGAAATCCTGCTGGGCAAATAAGTCCTTTAGCTCCATATCTGGCATCTGCAGCACATGGCATGGTGACGTTCTATTAAAAGGGCTTCTGTAGCTCCATCCTGTGGCCTTGTTGGTTGTGACCCAAGTGGCCTTTCTGTTGGCTCGTCTCTGCTCAATTCCTATAGCTTCCCTAGGGTGGTGTCCCACATTACTGGCATTTCTTAATCTTGGGGGTCTCCACTACTTTAGCTTTAGCTTCCTCCTCAGATTTCCATGCCTCACCCTTCCAGGGGTTGCCCGTATGGACTCCAGCCCTGCTGCCCTTTGCCTGGCCTCCCAGGCCTTCCTTCAAAATCTTGGTGGACACCTCCATGACCCCCTAACTCCAGCAACCTGCATTCCTCCAGAACCATCCCCAAGTGGTTAACGCCAAGGTCTGCTGCCAAGGCTTGAGCAGTAATCAAGCCTCCAGGGACTCCAGAAGTCTGAGTGCCTGGGTGGATGAGCATGTTCAAAAAGCTTCCTAGGCTCCTTTGTGTAAGAAGGCTACCCCATTGCTCTCTTCTCAAGAGAATTTTTACTTTTACTTCCTGGAGTCTGAGATGGATGTGATCCTGCCAATTCCTGAGACACTCTCAAGCCATTTTTCTTATTGTCTCTAGGCAGTCTTTATCATTTCTTTAGTGGCAGTAATGTCTTTAACAACTGCATCTTCCTTAGCCCCAGTTTTACTACCACCTTTCAAATCAAAGTTTTCAAATCTTTCTGTTCTGCTTTCTGCTCCTGCTTATCACAGTAAATTTAGCTAAGAGCCAAAAGCAATATCCATGCCACTGCCTAAATGCTATGCTGCCTAGAAATTTTTTTCCCCCAGATTAAGAAGTCTAAAATAGAGGGAAGGGAGGAGTAGGGTTGGGGTGGGGGGATAAGAATAATAACAGAATGTGACAGACATCATTGCCCTGTGTACATGTATGAATGCACAGATGGTGTGACTCTACTTTGTGTACAACCAGAGAAACAATAGCTGTACTCCATTTGTGTTCAATGAATCAAAATTAAATTTTTTTTAAAAATGCAAAAAAAAAAATAAAAAGAAAAGAAAAAAGAAGTCTAAGACTTTTAAAATCAGCCTCACAGCATATCAGGACACAGGCAAAATGCAGACAACTTCTCAGCCAAAACATAACATAAATGGCCTTTACTCAAAATTCCACTAGTGTCCTCCTTTTCCTCTTAAACCCTCTTGAGCTCTGTCTTCACTGTCCAGAGTCCTAATGGCATTCTGGTCTTCTAAGTGCCCACCAGAATCATCCATTAAGCCCCACTTACAACAATCTAAAGCATTCCCAGCTTAAACTGATAATCATCTTAAAATTCCTCCCACCAATTCCAAAAAGTTCAAAAATCTTCTGAACCACATGGTCAGGTTTGTCACAGCAACAACCCCACTTCTCGTTACCAATTTCTATTTTAGTCAGATTTTTCATCACTGTGACAAAAAGACACAACCAGAATAATTTTAGAAGAGGAAAAGTTTATTTGAGGGCTCACGTTTCAGAGGTCTCAGTCCATAGACAGCAGGCTCCATTCCTTGGGGTTCAAGGTGAGGCAGAACATCATAGTGGAAGAGCTTGGTGGAGGGAAGCAGCTTACATAATGATCACAAAGCAGAGAAAGACTCTACTTGCCAGATAGAAAATATATACACCAAAGTCAAGCCCCCACTGACCCACTTCCTCCAACAATAACCCATCTATCTTCACTTACCACTGAGTTAATCCAATCAGGGGATTAATTCACAGATTGGGTTAAGACTCTCATAACCCAATCATTTCCCCTCTGAATCCTCTCACATTGTCTCATGTGTGAGCTTTTGGGGGAACACCTCATATTCAAACCATAATTCAATTCATATTCAGTTTTAAGAAGAGAGAAAAAGAGAAACATTTACCAACAATAAATTATATAAGACTAACTGGACCATCAACCTCAACTTGATTATACCAAAACAAGTGGCATTCAAGGGTAAAATATATTTTTAATGAAATTATGTGTGCATAGCACACATATTTACACATGCATACTTTTTTCATCTTATCATGTTCAATTCTAGGCAAAGGGCTAGAAACAAGAAAATCCTTACTGCCCCCACCAGCACAGGAGTTTACAATATAACCTAGGATATCTAAATGGTTCCAATATTAAAGAAAAGTGCACATTTCAAAGGGCCTAGCTACCTGTGAAGATTGATTTCACACAAAAGGAAAGGAAAGGAAATGAGGGAAGGTGGAAGAAAAGGCAACCCTCCTTGAGGCAGAATGCAGGGCAAGTCAACACTGATGGCTGTTAAGACTGAATTCATTAATCAAATTGATCCCACAGCTCAATGTCATCTGAACAAAACAAAACTTAATGTGTTTGATGGAACTGACCTGATAATTAATTAAATGGATAGCACACTGCGACAAAATAGTCCAAGCAGACGTGTGTAGATACAGAAGTTGTCTCATAGGAGCAGATCCTAAAAGTAGCACAAAACCAGATTAATTCAGGCTGGGGGAAAAAAAAAACAACGCAGAGAAAAAAGAAGATAGCAAGTGATGGGGCGATCACTCCTCGAAGGCTGTAAATTGTATCAGGCAAATGAAGACTTCTGATTAGCTCCTGGCTGTGCTGCTAATAAGGTAGAATTTTTCAGATTACCTATGATTGCAGCAATTTTCAAAGCTTAGAATGTACAAAAGACAAGTGAATGATGGGTTCAAGGGGGTGAATGAAGAGTTTATTAGATACTTTTAATGAAAAATGAAGGTAGAAACCAGCCATGAGAATGTCCCTAAATAAAAAATGTCACTACATAAAAAATGGGGTGGCAGAAGGAGCCTCCTTAGGCCTGAAAGGAAACACATTCAGGCAGCAGTAAAGAGGCTGGTTTATAAAGAAAAGCCCTCCCCAACTCCTTCCCAGCTATGTTTCAGAACAAATCCTTTAAAATAGTTAATTCCACTTTTTAAAAAATGAGATGTGTCAAAGATACCTTCTGATGTGTGAGACTGGGAGACCATGGTGGGACTGGAACTACTTTTCCCTTTCTTTTGCTGTGTCCTTCATAGCCGGCAAGTTCCTCTACGTAGATCCACACAAAATTGCCATCCAGCAGTACTGAGCACCTATTATGTGTCAGGCACCCCTAAGTGCTGGGATTACTGAAAGCAAAGCAAAACTCCCTGTTCTTATGGAATGAATGTTCCAGCTAAAAAGACAGGAGCAAATAAACTATATGTGCAGGAAGTCAGATGGTCATAAATGCTATAGAGAAGGATAGAGCGAAGTCAGGAGGAGTCAGATTGTTCTAGTGAAGAGTTACCTTGTAGTTACACACAAATGGGGTTGAGCAACTGGGGGTTAAAAATGACCTGGATCCCTGGGCTTCTTCTATTTTTTAATTTTAATAAAATACATATAGTACAAAAATTATCATCTTATCTATTTTAAGTATACAGCTCAGTACTGCCATGTACAGTCACATTGCTGTGCAACCAGTGTCCAGAACTCCTCGCCTTGCAACACGGAAACTCTAGACTCATTGCACATCTCTCTGTCTCTTCCTCCACCCCAGCACCTGGCAACCACCATTGGACCTCCTGTCTCTATGAACCTGAATGCCCTGAGGACCTCACAGAAGTGGAATCAGAATTTGCTGGGTTCTGAGCCTCTTGTGACTACAGGAAACTAGCATCAAGTCATAATGAGATTAGTCCTGAGGGTCTCAAGATAAAAAGTAGTGAGGCTCTGAGTGTCAGGGGAGAAATTAGAAAGTTGGGGGTGGGGGGCAGTCGCAGGACCCCTTGCTCTCTCCACTCATGCTGAGGGAGTTCTGGAAAGCCAATGAATCATCTTCTCTCCTGGGCTCCCGTTTGGCTACCTGGAAACCCAGCTGTCACAGGGCAGGAAAACATTCCCACAGTGTCAGCACAAGACCCTCCAGAATGTCCACAGAGGGCTCAGTGTGGTGTGCCAGAGAACAGTGCTGCCCTACAAAGCACAGCAAGATTCAAGTACTGGCTCCTACCCTAGATTCCCATGCATCCTTGGGCATATCCCTTCACTTCTCAAGGCCTAATTTTCCTCTACTTTAAAATGAGTTAGGTAGAACTGTCTTTGTCAAGCCCCAGAAAGCTGCTTAAATGGGGAGGTAGGGAGGTACTCTGATATGCCTTCTAACAGGTAGCCAAATTCTAGTTTCATAAAAGAACCGCTCAACATCACTGCCAAGGGGCAGGACTCCTTTTATCTGCTCCTTGGAAAACCCAGTGTGTCCCCTCTCATGAAGAGCACACACCAGCACAGTGAGGCGCACACCCGTACTCCAGCAGTCTGCTGGCTGGGCCCAGCTCTGCCCCTGTGATCCTCCCTGCTGGATCACAGTCATGGCAGCGCCAGGCCCGGCAGTTCAGGGCAGGCCCTTCCACCCACCAGCCCTTCCACACACACACACACACACACACACACACATATATCAGTATTCTCCCACACATGGGCATGTGGTCAAGCACTCCTCTGGACTCCTGAAAAATGCATCAGTCACAAGTTTTAAAAGTTTCTTACTAGAGGAAGACCAGGGGAGAAGAATTGGTATAACTTCAAATAAATTGCTTCTTCCATCATTCCCTGTTTGTTTTTATATTTTCAATAATTCCATGCCATGTAAATCATGTCTTTATTTTTGTTTCCTAAATAACTATTTGTAATAGCAAAAGCAGAAAATATCAATAAACAAAAAGGAAAAAGAATCATGCCATTTATAGACAGTCACCATAAATACTTTTATATTTGTCCTTCTAGACTCTTACTTAATTATCCAAACTGTTGTAATAAAAATAGGTTCCATCTATATTTCATTATTATATTGTGACCACTTTTATATGTTCCTAATTGTAATTTCACAATTTCCTCTTTAACAACTATGTTGTGTTCCAGTGAATGGATACGGCACAAGTTATCACCAATTCCCTATTGTGGGCTTCAAGTTGTTTTCAACCTTATTTTAAATATAGTTGTGAAAAGTATTTCTCAGAAGGCCAGATGCAGGTATGACTTAACACAGGTATTTAAATGACATCATCAGGAATCAGTCTGTCTCCAAATTGCTAGTTTCCAGTGGGTTCACTTTATTAAAGTCAGGATCTCCCCACATAGCAACATGGCTGGCAGCAGCTCCAGCCCTGAAGCACTCTGGCAAGCAAGGTCAGCATAGATAACCACTGAACTAATCTCAGTCACAAGTCCTGCCTCACCAATCTTTATGGTCAGAAAATATAATACTCAAATGGGCACCAACCCTCAATCACAAACCCATTCCTACATCCTGGGGTTGGGGTAAGTCCCATCCAAACCTCATAAACAGAAAAGGAAAATGGAAGCTGAACAGGCAAAACAGATATCCATTACAATCAGGTATGTAAAAAACACTCTCTCCTTCCATGATTGAGCCACATCCTCACAAGAACTTATTATTAAATCATCAGGAATTTACACCAGCATTGTTGCATCATTGGTAGCTTGAAATCTGTTATGGTGGAAGTATTCACACCACAGAAATTGACAAATGCTATGAATGAGGGATTTTTTTCAGAGACCCAGTTTTTCTTTTTTAGTTATACATGACAACAGAATGTATTATGATATATCATACATATTTGGAGTATAACTTCCCATTCTTGTGGTTGTACTTGATGTGGAGTTACACTGGTCATGTATTCACATAAGAATGTAGGAAAGTTATGTCCGATTCATTCTACTGTCTTTCCTATTTCCATCCCTCCTCCCTTCCCTTCCTTTCCCTTTGCCTAATCCAATGAACTTCCATTCTTCCCTGCTCCCCCATTATTGTGTATTAGCATTTGTATATCAGAGAGAACATTCAGCCTTTGGTTTTGGGGGGGATTGATTTATTTTACTTAGCATACTAGTCTCCAGTCCCATTCATTTACAGGTAAATCCATAATTTCATTCTGCTTTATAGCTGAGCAATATTCCATTGTATATATATACACCACATTTTCTTTATCTATTCATCTGTTGAAGGGCACCTAGGTTGGTTCCATATCTTAGCCATTGTGAATTGAGCTGCTATAAACATTGATATGGCCACATCACTATAATATGCTGATTGTAAGTCCTTTGTATACATACCAAGGAGTGGGATAACTGGGTCAAATGATGATTCCATTCCAAGTTTTCTGAGGAATCTCCATATGGCTTTCCAGAGTGGTTTCACCAATTTGCAGTCCCACTAGCAAAGTATGAGTGTACCTTTTCCCCCACATCCTCACTAACATTTATTGTTTGTATTCTTGATAATTGCCATTCTGATTGGAGTGAGATGGAATCTCTGTATAGTTTTGATTTGCATTCCACCAGTTGCTGTAGATGTTGAACCATTTTTCATGTTTGTTGACCCATCGTATTTCTTCTTCTGTCAAGTATTTGTTCAGTTCCTTTGCCCATTTATTGGGTTATTTGGTTTTTGGTGTTAAGTTTTTTGAGTTCTTTATATATCCTGGAGATTAATGCTCTATGTGAGGTGCAGATGGAAAAGACTTTTGGAGACCTAGTCGTTAAACATTTACCAATGTACCATTAGTCCCTTCTAATGTTACCTTACATATATATGATGTTTTATATTTTGCAAAGCCCATGTCACTCCCATCAGATTCTTTGTGTTGCAAAACAAACTGAGGCTGATTATAGCCAAAAGGAGCCAAAGCTCAGAAGTATCCACATGCACATATATGAAACATATCTTCAGGCAATCTGTGGGTGCTATGGTTTTAATGTACCCCAAATTTCAAGTGTTGGAAACTTAATCCCCAAAGTCTCATATTAATTATATTTGAGAGGTTGGACTCTTGGGAGGTGACTGGATTAATTCATTCATGAATTAACAGAGTATGGCAGAAGTGGCTTTGTATAAAAGTGAGCTCTCTATTAATCTTCAAGATATATAAAGAACTCAAAAAACTTAACACCAAAAAAAACCCCAAATAACCCTATTATTGAATGGACAAAGAAACAGGCACTTCACAAAAGAAACATGTATGATCAAAAAATATATGAAAAAATGTTCAAATCTTTAGCAATTACAGAAATGCAAATTAAGACTACACTGAGATGTAATCTCCAGTCAGAATGGCAATTATCAAGAATGTAAGTAACAGTAAAATTTGGTGAGGATGTGGGGGAAAAGGTACACTCATACTTTGCTGGTAGGACTTCAAATTGGTGAAACCACTCTGGAAAGCAGTGTGGAGATTCCTCAGAAAACTTGGAAATGGAACCACCATTTGACCCAGTTATCCCACTCCTTGGTATATATACAAGGGACTTAAAATCAGCATATTATAGTGATGTAGCCATGTCAATGTTTATAGAAGCTCAATTCACAATGGCTAAGATATGGAACCAACCTCGGTGCCCTTCAATAGATGAATGGATAAAGAAAAGGTGGTGTATATATATACATATATATATATATATATATATATATATATATATATATATATATACACACACACACATACACAATGGAATATTACTCAGCTTTAAAGAAGAATGAAGTTCTGTCATTTGCTGGTAAATGGACGGAGTTAGAGAATATCATGCTAAATGAAATAAGCTAAACCCCAAAAAACAAAAGCCAAAAGCTTTCTCTCATATGCAAATATTAATTCACAATAAGAGTGGTGGGGTTAGGACTAGAGGGGAACGATAGAGTTCTTTGGATTAGACAAAGGGAATGAGGGGATGGGAATAGGGCAGTAGAATGAATTGGACATAACTTTCCTATGTTCCTACATGAATAAACTACCCGTGAAACTCTACCTCATGTACATTCACAAGGAAAGGCCTTTGAGAACTGAGTAGCCAGCTCCCCAAAGCTGCAGGATCAAGCCAGCCTTTGTAGTCAGCTGTGCTTTTTTTTTTTTTTCCTTTTTTTTTTTTTTTTTTTTTTTTTTGAACTGGGGATTGAACTCAGAGACCCTCGGCCACTGAACCACATCCCCAGCCCTATTTTGTATTTTATTTAGAGACAGGGTCTCACTGAGTTGCTTAGGGCCTCGCTAAGTTGCTGAGGCTGGCTTTGAACTCGTGATCCTCCTGACTCAGCCTCCCAATTCGCTTGGATTACAGGCATGCGCCACCGCGCCCGGCTCCTTCAGCTGTGCTTTTTGAAGCAGACCTCTGGGGCCTCTCATCCCTGTTATTTCTTATGTGCCTTTTGACCTTTCTACAACCAGTTTTCCCAAGCCCACGCATGGAACATGACTCTTTGGTGACTCCAAGTCTGTCTACATTACCTTTACACTGTGTCCATTTTGGGCACAAATTTGTTTCTTTGATATAAATCTGTCCCTTTCCCAAACCTTTCCTCAGTCACCCTAGTCTTCAGCACATTGCTGTGGCCTCACCTTTCACCTTTACATTTGTCCACACACAACCACATCAGACTTCTCTGAAATCTAAGGCAGATATTTTTAAACCCCTTTTACAGGTGGGGAAACTGACACTGGCTCACATTACTGGTTTATGGCAGAGCTGGGACTGAAATTCAGGAATCCAGATGTCTTCAATTCATCCAATAATCTATTCATTAAGTTATTCACTCAGTAATATTTAATGATGCTATTTTAATGTCTGTTACTCAATTATGTTAATAAGATGCTTAGCTTTGTTATCACAGTGACTCCACTGAGAGTATACATGTATCTAAGCATCACACTGCACCCCATAAATATGTACAATTACTACGTGTCAATTAAGAACAAAAATGCATTCAGTCCCTATAACCTGCATGGGAATTGCCCCCTCTCATAGAGCTGGCCTTTCCACACTGGAGAGCTCCACATTCCAGAAAACCTATGCTGGAGCCCGTGGCCTAACAAAAGCAACTGGCAGGCAAGAACGCCACAGCTGTGCCAGTCTCCCTTTAATCCTGATCCCTGTCAATCTCCAAAGTGTCACTTTCAGAGTCACTTGGTTACAAGCAACAGAAAGCAGCTCGGGCATATTTGGTAACAATGGACTTGATAGGGAGGATGAGAGAATCAAAGAGCGCTGGAAAAGCAGTCCTCAGAGACAACTTAAGCAGGGCAGACCCCGGGTGTAGAGAGCAGGCGCTCTTACTGCCTCATCAGGACCCCAGCCAGTTTCAGTCATGATCTCGAAAAACCCAGCGATCAAGTCCCAGAGCTTTGGTTTCATACGTTCCCTGGGGGAAAGGAGCTCTCAAATCTAGAGCAAAAATGGGAGCTGTCCAGCAGGGAAGGAACAAGTCCACCATGACCAGTAACTACAGCAGTCAGCATGTGCATGTTAAGGACAACAGCAATATGCTTCCCAATTCATCTTTATATGGACTCTGAGAGGTTGAAGAGTTGGTGCTTTCCAATTCAATCAGATAAAGTTTCAGAGAAGTCAAGTGACTTGACCACGTCAATTCTCTTTCCTTCTCTTTTCTCCAGAGTCTTTAGTAAGTATGCACAAGCCTACAAAAAGATACAGGTCTTTACTAAGCCCTCGTCCCTCATTTGGACCATTACAACAAGCTCCCTGTTGGTCTCCCTGCTGTTGCCCTTCTTCTCCCTAGAGCATTTCTCCACACAGGAGCCAGAGTGACCCTTTGAAAAGATAAATTAAATTACATCAGTCCTGAGCTCCAATCCCTCTAATGGCTACAATGCCGTGTGTGATCTGACCCTTACATATCTCTTTTACCTCATCTGCTATCCTACCACTTTCTCTCACACACGTACCATGCTCTGGCCACCCTGGACTCTGGACTTCTGTAGGCAGCCATTGTCATCTAGAGAATGACTCCTGCCTCAAGACCTTTGCACACACCGTTCCTGTTGCCTGGAACGCACTTCTTCCAAACAGTCAAATGACTCTATTCCTGTGCAACAGAGGCCTTCCTCATCACACTAGCAAAACCGCATTCCTAAGGCTCTCTGGTTTCTTACGAAATAATTTCCAAACTCACTTTCGTAAGTAAAAATACTGCAAGATGACACCTGAACTCATTTACTTTTCTTCGTGCCATTTATCAATGTTTATATTTTATGACTATTTTTTTATTTGTTCAGTCCATATTCTCCACTAAAATGTAAGATTCTGCATATTGAGACTTCTGTTTCATTAATTGCTCTATCTCAGAACTAAAAGAGTACCTTGTGCATAATACATATTTATCAAATGAATTAATGCACAGATGAACCCCTATTATCTGCTTAGCAACATGTTAAGTGCTATGGTAAAAATATTTAGAAACATTTAGAAAACAGTGCAATTCCAAACTGGACAGTACAGGTCACTGACCTTATTTATGTCCAGTCTGGGTTGCTATTATTAATAATCAATTGATGATTTAGATAAGGGAGAAAGAA
This sequence comes from Glaucomys volans, assembly GCA_020662805.1. Taxonomy (NCBI): domain Eukaryota; kingdom Metazoa; phylum Chordata; class Mammalia; order Rodentia; family Sciuridae; genus Glaucomys; species Glaucomys volans. The sequence continues at coordinate 410,520 of JAJEJO010002150.1, forward strand.
ACATTCCTACATTCTGGAAAGATAACTTTCCAGAAAAATGAGGTTTGAGCTGGGCTCTAAAGGGCAGGTAGGTTTAAATAAGAAACAGGACAAAAATCCTCTCAGGCTGTTAAGCATAAAACAATCAGAAGCCTGTCCCAGAGATTTGCTCTCTCCACACTCTCTTCCTACCAGTTGGAATTGGGACACATTGGGTTTGAGGTGCCTGCAGATGTCTAACATGCCTTTGGGAATCTGAGTTTGGAGCTTGGCCTAGAGATCTAGAATTGGAATTCATCCACATAAAGGAACTGTTACAGATGCCATCCAAGAAATCACAGCTCTTCTTAAAACTTAACCTAATACCCTACAGCTTCAGACAGAAGATGGTATTCACACTGAGAAACAATCCACACATTCAATCTCAAATCCAGCTGAGTAGCCATATTGCAAAAGCAAGGAGATCTAGCCAGGTCCTCAGGTTTGTGCACACCCAACCCCATGAAAACACAGGCACCAGAGGCAAGTTTGACCAAAAGTCTGGGAAGCAGATGACCTTACATCTCAGTTTGCCTAGGAGAGTTCTCATTTATACTTACTGTCCCTGTGTCATGGCTAATAGCACCCTTTCACTCTCAAAATCATCCCAGTTTAGATAATAAATTATGAAGTCAATCTACTAATTCCCCAAATGACAAATTGTCCAAATAACCAATTTCTTGAATGACCCATTCCCTAAATGACCAATTTGCTTAATGTCATTACGTCCTTTAACTTTCTAGCTTAGTTAATTGGTTTCATTTTGCTTTCATAACATCACTAAGAAACATTTAAATAGCCTCTCCTTAGCTCTGTAACACTTGAGCTAGAAACTTAAGGCTCTTGGTCTGTCTGTGCCTCGGTTTCCCCCCTCCACCTTTGACTCTATTCCTCATCCTCCAGTACCCACAGCAGGGAGCTGGAGCAGAAAAATTGAACATGTTCTTCTTATGAATATATTCTCCTCATGAATAGATTGTTTTATGAATATATTCAATGATAATATTCTTTTTATGAATATATTCTTTATAAATAGTGCCTTCTTACATATATTCTTAAATGTGAAGAGTTCATATGAATGCATTATCCTTATGAATAATAACAACTTAATGAAAAATATATTTCTAACCATTCTCCCTACTCAAGAACCATACCCTTACGAATGTATTTTTTATCATGGTGTTACTAAAGTCCTGGGCCAGAGACCAGATTCCAGGAGTTCCAACATATCAGGTATAGTCACTCACCCCAAAAACGAAATGGAAAAAGTAATATTGCAAAGCAGGAAAGGAAAATGAATCTATTTGACTATATGAAGAAGATAAAGTAAGATCAAGCATCTCAGCCCTGTCTTCAGGGAACTGACATGAGCTTTAGGATTAAGTAAAGGAAGACTGGGGAATAGGGGTAAGAAAGTATGCATAATTAAGCATTCTTGGTTAAACAGTGGTCTGGTTGATCATTATCTCAATTCTGGTTCTGCAAGGTGGCTCTGGAGAAGTCTTTATCACTTGAGGAGGCAATCTCAGTTTGCTATGCAGGATGTTTATCAGATCTGTGATCCTGGAAGGGGGCAATTTAGTTCCCATGAGATGGTTGCTCCTGCTTAATGGAGGCAGCCTCAGTTCCTATCATGGGGTAATTGCTCCTCTTTAGGGGGGTGATTTCCTCTTGGGGTAATCTGTGAGGCTCAGTTATTCCTGAAATCCAAGGTGACTGTAGGTTTACGGCAATGATTGGAGACTTCCAAACACCACTCCAGGGATCTAGAACAGGCAGTTGAATATTCCCACAAATTTTGAAAATAGTTAATCTTACCTTGGTGTCCTCCATCTTAAAGGAGGACAAAATAGGTTAGGTAAGTTCAATGCGAATAAATCTTAACAGTTTTTAGATGAACACTCCTTAAATAATTAACATGACTATATGCAGAGCTGAGCAGGAATCTGAAGACAATTAGAAAATGAAGGCAGAGATGCCAACATTAATCCTGCTCTTAGTTACCCATTGGGCCCAAAGAAAGAGTCAGTGCTCTTAGCAAAAGCAGCTTCTAGATCCCTAATAACATTGGCTTCAGAGGGCCCTCTCTCTACCTCTCAATTTTTCCTGCTTCTGTGACTCAGTTCTTGAGCCTGACTAGGGGAAAACTGTTGAAAAGTTCTCAAAATACTATCAGGAAATCAAAATGAAAGTCAGCACTAAATAGTATAGATGACATAAATAAACTTGGTGAATTAGTCCTTGAATAGATTGGGCCAGGCAATAATTTAGCTTTCAGCAAATTGGCTTTCCATTAATTGAATGACCATCCCATTTAAAATAAGTCAGCTAATTGGTGGGGTTGCAAGTTGGTGCAGCCACTCTGGAAAGCAGTATGGAGATTCCTTAGAAAACTCAGAATGGAACCACCATTTGACCCAGCTATCCCACTCCTTGGCCTATACCCAAAGGACTTAAAATCAGCATACTACAGTGATGCAGCCACATCAATGTAGCAGCCCAATTCACTATAGCTAGATTGTGGAACCAACCTAGATGCCCTTCAATAAATGAATGGATAAAGAAACTGTGGTATATATACACAATGGAATATTATTCAGCCATAAAGAAGAATAAAATTATGATATTTGCAGGTAAATGGATGGAGTTGGAGAATATCATGTTAAGTGAAATAAGCCAATCCCAAAAAATCAAAGGTCGAATGATTTCTCTGATAGATGGTTGATGCCAAATAGCAGGGGGGGGGGGGAGGTAGGGGAAGAATGGAGAAAGGATGGATTGTATAGAGGAATGAGGGGAGAGGGTGGGGAATGAATAATAGAATGAGACAAACATCATTACCCTATGTATATGTATGAATATGCAAATTGTATGATTCTTCTTTGTGTACCAGAAAAACGATAGTTGTACTCCATTAGTGTACCAAAAGAACCAAAAGAAAAAAATAAAATAAGTCAGCTAATAGTGTATCCATGACCTCAACCCCACCCAAATATTCTACCAAAGGATGTTTATTTCTTCCACAGTTTATGAAAATGAAAAATAATCGTATTTGCTTATTATTGTCCATTATCACTACTTAGAGTATCCGCATGGCATCTGGGGACTTCAGTTCTGTTCAACAGTGATTTCACAGTGTTATCACAATCTCTGGCACCTAAGGAGCTGCTCAATAAATATTTGTTGATTAAGTCAAGCACGAATGCACAAGAAATTCCAGGGCTCTCCAAATTCAGGATTAAGAAAGGAAGATAAACTGTATATTCATCCCTACCTCAGTTCTGACCAGCCTCGATCACCCCAACCACTCTCCTTTTCCATTAATAAATAAACAGAAGGTATTAAGCAATTTTTTTAAAGATTGGGCATGAGATGGGAAAGCTTTAAACCAATACTTAATCCAAATGAACTGTTTGACCATCTCAAATCAGAAGGTGCTGAAGAAAATTTTACCCCAGATGTTACAACATTGCCCATTTAGCACAGCATACTTGAGAGCAGATGGCGGTGAGTCAGGATTTAACAAAGACCTTAATGGCTCTTCTGCCAGCCCCAGGCCGTCATTTGCATAGGAAGCAGATTTGGCTTGGCTGCCCATAGCCATGGCCTTTTACCCACATGGACATGACCTCATTTTCATGTCTCCATCTTCCATCTCTGCCATATGCTGTCATAACCTTCTGGGAAATACCTTGCCACAAAACGTAAAATAAAAGCAAGTCCTGATCACTTGAAGCACTATTTTCAATTATGATTTTTACTGACATGCCTCATTGGAAATTCATTTTCAATCAGTCTAACACATTTGAGTGTGCGTGATGTTTCTTCTCTCTCAACCATTTAATCTCTCGTTTTTAGGATTGTATCAGAGCAATCACATGACGGAAGACCACTTTCAAAGATATACATAATTTTATTGTGAATTTGCACTGTTTAGGAAACAGATTTATAGGCCTCACCTTGTCTCTAGAATCACAATCATCAGAAGAGAGGCATTTCACAATGAAGGCATAACCTCTTTACCATTTGGAAACAAATGACCCAATCCTAACAAACACAAAGGCATTTATTTACACTCAGACGATGTACCTGGTGGGGGAAGGAACAAGGTCTTTATTTATCTACAATTTCAACTTGCTGCAGTCCAGCCAGCAGCGTACTTCCTCAGGAAAGGACAGGAGACAGAGGGGCTGGAGAGTGATACTATTCATTGTATTTTCTGAGATCAGGAGTTTAAGGGACACAGCAGGAATCTTGGAAAGTCTCCCTTTCTTTCTCTTCTTTCGAGTCCCTCAGAATTCCCCAACCCAAAGTTCCAATAACCAAGTCCCTCATTTTGCAGCTTTCAAATATCTGATGTCCCAAGCCACACCCTTGATCTCTAGTCCCTCTCCTCCTTTGATTTCATTAGTAGCTAATTTACCAAGGGATGGTAGATGACACCATGAACACTTCAACAAAGCCCCTATTCCACAGCACTGCTGCTCAGAGGATGCTGATGCCATTTTTCAAAGTGTAATTCAAAACCCAGTAGAGGATGAAAAAATTTTAAAATAGTAGAGATGGCAAATTATATGCTTTTAATGATAGAATAGAAAACATTAGTATGTATTATACAAAAGAAATTTCTATTTCAATTATATGTGTGGAAGTAAATGTGTACAGATTCAAATGTAAAAATATTATTAACAAACACTCAGAATGCTTAATAAGCACCAGGGACTGTGCCAAGTGCATTTACATGCATTAACTCATTTAATATTCAAGATCATCCCATGAGATGGAATTATTCTCACCCAGTTCTACAGCTGAATAAACTGAAGCACAGAGAATTTAAGTGATATACCCAAGATCATCCAGCTTGCAAGTGGCAGAGCCAGGATTCAGACCCAGGCAATCTGTGATAGATTATGCACTTAACCACTATCTCCTAAATGTTTTTCTTGCCGTGGGTTTTACTTCTTTTTAAGGTTTGGTAAATATTAAGGGGATTGCATATGCTGTATATCCTAAGTTAGTTCCAATTTCAACCATTCTATGCAGTGGTCCTACATCTTCCAGACACATACCGTCATAGGAGGCTCAGAAAATGGGGTTCCTGTGTCAAATAATCAAATTAGTGTCACTAATGATACCACACTTTCCACCAACCATAAACCAGAAAGATCTTCTGCCTTGATCACCTGTCCCTGGGACAGTTCCACTTCTTATGTGCAGTGGGCCCAAGCCCCATGGTGTCAGGGCTAATAAAAAGTTGTTTATATCCTGCCAGAGCTATTACACCATCAGTCATGAAACTAAAGTTTTTTAGAGACTACTTAGTCTTTGGAGTAGTGGGGTAGCTAGAGAATTAAGTCATAAAATAACCACTACAAAGTTTATTTTCCTTATCCTGGTTTACAAAGAACTGTGCTAAGTAGAAGGAGACCTCATAATCCAAGGAAAACATCCTTAAACTTCCCCTCACTGTATCTGACCTCAGCTCTGCCAAAGTCATGTAGCTTGGGCAAATCACTTATTAACAACAGCTTACATTAGCTAGGATTTTATACTTTCCAGAGGTTGCTCACATTCATGGTTTTTAGGCCCCAACAACCATTCTCTGAAGAAGGTACAGATGGTTGTTGGACAGAGGGGCATCTCCCTACTTCTTTCCTGAGCTTCCACTCTCTGCCTAACTCTCACATCTGAAAGAGGAGTATCAATCATGTGGGTGAGAGCAGAGCTGGTGAAAGGTGAGCGCCATATGGGAATCCCTCCCACCTGCTGGCCCTGTGTGGCAAACCCACTTAATCCATCCTCTTCTCACACGTGTATCCTCTCCTCCCAGGTTCCTGGGCACCCCCTATACCAGTTCTGTGCACCACCTTATAGCTTCTGTATGCTTTGCTCCTAATGATTGAGCCAGTCACCTTCTTCAAAGGATTAGCCTGAAGATACGGCACCCAGGTGTACTTAGAGCCATGTGTGCCCCAGAGTGAATAGTGAATAGTACAACTATTTCACAGCCTTCTAGACAGTAAAAGTCATTCCATTCAGCTTAAGAGATGGAAGGGGCATTTGGGATCTATTGCTTGGTGTACAGATGAAGGCATTCATGTTAGCTTTCTGACACTGTAACAGATACCTGAGGAAAATAAACTTGAAAAGATAAATGTTCTTTTGGCTTACAGTTCTGCAAATTTCAGTCCACGGTCAGTTGGTTTCTTGCTTTGGAGCCCATGGTGAGGCTGCACATCAGGGTGGAAGTATGGAGACAGCTGTTTACCTCATGGCATCCAAGAAGCAGAGAGAGACAGTAAGGGCCCTCTCCCCCAGTGACCTCACTTCCTCCCACGAGGCCCTACCTCTTAAAGCTTCCACCACCTCTAAGTAGCACCACAGGCTGAAGACCAAGCCTGTACCCATGGGCACTCAGACATTTGCAATCCAGACTACACTAGTACTGAAGCTAAAACAGGCGTTCTCCCAAGGTCCCAGCACCGAGAGTAAGCTCCTCACTGAATCTGAGGCTCGGGCTTAGAGTGAGGGTGCAGGCCAGGGAACCAGACTGCTGGGGGAGACAAGGCAAGGACAGGTGAGTTCACCACTCTCCTCCCAAACCCCACCCCTGGAAGCATCAGTGGGTGTCTTTAAATATATTTGTGGCAATTGATTGGTTTGAACTGCTTGATCTTTCACTCACTGAGACAGACAGCATGAAATGTAGATTAACTCTCATCCCCTGCCTGGAAGAAAACCTAATCAATACAGTTAGGCTGTTAAGGAACTTCTAGGTCACACCATAGCACACGCACCAGACCTGAGTGTCCACCACACAGTAAGCAATCAGATCATTGTTTCAGTCAATTCGTTCAAACTGAACACTCAACTATGATTGCAGTGACTCTCAAATTTATTCATGGGGAAGAACTTTAGTAGGGTAACAGCGAAATATATAAATATTTATAAATGTGTATATTTATAAATAAATTCATAAAATATATTGATGTATTTAATTCATATTATGTATTATTGAATATATAATTCCATATATATGGAATTCCATCATACAAATAACAATTCTACCAGCAATAAAATATGGATATAGGATATATATTTCTCATCCAAGAAATAGCTCAGTAGTTCCTTAAAACACTAAAAATTTGAGAAATCACTTGTCAGATACGTGTTTTCTATTTTATTTAATTCACACTTAACTCTTCAGCTAGCCCCTACTACAAAAAAAAGCAATGTATTCAAATGCAGGAAAATTTGAAATTGAGAAAACATTCCATTCATTCACTTATTTTTCCATGAGGTAGAACATCATTATTATTTGACTTAGCCATGAACCAATAGTCCAACACTGTTGCCTGAGACAGTTGGTTTGAAAGCAATGCACTGAGGCAGGCTTCCCACAACCCCACTCTGACACAGGGTCCTATTAAGCAATCTTACAACTCAAAACTAAATCCACACCCAGCCCATCCCCACTTTGCCAGAATCCCCCTCCATCAAATTAACTGCTCTTGATTCAAAGAGGGAAACTACCTGTAGTCCTAAACAAGGAAATGTTTAAACAGAGTTTAGGTATAAATCCCCAAAATGCTCAAGACCCAAGCCAGTGTTGACAAATGGGGAAACAAAACCAGACTTTAATCTTCTCTGTAGACAATCAACTTGTGAAACTTCTAAAAAGAAATCTATGTGTTGCATGTGTGAAGACGAGGGATTACTTTTACATGTTTTCAAATTTCAGATGCATTTCTTATATAAAATGTGTGGGCAGCAAAAGTTTCTAATAATTGCTAGCGAAGAGTTGAAGGAGGATGGAATCAGGACATCTAGACCTTTTGCTTTATTTAGATGGCACACAAGATCAGCCCTAGGAGGTTGGGACAGCTAGAAGGAGTCCAGGCTACCCTGCTGTGACCAATGCAGCCAAACTCTTGATTCTGGCAAGGGGTGAAGGGGGATTGGAAAATAAAGATTCACAAACACAGATTTTGAAGATTAAGCTGGGATCAGGTGGACCTCTGCTCTCTGGTAGAGATGCAGATCTAAAGAGTTATGCCAGCAATCTTTACTTATATATGTCTCATCAGGTTAAATACTATGTAAGCATTATTCTTTTATATCCAGGAAAGTTACAGAAACTCGGACATCCATGTAACTTTTCCCCAGTTGCAAACCACAGTTGCAAGGTGCAAAGTTAGGAGCTTTGTGTAGCTCTCAACAAAGTCCATTGTTAAAAGTTACTGTAAAGTGGGCAGGAACAGGAGAAGCAGAGCTGGTGAAACACTGTGGTTGTCTAGCATAAGAATTCCTCTATTCCCAGGAGTTATGTGCCTGAGATCAAGGTCAGAGCTGATAGGACTCCTGCACAGAGCCTCCTCATGCAGGGCATTGCCACAGCAGCTAAGCATCCTGTGCCCTTGCACAGAACATTCCCAGGCACCAGGCATGCCACAGCCATGAGGTCAACAGAGACCCCCCAACCTCAGTCTCTGCTCTCCCATCCTCTGTCACCATTCTCCACGCTACCAGGCAAAGGAATGGTGACCCAGCACTCAAGTGTACTGGGCAGGGACCACCGATTCAACTAAGCTTACTGGGCCATCAGTGTACCCACATGTCAAGCTCCACATCATGTGCTGAGAATAAAGAGGTGACTAAAACTCCATTCCCCTCTGACATGAAATAAAATAGAATAACCCTGAAGGGGACCCGTAAAGGAGAAAAGGAACATGAAAAGGGTAACAGAGGGGCCCTGGGAAGACTAGCCTGAATTCGCACCAGTTGGCAGAGCCACTCCTCAGTCGGTTGCTGCCCAAGGTGTTATCGAGCAGCATGCCCTGTGACAGCAGAGGGAGCAAGGCCACAGACAAAACCACAGCTACAGGGTATTACCCAAAATCTACCTCAGGGACCATTAGCCCCATTTGACAGATAAAATCGAGGCTTAGAAAGCTAAATACCTTGAGCACATTCCAAAACTGTCAAATGAAAGAACGGGCTCAAATCACCACCCACCTAACTTCAAAGCCAAATGTCTTCCCACTCCTCACCGCCTCCTTACGGGGTCTGGTGGCTGCCTATCTAATGCTTTTGCCCTATTAGATTCTGCAGAGGACAACAGAGAGACTACATCATTCTCTCTAATTTATGGTCAAAATCTGGACTGAGAAGAGGGCCCTGAGCCCCTACGCATGACCTAAGTACCTCCTGGCCAGAGATTTCTGATGCCCCTCAGAGGAATAAACAGACCTTGACACCTCAGGCTCCCACAGCAGGACATGTTGCCAGGGGCTATATACTGACTTAAGCTGGGCAGTTTGGAGTTTCCAAAGAACTAAGGAGAAAGGGCTGCAGGCCACAACCTACCTTTGAGTTAGACAGGATCTGTCCAGGTGCGCCACAGGTCCCAGGATTTGGCCTAATTTTACGAAGAGAGTCTTTGACAACTTATAAACTTCCCTGCTTCTTATAAACTTACTCATGAATGTCCCTCTTCCCAGGAGACACACGTAAGTCCGAGGCTGAGTTTGAGACTACTCATTCTCCCACTGCACACTTACACTGGGAGAGTCTCTCTCCTAGGCAAGAAGGCTACGCATAAATAAAGAAAAAAACCTTGAAGACATTGACAAACTTCTAGAGGCATATGACCAGCCCAAATTGAATCAGGAGTACATAGAAAATTTAAACAGATGGATTTCAGCCAATGAAATTGACGAGGCCATCAAAAGTCTACTAATAAGAAAAGCCCAGGACCAGATGGATTCTCGGCTGAGTTCTACAAGACCTTCAAAGAAGAACTGACACCAATACTTCTCAAATTATTCCATGAAATAGGAAAGGAGGGAACCCTTCCACACTCATCTATGAAGCAAGTATCACCCTGATACCATAATCAGACAAAGACACATCAAGGAAAGAAAATTTCAGACCAATATCCCTCATGAACATAGATGCAAAAAATCTTCATAAAATCCTGGCAAATCACATACAAAAACATATTTGAAAGATAGTGCAGCATGATCAAGTGGGGTTCATCCCAGAGATGCAAGGTTGGTTCAACATAAGGAAATCAATAAATGTAATTCATAGCATCAATAGATTTAAGACAAAAATCACATGATTATCTCAATAGATAAGCCAGCATCCACTCATGTTCAAAACACTAGAAAAACTAGGGATAGTGGAAACACAACTCGACATTGTAAAAGCTATGTACATTAAACCCAAGGGCCACATCATTCTACACAGGGAAAAATTGAAAGCATTCCCTCTAAAAACTGGAAAAAGACATGGAATTCCCTCTTTGATGACTTCCATTCAACATAGTCCTTGAAACTCTAGCCAGAGCAATTAGGCAAATGAAAGAAATTAAAGGGATACAAATAGGAAGAGTTCAAACTATCCCTATTTGCCCACAACATGATTCTATATTTAGTACACCAAAAAACTCTATCAGAAAACTTCTAGAACTCATAACAAATTCAGCAAAGAAACAGGATGTAAAATTAACACCTATAAATCAATTGCATTCCTACACATCAATGATAAATCACCTGAAAGAAATTAGGAAAACTATCCTATTCACTATAGCCTCAAAAAAAATAAAATACTTGGAAATCAATCTAATAAAAGAGAAAGACCTCTACAATTAAAACTACAGAACACTAAAGAAAGAAATTGAAGAAGACCTTAGAAGATGGAAAAATCTTCCATGCTCTTGGATAGGCAGAATTAATTTTTTAAAAATGACAATACATATTTTTATTGTCAAAAGCACTATACATATTTTTTAAATTTTTTATTTGGTTTAATTAGTTATACATGACAATAGAATGCACCTTGACATGTCATGCATAATGGAGTATATTTTTATTCTTCTGGCTATATACGATGTAGAATCCCATCAGTTATATACTCACATATGCACATGGGGTAACAAGCAATTCCCATTAAAACTCTAAGATTTTTTCACAGAAATAGAAAAGGTAGCCATGAAATTCATTTGGAAAATTAAGAGGTCCAGAATAGCCAAAGCAATCCTTAGCAAGAAAAGAGAAGCAGAAAGCATCACAATACCAATCCAAACCTTAAATTATACTAATAAAAATGGCATGGTATTGGCACCAAACCAGACATGTAGACCAATGGTACAGGATAGAAGACACAGAGACAAACCCACATAAATACAGTTTTCTCATACTACACAAAGGCACCATAAACATGCACTAGAGAAAAGATAGCCTCCTCAAATGTTTCTGGGAAAACTGTGAATCTGTACGTAGCAGAATTAAATTGAACACCTATCTCACAAAACTCAACTCAAAGTGGATCAAGGACCTAAGCATTAGATCAGAGACCCTGTACCTACTAGAAGAATATGTAAGCCCAACTTTCCATCATGTCGGCTTAGGAACCGACTTCCTCAACAAGATCCGTAAAGTGCAAGAAGTAAAATCAAGAGTCAATAAATGGGATGGTATCAAACTAAAAAACGGCTTTACACCAAAGGAAACAATCAAGAATGTGAAGAGAAAGCCTACAGAATGGGAGGAAATCTCTGCCACCTGCTCCTTAGATAGAGCACTAATCTCCAGGATATACAAAGAACTCAAAAAACTTAACACCAAAAACCAAATAACCCAATCAACAAATGGGCAAAGGAACTGAATAGGCACTTCACAGAAGAAGAAATACAAATGGTGAACAAATAAATGAAAAAATGTTCAACATCTCTAGCAATTAGAGAAATGCAAATTAAGACCCAGTTATCCTACTCCTCTGTATGTATACAAAGGATTTAAAATCAGCATGCTATGGTGGTGCAGTCACATCAATGTTTACAGCAGCTCAATTCACAATCAACAGATGAATGCATAAAGAAAATGTAGCACATATACACAATGGAATATTACTCAGCCATAAAGAAGTAAATGAAATTATGGCATTTTCCAGTAAATGGATGCAACTGGAGACTATCATGCTAAGGGAAATAAGCCAGTTCTCTCTGATATGTGGATGCTAACACACAATAAGGAGGAGAGGAGGGAAGAATCAAAGTTCAGTGATTAGATAAAGGGAAATGAAGGCAAGGAAGGGGGTGGGAATAGGAAAGACAGTAGAATGAATCCACCATAACTTTCCTATGTTCATATATGAATACACAACCAGGATAATTCCATATCATGTATAACCACAAGAATGGGATCCTAATTAGAATAAGTTATATTCCATGTATATATAATATGTCAAAATACCCTCTACTATCATGTATTTCTGAAAGGAACTAATAAAAAATGTGTTATATTTTAAAAGAAAGAAAAAAAAAAGGACCTAGTATCATGGAACTGTCTTTCTAGTCACTAAGGAAAAAAATGATCAAAAAGGAAACCAAGCAATGAGTAAGATCATTTAGATGTAATATGCACCATGAAGAACAGCTTTAAAGAGGGGAGGAATAAGCCGGACGTGGTGGCGCACGCCTGTAATCCAAGCAACTTGGGAGGCTGAGTCAAGGAGGATCAGGAGTTCAAAGCCAGCCTCAGCAACTTAGCAAGGCCCTAAGAAACTCAGTGAGACCCAGTCTCTAAATAAAATACAAAATAGGGCTGGGGATGTGGCTCAGTGGCCGAGTGTCCCTGGGTTCAATCCCTGGTTCCAAAAAAAAAAAGAGGGGAGGAATAGAAGAGATATTGTCTGTTAAGACAGGGTATCTGAGAGTGGTAGGTTGCATGCACAAACCACCCCCTTTTTAGATCTAAGGTTGGTTTTTAGGATAAGTTATTGTGCATGAGTCCTGTCCTGCTGCCTTCCTGAAGAATTCTTCCCCAAAGAATTCCTAACTCACACACAGTCCACTGTGGGCCTACTCTGCCAATTCAGCAGACAAGCTCAGACATGTCCAGATTCCCCTGGATTTTAAATACTGCCATCTCTGTGACAGCAGCCGCCACAGCAGCAATATTACTACCACTACTGTGCCTGCAGGACCGCACATCTCCTTGCCAACTGCAGGAGAGAGAAAACCCAGGAGAGTGGCTCACGAGCTTCCCAAGGCAGAGTAAATGAACGCAGCTTGGTCAAGCAACTCAAGGTCAACAAGAAGACACTTTTTTTTTTTTTTTTGCATAATGACCAAGATCTATGATATTATGACTGCTCGAGTGGTTCTAACGATAAAATTAACTCTCACAGTGTGAAATCTGATTTTTGTTTTTCAACATCTGCACATCTGATGGTAATATAAAGGAAAGACAGAGAAAATGAAAAGGGTAAGCTGTCCTGGAAGTCAAGACCACCCATCATCTTCCCTCCCCTTTGATCCCCAGGTCTGGGAGCTTGTACTGTCCCCTACCCAGCAAAAGAAAGGCTGAGGACAGCCCAGCTGGGCTCTCACTCTGTGATAAAGGACTGAGGATGTATGAGAGGGAAGACAAGGAGAGATGGAGGCTTCTGGGGATGAGGAAGGGAGAAATGGGTCCAGGCTGAACACTCTATCAACTAAGTCCCCACCTGGGAACTACCCAAGTGTCTGGTTGGGAAGTCCTTCTCATAGGTGCAACACAACACTGATTTCACCAAACAGAGGCTTCAGCACATCGCATTGCCTCCCCACCCCCACTGTCCCCACTGATGATGATATGCTATCATCATGAACTTGGAGAACAAAACCCTTTGGGGTTTGAGGTGATTGTGCTAACTCAGCAGAAAGGAGGAGGTGGGCCACTCCAGTGCCCCATCCCAACAGCCCCTGAGACCTCCTGGGTGGCAAACAGAACCATTCATAGCCATCACATGACTAGGGAAAAGCACATTTCATGACACTTTTTCTTTTGCCCCAGGAAAGACCACAGATTACTGCCCACCACACCTCCTGCTCCCTCTCCCCCGACCCCAGCCCAGAACAGACTAGCAAAAGGTTCAGTTACCACCATCCTCATAACCACTGGCATCCTCATCCTTTTCTCTCCTTTCTCTTCCCATTTTGCAGATTCAGAGTGATTAAGGGATGCTCTCAAGTTCACAACGCTGGCAAATAGCTGAGCTAAAACAAAAACCCCCATGCTCTAAATTCAAACGCTGGTCACCTTCCCATGACACCACAAGGCACAAGGTTGTGCCCAACCGCAGCACAGGACCCAGGAAATGGTGCTGAAGAAACCATTGCCCGCATCATGTAACGTTTATCCAAGGCTTTGCCAAACAGCCAAGCAAAAATACACCTGCTCTCCATCATCTTCTGCTCCATAACTGAGACTCTAACTGTTGCCAAATGCCAGTTCTCTCTCAGTATAAAATCACAACAACATGAGACAGCAAGAGGGCTTATTCCCCACCCCCACCCATGACAATCTTTCTACCAATCCAAGTTCTATTCCTTCAACATCCCACTCTTATCAGTTCTGACTTTTATCATTCCAGCCTTCATTTGATTTCTAAGTATTCATGGATGTTATTCCAGTGCCAACTGGAACTGGAATCAAATAAAGGAAATTTTTACTAGTTCCTGCATTTTCAAAAGTCAAATATGGGGCTGGAGTTGTAGCTCAGTGGTAGAGCACTTGCCTAGCATGCATGAGGCCCTGGGTTCAATTCTCAGTACCACATATAAATAAATAAATAAAATAAAGGTCCATTGACAAATAAAAAATACTTTTAAAATAAAAGATAAAAATAAAAAGTCAAATTAGCCAGGCACAGTGGCACATACCTGTAATCCCAGCAGCTTAGGAGGCTGAGACAGGAGAATTGCAAGTTCAAGGCTAGCCTCAGCAGTTTAGCAAGGCCCTAGGCAACTTAGTGAGACTCTGTCTCAAAATAAAAAACTTAAAGTGGGTCTGGGATGTGTCTCAGTGATAAAGTGCCCCTGGGTTCAATCCCTAGTACAAATAAAGAGAAGTCAAATTATGTGGCTCAGCTAAGACTGATAGCAGATTTTAGAAATGCTGACTCCCCAAACTTGATATCTTCAGGCTTTGAGGGGCCACGCGGCCGGCAGGAAGGTCACAGGGAAGTGTAGCAGAAACAAACTCCTGAACTCCTGCTAAGAGGCCATTGCTGAGCCGGACGTGATTACCTCAAACTTTCCCAGTTTAATTGCAACAGATGGACTCAGGATGCCATAGTTGCCTTGAACTCTCATTTTATTTCTGAAATCCCATCCAGGCCCAGCCTCCAACAATTAACAACCCAATTCAGACTGATAGCCTGAACCCCAAACACATACAGACTAGTCTGGTGATACCTGTAACAGGTGTTGGTTCCCTTAGAGATTCTGCATTTGCTTCTTTAATGCACCCAAAGTAGACTTGAAACTTCCAGACTTAGTTTTACTCTTAGAAATACATTATCTCTCTGTCTCTCTGTCTGTCTGTCTGTCTGTCTGTCTCTCTCTCTCTCTCTCTCTTCCTCTTTCTCAAAACAGTCATCTCCTGAACAGAAGTATCTACCTTCTGATTGCCTTTCAAAGGAAAAGAAAGCATGTAAATAGTCATCCTGCCCAAAATATGTGTCTCAGAAGGTCCAATTTCCTAGCCCTGGAGCTAAGATGGTGACCCGGCATGGCAAATAAAAGGACCCATCCACTTGAACCAATAATTGGGCCAAAGTGAACACATAAGTCAGGCCAACTAGGGTCTCCAGGACCTTTGCTAGAGATGCCATAAAAAATGCTTGCAGGTAGACAAATCTGCCCAGTCAGAAAGTAGACTAGTGCTTGCCCAGGGGTGAGATGTTGAGGAAAAACAAAGCGTACTGCTAATCGGTATGCGGTTTCCTTCTTGGGTGATGAAGATGTTCTAAAGTTGGTTGTGGTGATGGTTGCACAACTCTGTGAATATACTAAAAACCACTTAATTGTGTGCCTTGGTGGGCGAACTTGATGGTTTGCAAATTATATCTCAAATAACTAGTTTAAAAAAAAAAAACATTTGCTTTCACTTTCTCTCTTTCTCTGGGACAACAAAAGATAGGGATAATGTAAACTTGGGTTTTCCAGGAGCTATCTTCATAGCTTAGAAAGTCCACTTGAGAATTAAGCCACTCAGAGGCAAGCAAAGAGAGACAGAGAAACAGAATGAATCATCTGAACTACTGGATCCAACTTTGCATAAAGCTGCTCAGTCCTTGAATTTCAGTTGCATGAACCCAAAACAAAAATCCCTTTCTTGCTAAACTAGTTTAAACTCAGTTTTTGTCACAAAGCTATAGCTTCCCAGAAAAAATGGTTCAGACTTGCTCCTCCACTAGTTATGAATGAGGGACCACCTCCCTGAAACTTCAATGCCTCTGAGAATTAACTTTAATAATAATTTTGTTCAAGGATAGGGCTAAACACTACACATGTTAGATTTCTATATAGGTTGGATAACGGCATTAACTCTTATCATTCCCTTCTTTAAATTGTCTGTTTTTATATGAAACATCAACTATCTGTACAATAATGTTAATTAAACTTATGTCTACAAATGTTTTCCCAGTTTATCACTCATGAACATAATAGAGTCTCTTTCCTGACTATGATTATATTGAACTAAGTACCAATCTTGAGCCATTATTCTACCTACTGTAACTCTATAAAAGTTTTTTCTACTATTTTTTATTGTGGTAAAATACATATAACATCACAAAACTTACCATTTTAACAACTTTGATGTGTCCAGTCTGATGACATTGAGTATATTTACATTGTTGCGCAACAATCAAAAACATCCATCTCTAGAACCTTTTCATCTTTCATCTTGAGACTCTATAGTCATTAAACAATAACTCTCCATTCTCCCCTTAGTCCCTAGATACTATCATTCTACTCACTGTTTCAATGAGTTTGACTCCTAGGTACCTTTTATAAGGGGAATCATACAAATATTTGTATGGATTCATCCATGTTGTACCTTGTGCCAAATGTCTTTCCTTTTGAAGTTTGTCTATCCATCTGCTGAGAGACATTGGTTTCTACCTTTGTGAATTATTATGCATAATGTTATTATGAATATGGGTGCACAAATACCTGTCAAAGTCCCTGCTTTCAATTAGTATGTATACCCAGAAGCAGAATTGTTGGACCAAATAGTAATTCTGTGCTCAATTTTTTTATAAAGGGAGGAAGAAAATCTCTGGCAAAATACTCTGTTTGAACACTATACTATTTTTAATCAATCTAACCCTCAACTTCCCACTCTAAAAAAAGACAATATTTATAATGCAAATTTAGAATAAATAAGTAAAGACAAAAAAACTATTTTGGAGGAACTGCCATTCTGGTTTCCACAGCAGCTGCACCACCTGACATTCCCACCAGCAGCTCACAAGAGTCCTAATTTCTCCACATCCTCTCCAACACTTGCTGTTGTCTGGTTTTTTATAATAACCACACTACCAGGTGTGGCATAATATGTTTTAATAAGTGACAGTCCAAGTGCTCTACCATTATAACTCTCTGTCAAAAATTGTTTTGGCCACTCTCCATTTTTTCCTTCTGGAAAAACTTTGTCATAAGTATTTGGACCCCCAAATACTTACACAAACAATATTTAGAATTCTATTATTTGTTTTAAAACAAATTGACATAATTCATATCTTTAAGATGTTCACCAAAGAAAATGAAGTACTTTCTCATTTCCCTTAGTAAACTTTATGATTCTTCATATTGGACCAAAACATTTCTTGCTAAGATTATCCCTAGGTATTTCATAGTTTTGTACTATTATGAATGAAATAATCAACCTCATTTTTGAAAACAATTTTTGGAAGAAGAAGCCCATAATCAAGAGTAACATTCATTTATGAAACATCTGCTATTTTAAGACGAGTGATAAAGGTCAATAGTGCCTGTCTTCTAGATGGAAATTTACTGCAAGAGGAAAAGAAAGTATTGGCTGAAACTTCATTGGATTGCCTCTTTCAAAAGCCCAGAGCATTTAAATCACTCCTAAGAAGGTAAGTGAGATTGTGGGTAATTTAATGTTTAATCAATGTTTGTTATAGCTATCATTAATTTTGGGTCAAATTTCATGATGCATGAGTTTTCTTGTTTCCTACATATACCTTACATTGGCCTCCGCTTGTGGATTTATACCAATTTTATTACTCTATTAATTTACCATCTAAATTATTACTGAAGTATACACTTGTATCTCTCTTTTATGATATATTGGTATTTCTGTGATTTATTTACTGTCAACTCTTCCATCAGAAAAATAATCTTTCATTTTTCTATAGCTCCTAGGAGGAAATGTGAGTCACTTTACAATTTACTTTAAGATTTTCAGCTTTAGTGTAGTTTTTTGTTCATTGCATAGAAAAGCAATGGATAAAGTTCTTCACATTTCAGGGGGGAAAATTACCAGCTCTGATCTAGGTGCTGAGTGTAGAAGGGCTATATAATAATGCACCCAAAAAATGTATTTAATTTGTAGCCATGAATATACATAGCATCAGGAAACACATGAACATGGTCCTGATCCCTTCTAAAAACAGCCTACAAATGTCAAAAGAGAACAAAAGTACCACCTGATTCATGTTCCTCCCTGACATTTTTCCTTTGACAAGGGAAGAATTCTGTCCGTAAAAGCAATTCCACAGCATTTTGAGTCCTGGTGAGGTGACACATCAACCTAATTTGGTCTTACCCTCACCACCACCACCACCACTTATGGGGCCATAGGAATCACATGGGTTGTGGCTCCTCTGTTTTTTAAAAGTCATACTTTTGGTCAAGAAAGAACAACAAAGGATATTTTTGTACTGCTGGAAACAAAAAAAGAAGGAAACAGAGCCCATTCACGTGAACAGTGGACTTCAGGCAAGTCATTATTAGACCTCCTGGCTCGTGCCACCTGTTTTAACAGCTTTGCTCTCCTCTCCACCAGCAGCTCTTCTCTTTCCAAGCTTTCATTTATGCACACAAACATGTCAAGGAACAACAATATATACCCCTCAAAACTGGACCATAAAATGAAACAAATACTGGAATGATTCCTATCTTATTGCCAATACTATCATTGGGTCTCTCTGACGATTAAAATCTTCATCTTCAGAACGCCCATTACATTTGGAATATACATTCCCATTTTGGGTCCTGGAATATGATCTATTTTGTGTCTCAGATGCAATAAGACTGTAATTTATTGCTCTGAGAAACAATATCACTTATGAGTACACAGGGAAAAGAAAAAATACCCAAGTCAACCATTAACTTGCTTTCTGCACTCAACCCCTTCTGAAAATTGCACTAAAATTCTATCGTTTGGGACTGGAAGGGCAATCTCAAACTAATGACAACTCAATGGAATAAACCATGGAGGAAAGTCATCCAAACTCGTCTTCTCAATTTCTAACAATTCTAGGTAGCAGAAAAATATTGTCTCTGCTAAATTATGTTTCCATGCACTGTTCTTGCAACCCAAATCCAATCAAAGTATTCTCATGAAATGTTCATGGCACTACATAACTTGATTTGTCTAAAAGCATAAACTAAATAGTAGAATCTTAACTTGGAAAAAAAAGAGAGAAAGAGAATGTTTGTTGTATTAAGATAAGCAAGCAGTATAAATATAGCTTAAAATTTAGGATTACCATAAACTGTAACCATTTTTAAAAGTCAACATTTCTCTTAATAGACATTTTGTATGAAGTCAAGGCCTCTGTCCAAGGATTCTGCACCATCTCTGTGTCAGGATAGAGTAAGTTCTGCAGTGGTGACAAATAATCCCAAAACCCTCAGTGGCTTACAAAAACATATATTAATTTCTTGCTCATATGATATGCTCACCTTGATCAGTTGCAGTTGTGCTCCACACTCTCTTCATTTCATGATCAAGGTTACTAATGGAGCAGTCCTTATTTGAAACATTATGGAGTTGGGGAGAGGCAGGGACATGACAAAGGAAAAAAAAAGAGAATCGCAAAGCAGAAACTGACTTTTAAGATTTCTGTCCCAAAATGAGTTCCCCAAAATGGCTCACATTTCACTGGTCAAGTCAAGTCATATATCACCTGAATTTAATAGTGCAAAAATATGTGATCATCCTTATAAAGGCTCCTAGCTGGTCTCCTCACCCAAATCTGCTTCCTCTCCACCTCCCATTACTCCTTGAGGTTCCTCTTCAAGTCTGGTCATACTCCTCCTCTGACCTGAAATTTCTGTGGCAAGACTTCTGTTCCCACACACACCACCAGTGAAGTGTGTGGCAGTGGACCAGAAAATTCCCAGAATTAACAGGTAACTTTTCCAGAATACTAGTTTTCCTTCAAAATGTAGGGAAAATATATATATTTTAATAAAATAAATTTGAACATATTCTTGGACAAAATAAAAACTAGTAAAGTCTCTGAAGATATTTGGTGTTTGAATTGAGTCTCATTGGGCTGTCCCACATCTCTGGATGCCATGGTTACAGGCTAATCTGCTCCTATAGAAGACACTGATAAGTATCAGAGCCTATGTAACCAGCCTACCTGTCCAGAGCAGAACCGTCTAGTGTGGTCACCAACAACCACATATGGC
Organism: Glaucomys volans; assembly: GCA_020662805.1. NCBI lineage: Eukaryota > Metazoa > Chordata > Mammalia > Rodentia > Sciuridae > Glaucomys > Glaucomys volans. The sequence goes on from JAJEJO010002150.1 coordinate 431,044, forward strand.
TATTGTGCTCTTGAAATGCAGCTAATGTGACTAAGAGAATGAATGTTTAATTTCATTTATTTTAATTGGTTTAGATTTAAATAGCCACATGTGGTTAGTGGCTAATATATTAAATAGGACAGACACAGAACAGTTTTTATTGGTTCTTCTTAGTTATATATGACAGTAGAATCCATTTTGATATATAAGCATGGAATATATTTTATTCTAATTAGGACCCCATTCTTATGAATGTACATGATAGTGAGATTCACTATGATGTATTCATATAAGTGCATAGGAAAGCTATGTCAGATTCATTCCACTCTTTCCTTTTCCTATCCCCCTCCCTTCCCTTCATTCCCTTTTGTCTAATCTACTGAACTTTTATTCTTTTTCTCCCTGCCCCACTTATTATGGGTTATCTTCCACATATCAGAGAAAACATCTGACCTTTGGTTTTTTGGGGATTGGCTTATTTCATTTAGCATGGTAGTCTCCAGATCCATCCATTTACTGGCAAACGTCATAAAGTCATTTTTCTTAGCGGCTGAGTGACACTCCATTGTGTATATATACACCACACTTTCTTTATCTATTCATCTGATGAAGGGCACCAAGACTGGTTCCACAGCTTAGCCATTGTGAGTTGAGCTCATATAAATATTGATGTGGCCTTATTACTATAGTATGCTGATATTAAGTCCTCTGGGTATATGCCAAGGAGTGGGATATTTGTTGACCATTCCTATTTCTTCTTTTGAGAAGTGTTAGATACAGAACATTTCTATCTTCTTAGTGGTAAGCAGGATAATGGCCTTCCAAAGATGTGCATGTCCTAATCCCTGGAACATGGAATTATGTCAAGTTACATGGATTACTCTAAAATAGGGCAATTACCCTGGATTTCAATTGGGCTCAATGCAACCATAAAGGTCCTTAAATGGGACCAGGGAGGCAGAAGAATCTGTGTCCAAGTGACACAAATGTGAGGCTGAGGCAGCCATTGCTGGCTTTGAAGGTAGAAGAAAAGGACACAAGCAAGGAACTATCAGCCTCGTGAAGCCAGGAAAAAAATCAAGAAAATGGGTTTTCCTATAGAACCTCTGATAAGGAATGCAGCCCTGATGGCACCTTTATTTGAATTCATTTAGTGAGATTCATTTTGGACTTCTGACCTCCAAAATTATAAGATAATAAATTTTTATTCGTGTAGGTCACTAACTCTGTGGCAGGAATCTCAGTCTCAGTAAAGCCAGAATTTGCTATCCCTTGGTATTACAAACCATCCTGAGACTTCTCTCAGCATCCATGGATGACTGCTGAGATGCTACTGTCCCAGTCCTTGTAGCACCTCTTCTGTGCCATACTTGGGGTCCTCTGCATCCAGACTGGGTGGACACCCTGCTTCCTTAGGCCTGAGGTCCAAGAACCTCTGAATGCACCACTCAGCACAGCCTCTGAGGCAGCTCCCCTCCCCAGGGAGCAACCACACCCAGCTCCTCTGCTGAGGTGCCAGCACCCACCAACTTCCTCCACCTCCCAGTTTCCTCTGAGTCTTCACTCTTCCTCCAGGACTCCTAATTAAAATTTCATAAAATAACAATAAGGGAGAATGACTTATAAAACCTTCCCTGAGATGAAAAACCATGAAAAGGATTCAGCCTCCTGTTGGAAATGGGAGAGTAGAAGTGGGGGGAATAGAGAGACAACACCATTGAAATCTCAGTAAAGCATCTTGTCCTATTCAGCAGGAATCACAGCAACTTCAACACCAATGCTGAACCAGCCTCATTTGAGGATTCATTGCATTACCTTAGCATAAGACACCCACTTCATGAGGCAAATATTAATATTCTCATTCTATAGATGAGAAAACCAAGATCCTGAGAGTTTTGGTAATTTTGCCCAAAGTTATGAAGCTATAAAGTGACAGCTCGGAGCTTCGAACCCTACATGGCAAACCAGGTACTGAGTTAGGTACAGCAATGTGCACCTGAAGTCCTAGCTACTTATGACACTGAGGAGGGAGGATCACTTGAACCTAGGAGTCCAGGACCAGCCTGGGCAACATAGTGATATGTTCTCTTTAAAAAGAAAAAGAAAAATAGTACTACCTTGCCCTTAAGTCTCCAACATACAAGTAAGGTGTTTTAGTCAGCTTTTTCACTCCTGTGACTAAATGACCTAAGCAACACAACTATAGAGGAGGAAAAGTTTATTTGAGGGTTCATGGTTTCAGAGGTCTCAATCCATAGACAGCCAGCTCCATTCCTCAGGGCCCCAGGTGAGACAGGAACAACATGGTAGAAGAGTGTGGCACAGAGAAGCGGCTTACCTGGTGATCAGGAAGCAGAGAGAGACTCAAGTCACCATACAAATATATACCCAAAGCCATGCCCCAATTTCTCCACCTCCTCCAAACACACCCTACCACTTCAGTTACCACTCGGTGAATCCCTATCAGGGGATTAACTCACTGATTGGGTTAAGATTCTTACAACCCAATCATTTCTCCTCTGAGCATTGTCTCACATGTGAGCTTTTAAGGGACACCTCACATCCAAACCATAACAGCAGGTGTGGACCAATTGGACCCAGTCACACTGACCCACATCTATACACCCAGGGCTCCTGATGTGTCCCTTCCTAATGATACCGTCGCATATTGGTGACGAGTTCTGCTTCCTTCGGTGTTGAAGTATAACGCCAGAGAAGCACACCAAGGCAAGCAATTTAAGCAGGTTTTATTTAAAAGTAGTAATACAAACTTCTCCCAAGTGGGAGAAGGGGTGCCATGGCTGGCTGATGTTCTGGAATCCCCGAGAAGTGAGCGCACCCTCCCTCTTTTATAGGTTAGGGTCTTCTTTGTTTTGCCCCTTCCTCTGACCCTTATCTCTCTTTCCTGCCCATATGGCCGGTGGTGACACAGCAAAAAGGTGAGGTGTGAATGGCAGGGGGGAAGGGCCACATGGAGATCCAGGTGGGGGACCTGGAGGCATTAATTAGCAACTCCTTGCCTGCAACTTTTGGGGAGGGGCAGTTAAGCAGGTAACCTTGGTGATCAGAGGGCTCTGGAGGCAATGACATTCCAGTCTCCCAGGGGCATCTCCAACTTCCCAGACTTCATTCCTCAATTTGAACAGATTCCCTGATTTCTACACTAACTGCCTGTTAAGTCTGGCTTCACTAAGTCCAAGTCTAGAATGAATAGTCTCTCTTTGTTTTCCCTTAGTTCAGCTGGCTCAAGTTGATTTTATTAAAAACCAAAATGCGTGCCAGGCGCAGTGGTGCACACCTGTAATCCCAGCAGGTTGGGAGGCTGAGACAGGAGGACCGCAAGTTCAAAGCCAGTCTCAGCAACTTAGCGAGGCCCTAAGCAACTCAGTGAGACCCTGTCTCTAAATAAAATACAAAAATAGGGCTGGGGATGTGACTCAGTGGTGGAGT
>JAJEJO010002150.1:434572-445124 GCA_020662805.1 Glaucomys volans
AAAAAAAAAAAAAAAAAAAAAAAAAAAAAAAAAAAAAAAAAAAAAAACCACAAATGCTAGAGGGACAGGGAAGGGAGACAATATAGAAAAGGCTCAGGATCAGACAGAGACAGCAGCATCTGATCCCAATAACCTCAATAAAAGCATGAACTGAACCCCAAACCTTCTCTCCAGTAATTGCTCTTGAGCCACAGACTGTTTGGTGCAAGGCATACATACCCATATTATTTAGAGTTCTACTCTCTGCCTTCCCTGCCACTGGGTCAAAATTACAGTTTATTTTTATTTCTCAAAATTTGAGGGATGTTTTTGAAGTGCTCCTTCCCAGTACTGTCTTCTAAATGACAACTGGAAGAACAAACCCAATTCAAAATTCACCCCAGGATCCAGAAGCAACCCAAGAAATGATCCTACACAGGCTGGTCAGTTACCACCTTCACCCACCTACTGAATGACCCTGTGACTCACCCCAAAGATCCTCACCCTCCTGCCTTCCCCAGATGACCCACCCTGTAGGGAAGTGGTCTTTTATAATTAGAGTTTTGATATTTAAAATTAGCTTATGCATACGGTGATCATAACACAAATAGGGTGCAGCAGGTTATTTCCTCACAAGTCCTTTTCTGAGTATTTATACAAGTCTTCCTAATATAACAGTCTGTTTAATAAGGGTGGACTGAATATTTTTTAACCCTTTAGGACCTAAAATGTGCCTGGTACAAAGTGAAACACACATCTTACCCATTATATAAAGAGATCCCTACTGAAAGTGGAAAAAGAAAATCCTTACTAAAAGACAACAACAACAGATCCTTAAGCAGTATTCTTATTTTTGCATATAAAAATATGTTTATTTAGCTTTTTTTACATCCCTAATTGACCAATTTTCCTCTGGTAAAAAACATCAGACTATTAGATCATACAGATCCAGCCTTACTGGGTTTATAAAACAATATAATTTTAAAAGGAGCTGATAACATGCTCCAACTCTTAATGTCAAAGCCAAAGATTGGAATTCTGTATGAATGCATGAATCCATTAAGTGGGAGTCATTTTCAATTATTAAGAAGCAAAGATCTGTGCTCTTTATAGAAATTAGAAATGGCAGAAAATAACATCAACATTCATAACTGCTGCAATTAGGACCAATAAAATTTTTAAATCAAATTAAAATTGAAGTGATGATAATAAGAGTAATGAAATTTATGTAGCACCATGTGGCTCTACTTCCTCAAAGAAACCCCCGAGTCTGTTATTTTACAGGGACTAAGGGATCATAGTCACTGCTTGCCTTTTTTTAATTTTTTTTTTTTTTTTTTTTTTTTTTGTGGCAGATGGACATAATACCTTTATTTTATTTATTTGTGTGTGGTGCTCAGGGTCAAACCCAGTGCCTCACACATGCTAGGCAAGTGCTCTACTACTGAGCCACAATCCCAGGCCCCACTGCTTGCTTTTTCTAGACACTGGACTAATGATTCATCTGCACCAAAGGAGAAATAAATCAAATGTCATCCACATTGCTGTGGCTACCTCTCCTGCTCCCCTACAACACCCAGTCCCTTTGGCTTCACCAGAGTTGCCTGGTTCTGCCAGGAAAATGCCTGTCTTCCCACTGAATCTTTGTAGTTCTTGCATTCATTTGACTCTGGCGGGTCCCTATTCAGGGTTACCTGACACCCAGGGAACAAGAGTAAGAAGGGACTTACTCTTGTAAGAGTAAGTCAGATTTCTGTAGTTTAGCATCTACATCTATGGTGGCTACAAATACTTGTTTTGAAAGCTTGTCCTAAAGATCCCGCCCTATACATATCATGCTCATTTCTCCTAAAATCTAAAATCAATAGCGGTTATTAACCAATTTAAAACCACAGATCACCTTGAGAATATGATAGATGTCCCAAACCCTCTACCCAAGAAATGTATACAAAATCACTAGAATTTTTTCCTTCAATTTCAGGAAGGTCACAAACCTATTAAAGCTCAACCAGACCCTTAGGGGTTCTGTGAATTAATCCCAAGCTAAGAAACCTACTTTAAGATGTTTTTGTTTTTCCTTGTGGCTCAGAATTAAAATTAACTGGCTTAATTTTAAGCCAAAAATTAAAGTGCTAAATTAATATAGGTTATTGCTTATTAATGTTACTGTGTATATAACATTAATTATTATTATGTTATGTGTCAAGACAGCCAGACATCTGGGCCCTAGTCTGCTATCACTCCTGGCCAAATGTGAACTTAAAGAGAAACAAAATAATTCTATGGAATTTTAACTGGACTGGGCATCTAAGTAAGGCCCAGAAAGACAAATAAGGTGTGTTCTCATTTGTATATGGAAGCAAACATTGATCTCAAAGAATTGGTGGATGCAGTGGTGGTTACCAGAGCCTAGGAAAAGTATGGAGGAGGGGGAATGAAGAAATGATGGTTAGTGGGTACAGGAGTGCAATTGAATTGGAGGAATAACTTCTCGTGTTGTACAGCACAATAGGATAACTATGGCTGACAACAATTAGTTGAATGTTCCAAATAACTAATAGAGGGAATTTTTTTTTTTTTTTGAACCGGGGATTGAACTCAGGGGTACTTGGTCACTAAGCCACATCCCCAGCCCTGTTTTTGTGTTTTATTTAGAGACAGGGTTTCACTGAGTTGCTTATGGCCTCGCTAAGTTGCTGAGGCTGGCTTTGAACTCACAATCCTCCTGCCTCAGCCTCCCCAGTCGCTGGGATTACAGGTGTGCGCCACCGCGCCTGGCAAGGGAATTTTTAATGTTCCAAACAGAAAGAAATGATAAATGTCTGAAGTAGTGAATATGCCAATTACCCTGATTTGATCATTACCATTGTATACATGTATTAAAATGTTACACTATACATACATAAATATGTAAGAAATGAAATGTAAGGATAGAACAGGAGGGGAAAAGGCATCATGAGAGTTCAAAGTAGGAAAGCAGGTGAGAATCATGAGTATCCAGAAGTGCTACACTGCTCCTCTTGGCTTCCTAAGATGTGAAGAACCCCCTAGCTTTGAAGCTAGATTTAAAGAGAAGCCACTTGTGAAAGAATAAGGCTTTTACTCATCTAACTGATGGATCCCTGCCCAAGACTGCTGATCCTCATGTATGGACTGCAGTTATTTCAAGGCTTCATACTTAGTTCCACTCCAAACTCTCAAAACTGTATTCATTGTATATAATTTTAATTTTAAGAATAAATATAAAAGCTTTGATTTTCAATTAGGTGGTGTCATTTGAAAATGAACAAAAATTGGTGTCTCTACCCTGAATGATCGTAGAATTCCTGGTCTAGAAAGCTCTTGAGAGCAGCAGTCAATACCTGGCTGCAGATTGGAACCTTCTGGAACACACTCCAAGAAAGTTTTATTTAGTTTTGATGCCTGATACCCAAGCACCAGGCTTTGTTAAGCCTGAGAAACAGTTCTAGAAACTTTTTTTTAACAAATATATACTTAAAATACTAAGCTGATGCTTTTTTTGTCTCAAGAATGGGTCACATATTGCTTTTGCTCTCGAACTTCTTACATAAGGTTTCTGTAGCCTCGAGGGATCAGTAAGAATGAGAAGTGAGATCTTCCCAGACTGGTGAGAAGGAGATGACTTGGAGGACAAGGAATGAGACCCACAATTAGATTCCTCTCCTTCCACATCCCTACTCACACCTATGCGCCCATAGGCTCAGAGAAAAAGGATCTGATAACCAGGACTCACATACACCCCAGTATTCCTACATGCTCATTGTTCGTAAATGCCATTTTTCTTTACCTCTACCTGAAGAGAAATGAAGCAAGTGGAGACAATAAGGCAACATTCTAGAAGAATCACAAAAGCAGGACATGGGACTGACTGTCTTATTAACTTCATTGTGGCGATGTGTTATAAAATGCAAATTGCAGAAAGGGGACAGTAATTTGTTAATAAATATGTTAATTAGGCAGAGTAAATGCCACACTGCACGGAGGAGAGGGGAGGATCACTGATTGTAAACTCCATGCACAGCAGATTTCAGAGGGCAGGATGTAGTTAATAAAACTACCTTTATGTTTTATATTGCTCTTTAGCATAAATAGCTAATAACCAATTTACATTAATGGTGTGGGCACAAATGGAAATTAGCCCCTTTTTTGGTTTATATGCAATGCAGTCCTAATGGTGAAGTGTTGCATTTGGCGATTTCATAAAAAGAAAGATCTGAGGACCCCAAACAGACCCAGGGCCTGCTTCAAGAAATTTTAATATGAAACCAAAATTACACTGCACATCCTTGTTCTCCTCATGGGAATTTCCAGAAAGAGCCCTGCTATCAAATATTTTCCCTATCCATGGCTCTGTCCACAACCCTGAGCTCCTGTGGGTGTTCAAAATGTCTTGCTCGCCAAAAATGCCTCACAACCCCAAGGCTGCAACAATACAGTCTTGTGCGACTGTAGTCTGGACTTGTGGTCAACTCTCCTTCCTTGCTGGTCCTGACTCGACAGAAAACAAAGAGATCCTTGTGTCAGATGGACTTTCATAGGTCCAGGTGGCTGGAGGACGGATAGAGGAGGACCTGCAGGGCCTCTGGGCCTACGTTCCTAGTAGCCACAAAGATCAAATGCAAATGCTAGCAAATCCTAACAACATGCATTTGTGCCACTTGAACCAGTGGAAGTTTTCCATTTCTGGCCTCATTCATCTGCAACCTCTCCTACTCACAGGGTCTTTCTTTAGTCATGCTGTGCAAGCAGTTACTGTGTATACCAAAAGTTAATTTTACTACACACTTCAGTGTGTCGCCGGAGGTGCAATAAATCATGAACCAATTTCCAATTTTGTTATGCCCTACTTGATAAGGATGTGAAGCATTCTTTCCCCCAATACACACGTTTTTAAACATGAGGATTAGAAGGAGGGATGTGGCTCCTGATGTGCACTGAAATTTTAACCTTCCTTTTCAAGAGAAGTTGACCCCTGCAGGTCCTATTAGAATAAAACATCAACTTGTGCTTTCTTTACTTTGATTCTCAGGTCCAGAAGCTGCCTATAGGCCTCCATGCTGCAGAACATCTCTTAATAGAAGTTTTGGGGTGGTTTTTTCTTTCAACTTCAGCAAATAAGTTGTTGGAGCAGTTTTATTCTGAATTGGGCTGCATTTTTTCAAAAGATATAGAATAAGATTCTTACATATTTAAAAAGTTCATGGAATCATATTCTTGGAGACAGATAAAGAGACTATTCCTTCTAAAATTTTACTTCTATTTTTTAATTGACAAGTAAAAATTGTGTATCTTTACGGTATAAAACATGATGTTTCAACACATGTATATATTGTGGAATAATTAGCAAGCTAGGTAACCTATGCATTACCTCACATTGTGATTTTTTGTGGCAAGAATGCTTAAAATCTATTCTTAGCAATTTTCAAATAAACAATACTTGTTATTAACTAGTTCCCATGATGTACAATAAATCTCTGGAACTTATTTCTCCTATCTAATTGAAATTTTGTGTACTTTGACTAATAGGTCCCTAATCTTCCCAACCCCAGCCTCTGGCAACTACCATTCTATTCTCTGCTTCTATCAATTTGACTGTTTTACACTCCACATATAAGAGAAATCGTGCAATATCTGCCTTTCTGTGCCTGGCTTATTCACTTAGCATAATGTCTTCCAGATTTGTCAATGCTATTACAAATGGCAGGGTTTCCTTCTTTTTAAAAGTTGAATAGAATTTGTATATATACCACATTTTCTATATCCATTCATGCACTGATGGACACTTAGGATGATTTCATATCTTGTCTATCAAGAATAGTTCTTTTCAAATATTTTTTTAGTTGTTGATAGACCTTCATTTTATTTATTTATATGTGGTGCTGAGAATCAAACTCAGTATCTCGCACATGTGAGGCAAGCACTCTGCCACTGAGCCACAACCCCAGGCCCTTGAATAGTTCTTTTATTTCTTTTTCCCTCCAGTACTGGGGGATTGAACCCAGGAGTACTTTACCACTAAGCTAGTCCTTTTTATTTTTTACTTTGAGAGAGGTTCTCACTAAATTGCCGAGGTTGGCCTCAAACTTACAATCTGCCTGCCTCAGCCTCCCAAGTCACTGGGACTACAGGCATGTTTCACCACACCTTGTTGCAGATCTCTCTGATATACTGATTTTGCATCCTTTTGTGTGTGTGTGTGTGTATATATATATATATATATATATATATATATATATATCTCCAATGGCAGTAGGTATATATTTATAATTCACTGGACCATACAGTAGTTTTGTTTAATCTTTTGAGAACCCTCCATATTGTCTTCCATCACGGCTGTGTTAATTTACATTCCCACCAACAGTGCACAAGGGTTCCCTTTTTTCCACATATTTGCCAACACTTATCTTTTATCTTTTTGATAACAGCCATTCCAAGAGGTATGAGGTGATATTTCATCATGGTTTTAATTTGCATTTCCCTAATGATTAGCAATGTTGAATATTTTTTCATATCTGTTGGCTATTTGTATGTCTTATTTTGAGTACAACTTTTACTCTCAACTTGAATAGTGTGAGCCTACTACATTTGTAAATTAACCTAATTCTTTTTTGGTTGCCAATTTTTTTGAGTCTTTATTGTGTGTGTTATCACATTTAAGCCCATCAGCAACCCCAAGAGATAAATGTTAACTCCACAGAGTGGTATGGATCACAGATGTCAATAACTTGAAAAACATCAGTACCACATCACATTCTCTGTGCAATATTTTCCCCCCTAAAATCCCATGAATATGATCTTATGAACCTTCAGAATAGTAGAAGAAATAGTGTTAGTATATTATTTTTAGATATTGTCAGTATAGTATTTTGGTTGTGAAATGAATCTTACTGTTGTTTCAAATTCTGTTCAACACAATTCAACAACTGTTTATTGAGGTCCTACCATGTTGGAGACTAAGGTAGGAATGTGATAAAGACACAAGTTCCTCACCTCAAGGACCGAAGACAGTATTGTAATGCAGTACAGTTGGTCCTGCTTTATTGTCAGCACTAATAATCTACATCTGTGGATTTGGGAGCAGATACTAATTACCATTGCTTACCTGTCTCTCTTTAACCACACATGAATAGCAAGTGCCTTCCAACGTTAGCGCCATTGTTTTCAAGGTGTGAGAAAATGTCCACACTACATGAGTGATTCACAAAGACTAAGCAGATGTGCACAATGATTAGTATTGCAATCAAATCAAATAAATCTTACAACCAAGTTGATCTGGCACACATTTGATGATATGCATAATCATTATCATGCAGCCTGGTAATTAAGGATAATTGGTAAATAATTCATGTAAATTACTGTAATTGGTACAGCTCTGCAGTTAAGCCAAGCATTTCTAGGGTCAGCTAAGTATAGTAAGAAGTTGTTAGTTGGCCCAACTGAAAACCCCCTGGATCTGCTAACACTGAGGAACATAAGCCTCTTCATGCCCTATGGATGCTTTGTGCTTCCCAAGAGCCCAAGCTGACGGCAGAACCGCTCCTCGGGATTTCCAACTCTGATGCTTCCTAGGTTTGCAGATATGCTTGGTTTCCTTTAGAATGGAGTTTTCTCTCACTTACAGAGGGAAAAGGTCAATAAGGTTAGCTCAGACCTCAGGCTTTGAACTGGAAGCTTAGAAATAAGGTGAAGGAAGAGGACTAATTCCTCCCTCCAGGACTGAAGATGCTAAAAGTGGATTCGCCTTGCAATTCTCTACATTGGTGAAGTATAAAGGCTAGCACCTTAGGAGTGCCAAGGGGGCCCTGGATCATTTGCCCAACAAGGTGTTTTTTCTTTACTCTGCTTGGTTTCCCTTTCTAGCTAAGGGTAGAATAGCAGTGAGAACTGGATGGTGTTCTCACTTATTTCCCATTTATAAATTGTGAGAAATCATTCTGGGGCAAAGAAAAGTGGTGGAGAACAGGACCCAGGGCAGAGCATTTTGGTCACTGGGTGCCTTAGTAGCAGAGAAACAAAGAGCTTCAAAGGTAGAAGAGAAACTAAAACACACAAACCCCTTGAGAATGATAGACTGAAATACACAGGCAGTTAGAGTATGGTTTCTGTCTTCGTCTTGCAACCCCAGCCTGTCTCCTGTCCCAGCTCACTGTGCTGTGAAAGTCCTAGAGCATCCTCTTTGCTGAATTGAGAAAGGGACTCAGCAGCCTCATGAGTCAGCTGTGCCAAGGCAAGTGCAGGTCTCAGACCCATCCTAGTGCTCACTTGCTAGTCTGTGTCATTATCCCAGGCTCAGTAAATCCCACCATGTGGTTCAAACATCCATGTCTATGGACATGGTTCTAGGAATCTATTTCAGGTGCCCAGTGCCTCTGGGTTCATGCCACTGATAATGCCAAGGAACATGACTATGTTCTGGTGCCTAATGGAAGAACTGCTGTGACCTGGAAGCCCATGGAAAGTTCTATGGAAAGAATAATCTTCCTGGGATGCTGGAAAGCTCAGACTTAGAACATTGGAAAGTTAGTAGAGGCTGAGGGCAGGTGAGGGTTCCAATGAGTTGAGCTCTATAGGACAGAAATAAGTGTCATTCCTTTGTGAGAAGACACCAGAACACAGAGACAGTCCCAGTGGCCCGCTGGGCATAGACAGTCATAGGTTCACATAAACCTCCTAAAGGTTTCCTAAAGAGCACTCTCCAGAACACTGCTCTGTGGGATGTTCAACAGGTTCATGATCAAATAAATTTGGGACCTTCTGGTTTAAATAATTTTTTTTAGTTGTATTGACACAATACCTTTATTTTATTTATTTATTTTTATGTGTGCTGAAGATTGAACCCAGTGCCTCACACATGCAAGGCAAGTGCTCTACCTCTGAGCCACAACCTCAGCTCCTGATTTAAGTAAAATTAAACACATCTTCAAATTATATGACTTCTCAGGGCCTTTGATATGTCAGTACACAGTGTAGAAACCAAGAGAAACAGGACATGCAGTGTTTCCCAAACTCAGTGATAAGACAATTTTGTGGGATGAATAGTATTTTCTTCGGATTCTCTCCATCTTTTCTTCCCCCATTGGAGGAAAGAGCAGGCTCTACTCTCTCGCACCTCAGGGGAGGGATGTGGCAGGTCCTCTTGGTTTTTGTTTACAAATTGGATAGGGTTAAAGAGTGTTTTTGTCAGCTTTTACATGGCTGTGACCAAAATACCCAACAAGAACAACTCAGAAGAAGAAAAGTTTATTTGGGATTCACGATTTCAGAGACCTCAATCCATAGATGGCCAACACCATTGCTCTGGACCCAGAGCGAGGCAGCATATCTTGGGGGAAGGGCCCAGTGGAGGAGAGCTATTGAGTTCACGTCAGGGCCCGGAAACAGAAAGGTGGGGATGGGGAAAGGGCCATAAGGAAGATCATATCCCCAGTGATTTAGCTCCTCCAGCCAGGCCCCACCTGCCCACAGTTACCACCCAGTCAGCCCATTCAAACTAGGATGAACTAATTAAGTTACTGCTCTCATAATACAATTATTTAACCTCTGAATATTCTTGCATTGTCTCACACATGAGCTTTCAGGAGACACCTCATATCCAAACCATAACAAGGAAAGAGGTTGGGGACCCCAGGATCAGGTCTTTGGAGCTTCCAACCTCATCAAAGTCCCCGTCCCCACCACGCAGAAGCAGCAGGAAGCCCTTCTGCAGGGACTGTGCTGGTTGGGGTGGAGGGTAACTGCATGGCAGGCACCATGGATAACATCTCCTGGATCCCTCAGCACTCTGAGAGGCCAAGGAATTCTTGACAAAACCCATCAAGGAGGGAGAAGAGGAAGGAGCCTAACTAAGTTCAAGTTGGAATTTCCCCTCAGTCTGGAGATGACAGATAAGAGATAAAATCAGGTCAATTCACAGAAAGTTTGAAATGCAAGATTTCCCTGTACACGGAGATTTATACCTGTTATATGTGAATACTTGTCCATGGCGACCCTTTTTTGTTGATTATGTCACATGGTCAGTGTGTTACAGCACGCACATAAGAAAAACGATGAGGTGGATCAGCCCATATTAGCAGAAATACCCCGGATCAATATTCTTAACGTAAGAACTACTGCCTTTACTAAAAAGCTGTGATCTCTGAGTCAGTCAGGAAGGGAATATTCAGAATCCCTTTTCTCAATACCCAGAATGCACTCACCATTTGACCCAGCTATCCCATTCCTCAGTTTATACCCAAAGGTCTTAAAATCAGCAAAGTATAGGGATGCAGCCACATCTATGTTCATAACTGCTCAATTCATAATAGCTAGATTGTGGAACCAACCTAGATGCCCTTCAATTGAAGAATGGATAAAGAAACTGTGGTATATATACACAATGGAACATTACTCAGCCATAAAGAAGAATAAAACTATGGCATTTGCTGATAAATGGGTGGAGTTGGAGAATATCATGCTAAGTGAAATAAGCCAAGCCCAAAAAACCAAAGGCCGAATGTTTTCTCTGATCGGTGGATGCTGATACATTATGGGGGGGGAACGGGTTATGGGGGGG